>CM075499.1:6572500-7057500 GCA_037950675.1 Hypophthalmichthys molitrix | reverse complement strand
TCTGAGTGAGATACAGGGTCTCACAGTCATTAATATATAGGCATATATACCCCTTCAAAAGTTTTTTCTATTTCATATAAATATTCATCAAAGAATTCAAATATTTAGCAGCACAATTGTTCACAACATTTATAGTAATAAGAAATGTTTCTTGAGCAGCAAATCATATTAGAATGATTTCTGAAGGATCACGTGACACTGAAGACTGGATGCTGAAAACTCAGCTTTGCATCACATGTATTAATTGCATTAGTTAAATAGTTATTTTAAATTGTAATGTTATTTCTGTTTTACTGTATTTTTGATCAATTAAATGCAGTCTTGGTGAGAATAAGAGACTTCTTTCACAAACATTCACAAAAACCGACCCCATACTTTAAAAAGGTATAGACAAACTATATATATAATGTAACTCACAAATCTTAATAATGTTAAGCAATCAAATAATAATTATAAAAACAACAAATAATAAACTGTAATAACAAAAAACAACAACATAAAGCTAGCAAACAGCAATCTAATACTATAATAGTATCTGTAATTTATTTAATGCCATGATGCATACTGGGATCTTGCAAACCAAACAAATCAGCAACAACACGTTCAATATGAAATTATGAGTTAATATGTTCTACCTACATTTATGATCCAACACCCCTCCCCCCCATATTCTACTTGCTTTTTGAAAATATATATATATTTGGAAAAAAAAAAGAAAAGTGTCCCAGTGGTTTGTATGGGTTTACGATATTGGCAAAAACATACAACTACAGTGGGCAGAATTGAATTACTAGCTCACACAACAGTAATACCGGAAGGTAAACAATGGTTTTATCACTGAATCACTATGTATGTTTAAATACTTGGTAACAACATTATAATTATGCACACTGCGTGAGTAATCCATCATGGCTGGATTTAATGGTAGATCAGTGGAGTCGGGGCCTGTTCAGGGTGTGTCTTCAATCTGAGTCACCCTGACGCACAGTCAGCACATACTGCACTCGCGCAATCTCTATCTCTCAATCTCAGCTGGCAAACTCATTCCTGTGCGTCAACTGACTTACCTGGGGCCATGCAAAAATCAAATTACAAAAAAAAAAAAACCTTTGTTAAAACCATAAAGTTCATGCGAGTACAGTGGTTCTACCTTAATATTATAAAGCGACGAGAATACTTTTTGTGCACCAAAAAAACAAAATAACGACTTTTCAACAATATAGTGATTTCAAAACACTGCTTCGGAGCTTTACGAATCGAATCAGTGACTCGGAGCGCCAAAGTCACGTGATTTCAGCAGTTTAGCCGTTTGACAGGAGATCCGAATCACTGAATCGATTCGCCCATCACTATATTGTTGAAAAGTCGTTATTTTGATATATTAAGATAGAACCACTGAACTCACATGAACTGTTTTAAATAAGTTTTTAGTAGCTTTCTGGATCTTGAGAGAGGAAATGTCATTGCTGTGAATGCAGACCTCACTGAGCCATCGGATTTAATCAAAATATCTTAATTTGTGTTCTGAAGACAAACGAAGGTCTTACGGGTGTGGAACATAAACAATTTGTTCTAATGTAACACCATTTATTAATTTGATCATTTCCGTGAGGTTTTATCCAAAAGAAAAGTCCACTCAGAGTACTGACCATTTGGAGTAAAGTGTCTAGATCAAGGGTAGCAGGTCTGAACCCACAACCTATTGATTGATCTTTAACCATTAGGCTGCCGCTGACTGCACCACCACATTCTAAGCAGAAGGTTTTAAATGTTTTAAATATGTTCAAGGGAAAGTGCCAGAAAATAATCTCATTGCCCAGGATTTCTAAGCTCGAACGAAAGTTTGGATGGCTCAAGTTCAGAATGGAAAAGGTATCGCGTGGATATAAATCAGTAATCCATCTAGTAAATGCACACCATCTTCCAATTTCAGAACCCAAAAACACATTCCTCATCCAAAACAAAGTTCTTCAACACTACCTGACATTATATTTCTACGGCTGTTTCTCCATCCTGGAGGCAGATCCTTTCAGATTTGAATTAAACACAGAAAGCACTGTTTTAAAAAATTCATCAGCTTTGCAATGATACAAAAAACATTTATTTTTACACTGCTGAGCTACAGAGAAGCCACAGAGTCATTTTAATATATACATGTTTTAAAAAAAGACCTTGCATTGCTAAAATGAAATAAAAAAAGACAGAAATGACAGGAAAAAAACTAAAAATGAACTTTCACCAAATTATAAGACCCCCTTCGGTCTATACGATACATGAAATAATAGTCAATTAGCCCTGATCAGATGTAATGAGATACTGAATGAATACTCCAGTGATGTTTAATTGGTGTTCTGAGATGTGACCTATCCAAAACATGAAGATAGAGACAGATAGTAAGCAAACCTTGACTTCTAACAAACAATGATTGATTACTAAAAGGAAAAAACAAAACAAAACAAAAAAAACAAAACAAGAAATTACTCAAATTATTGTAGGTTTGATCGTTTTCATATGTTGGACATGAAAGTTCAGGTGGCTTGCAGGATAGTTTTTACATACATGAATTCAATGGAAAACATCTGGGTAAAGACAACCAAGAAGTTTAAATACGAAGAAAAAAGAAAAAAGAAAAAAAAAGCATCAACCGTCGGATGAATGCATTTGAAATAGCTAGTCAAAGTTGAACACATATGTCTGGTATAATTATGCTGTTATGATGATACTGTATATCCAAAATATTCTCTTTCTGAAAATGAGATAAAGACAATCTATTCCAGCTGCCAGACAGTTGAAGCCGGCTGTTGCTCAAGTAAAACAGCAGGACTTATGTTTACATGTGGCACTGCCATTGACTATGAATCTGGCAAACTGAATTGAAATTTCCGGTCTTTTTTTTTCCTGTCATTGCTTAGCTTTTTTAAGAATGGTTCCCACTGCAGAGATGACTGTGGTCTTGGTGCCGCTGGCTGTTGTGGTCACAGAGACGACTCCAGGGAGGGTGGCAGTGGTGGTGAGGAGGGCGGGTTGTGCCAGAGATACTGGCACTGCCGAGTCCCACTTGCTCTTCCTCTTCTGGGCATCTGAAGGGTCATAGAACATAGGTTTAATTCAACTAGAACTAATGGTACTAACCAACAAAGCCTGAATTATAATTCAACATATGTAGGGCTGTCACAATTGTGAAATCACAAAGGCTGCAATTCAGTTAAATAAATATATGCGCAGTATAATAAATATATATGTTTATATTATGTGTATTACATTATGTATTTTAACAGTGTTGTTCAATAAAACCATATGATTACTTGCTTTTGATGATTTTTTTAACAAATTATTATTGCTTCTGTTATTATATCTATGCTTTTAAGTCATTTTAAAAAGGTGATTGTTCACTTAGATCTATTTAAAAAATTTTTTTTTACTTGATTATTCTTAAAAATAAATCGACCGATTACTCCCTTACCAAAATAATCGTTATTGACAGCCCTAAACAGATGAATTTCATGATTAAGAAATTAGAAATGGCTTATGCAACTATTATCAAAGTGGCAACACACTATGAATAAAGAAATATACTGACTGATGTCATCTTTTATAAATGCTGAATAATACAATTGGGGAAAAAAAAAGCATTATATTATATTATATTATATTATATTATATTATATTATATATTATATTATATTATATATTAAAGCCTGAAACCTATGGTTGTTTTCGGAATATAATATTTTTTTCAACAATAAAACTAGTTGTCAAATTGATTGATTGCATCCAAAAATAAAAGTTTGTGTTTACATAATATATATGTGTGTGTACGGTGTATAATTAGATTATATAATTATTATATATACATAATTATACACAGTACAGATATATTATGTAAAGACAAACTTTTATTTTGGATGCGATTAATCGATTTGACAGCACTAGAACTATTATAACTACTATAATAGAACTACAGAATATTTATGTTGCAATTTTCTCACTTTAAAATTTTAAAGCCCTCATTTTTGCATCAGACACTAAATCATGCATTGTACCTGTGGATGAGGCAGTTGTTGTGTTTGTGGCCAGAGCTGCTGCATTAGTAGCGGTGCCTTTTTTGGTGCCCGTCACAAACTCAATCTAAAGAAACATGGGTTATAAAAAAAACAAACAAAAAAAAACACATTGTAACCATCAGTGAGGTTTTGGCCCATACAGAACAAACAAACTTTTTAATATAATTTAAAAATAAAATAAATAATAGATGGAGTGCCTCAGGGTTTTAACCTTGGTCTTTTCCTTTTTGGCTTTTTCCAGCTTGTCCATCTCTGCCTTCTGAGCTTTGGCTTTGAAGAGGACAACACACAAATGGTTAACAAATGTAGTCAATTTAATCCATATGAGTTGAAATGTCAAATCTAATTTCAAGCAAAACATACCCAGTGCCTCATAATACGAATCCTCTGACCAGCCATGGGGGTCGAACATATCCTATAAAGAAGTACACACAAAAAGTTATATTTTACAAAACAGAGTTTGTGTTTACATGGTATAAACAGGTAAGCACTACATACTTTTGGATAATTGGTTCCAAGTTCGTCAATTCCACAGAACTGGATTAGCTTCTCATAAATACTATAAAACACAAGCACATGGTTAGGTTGCAAACAAATAAAACAGCATCAAAATATAATCTGCTCCAGGTTATGTCTGGTGCATGGTGGGTCCTTGTTATCTCCAGACCTTGGGTTGCGAAACTCTTTCTTTTTTTGAATATGGCTGTTTGTATCAAAGTCTCCATGAAGCTTCCGCTCGTAAAGCTTACAGATCTTTTCCTGCACACAGAAAAGGTACAGAAGTCATTTTCAAATTATTTTTCCAACTGATATTACGTCCATGTATGATCTTGCTAAACGAACAAATTGTCTAGTTATTTTAAATGCTAGTTGATGTAAAATGTGCACTACAAAACAAGAAAAATACTGCTTCTTTGCTCCAAGTGTTGTGACACTAAGAATGAATAAAGTCTTTGTGCGACTGTGAGTTTCTAGAACTAGAGGGTGATTTTTGACAACCGGACTCCAAGAAGCACTTGGAGATGTGCCATTTTCAGTTTTCCTTCACATTCCAAGAAGTCAAATAAATTGAAAAGTCCTTTGTTGATAGTTAAGACACTGATCTTACTTAATTTGTACAAAATGTACTACAAGAAAGTTAGCAGGAAGACCAAGTGAGGTGTATAGGGGAATGAGGACCATGTCTGAGCAGCTATAAAAGCATAGCCACAAGGACAGGATATTCATCATGACATGAAAAGCACAACCCATCTATCAGTATTTGGCTGTATGATACTGAGTGTGAAAACCACACCCATGTTCACCTGCCCCAACAGCTCACGAGAGACAGAGCTACAACAGGAAATGATACGATTAATAAGAATTTTACAATGAGTATTGAATAAATATTAACAAACCACATTCTTCTAAAGTAATAGGTTCAAATATGACCTTAGCATCAACATGGTTTTGAAATCATAGACCTCAAATGTTCACACCTCTGGACATGTGCTGACAGCATGCAAGCTGCATGATTTAGGGTGAAATGCCAGTCCTTACCCTCAGGTAAAGCAAAACACCTGAAAGACTGACACCCACAACGTTCCACCCCCGTAACCCCCCACCCCCCACCTCAGTGCCACACCTTGAGATAAAACATGCCAGCCAGGATCTTGAACATGTGGTCTAAAGATATCGCCAAGACCAAAAACAATGACCTTATATGATCTCTCTCTCTTTTTATGACTGTTGACAAGAAGTAGCAGTCCAATCAAAACAGAGCCGCTGAGAGAATGTTTTTCAGCTGGTATAGAGAGGAAAAAAAAAACAAGAAAAAAAAAAACACACCCCACACTGTTTATTTGCATGAACAGTCTGTATTGTTTTAGTCAGTGTTATTTTAATTTAATTAAGATACCATTATAATTTTCAATCAATACTACTACAAATTAGTTTTTATTTTTATATTTTGTTTTCATTTTAATTTTCGTTAATTTTTTAGTAATTTTGTTGTGCATTTTTGTTTTATTAATCGTTTTTTATCTACTGTATGACTATATAATTTATAAGTTTTAGTAATTTTAGTACATTAAGGTTAAACTCAATGTGACACTGGACCACAAAACCAAGTAGCACGGGTATATTTGTAGCAATAGCCAACAATGCATTGAATGGGTCAAAATTTTCAATTTTTCTTTTATGCCAAAAATCTTTAGGATATTAAGTAAAGATCATGTTCCATGACGATATTTTTAAATTTCCTACTGTAAATATATCAATATTTGTGAGTGGATATGCGTTGCTAAGGACTTCATTTGGACAACTTTAAAGGCAATATTTTTTTTTGCACCCCCAGATTACAGATTTTCAAATAGTATCTCGGCCAAATATTGTCCCATCCTAACAAATCATACATCAATGGAAAGCTTATTTATTAGCTTTCAGATGATATATAAATCTCAATTTCAAAAAATTGACCCTTATGATTTGTTTTGTGGTCCAGGGTCACAAATAGCTGAAATTAAATCTTTTTTATATATATTATATAATTATATTTATATATTATTTAATTAATTTTATATATATTATATAAAGTTATGTTTATTTTATTTGAAGTAATGAATTTTTTATGCTTTTAGTTAACCCAGATTTTAGCATCTGATTCACTAAAGTATTTAGGCAAATAAAAGTAACTTTATACTGATGATGACCGAAATACTCTCTTTCAGCATGATAATACTATTAGCATAAAGTCAGGTCTACTTCGTAGCATACACCCTGAACTAACAATGAGCAATATTATTTTTTGTTAATATTAGTTAATATAAAATATGATTGTTCATGTTAGTTCACAGTGCATTAACTAATGTTAACAGACACAACCTTTTATTTTAAAAATGCATTAGTATAATGTTAAAATTATCTTTACCCAAGATTAATAAATGCTGTAGAAGAATTGTTCATTGTTAGTTCATGTTAAAAAATGAGACCTTATTGTAAAGTGTTACAGAAGAGGCCATCTGAATGATATTTAAATTGACCATCTACTTTTTAATGTTATGTTTATGTACAAATTTGAAATTATTGTACAGCAGTCTATCAAAGTCAGTAAGCGCTCATTCAAATAATCATGCAACAATTTCCACAAAAGAATCAACTAACAACAAAGAAATGAGTGAAAAATGTGTTGACTCTGTATGTCCATTGTTACCAAAGTCATTGGTAACATTCTGATTTTTCTCAAAGGATCTCATTTATTACTAAAAGTACCTCACAAACACGTTATCAGTGCAGCAGTATTTGACACAGCTCTTCGTGTATAGACGTGACTCCTGCCAACCAAATCAGATTAGAATTGATTTTGGCCTACTCTTGTCAATTGTTTGTGCAATATGCCTGTGAATGGTCAGCGGATGTGATAGCTGCTGAGACTAGCATCCATCAAAAACAAGTGCTGTAAAGATTTCGCTCACTGAACCCCATGGCAGAAAGTCAACATCTCAAATAGAACAGAGCAACAATCTCACTTGCAGATGACTGGAACAACGCCCGGCAGGTTCAGGAGGAATTCTGATCTCGTCAGGAGACATGTTCCGAACCTTCTCCGAAAACTGTGCTGTAAAGAAGAGAAAAAAAAATTATAATTTGAAGACAGTAAATACATGTATATCGTAATTTACCTTACAGCATAAACAGGTATGCTGCAACAGAGTAATGACAGTAAGTCATACGCTCAAAAAACAAACAACATTCTCAAGAAAACGTAGTTGTGGTTGCCCATGCAAACCCTCTACTATGCCAGGGCATTGCTATGCAGTTGCCAAGTATATTGTTGTTTTTAACATGTTGCTAAAGTGTTCTAGGCGGTCTTTGTATGCATATAGTGTATGTATATGTATGTTTGTATATTTATTTATTTGTTTTAAGTGTGTAACGTTACATGCGTTTGTCCCGAACCATCACGCATACAGTCAGACAATGAATATAGTCAGTCACAGGAAATTCACACTCCAATCCAGAAGGGGGCGCAAGTGGTAATGCAATGCTGTTTGTTAACCGCCACAACAAGAAAAAGTGCAAAGTAAGAAGAATATAGATACGTTCACGTGTAATCTCTCAACTAGTCTTTCAACCGCGGAAAGACATCAATAAAACAGCTTGAGAATAATATTTCATGTAGCCTTACATTTACCTCAGGCAAGTCATTTAGTGTCCACAGCATGTTAGTTCATTAGAGAAATTAACTCTATAGGGGAGAATTTCACTAAATATATGCACCAAATTAGCTTGTATATTCATTATATTTACTTTTCCTGTAAATAAATAATGTCTTTATTTAATGTTTAAAAGAATTTGTCATGAAAAGAAGTTATGACAGTAACTGTGTCATTGATCATATTTCAAAAATAATTGAGAAAAAAAAAAAAAAAAAATGTATTATTAGATTTAGAAGTTAATGCAAAACCTGCCTTATGTGCAATTTACGTTTTTTATTTTTTTTATTCGAGTGCTGATTATTATATCTAAAAATAAATAGCAACTGAATTTAATAGTTTGGGCTCTGTTGTTAATTGTAACCTTTAATATTATTGTAATGTGCAAGATATATGTGCAAGTACATTTATACAAGTTTTTTGGTTTATTTTTTAAATAAAATAAAACGCAAACTTAGATAAGCTTATATGTTGTGCAGTTTTTCTTTGATATAAAATTTTACATATTTCATGCAAATGAAAATTGTTAACTTAAAAAAGGGAGCACATACTAAAAACCATTTAAATAAAAAAAAAAAAAACAAAGAATATCCTTTTCCCATCAGTAGTATGAAGTTTCCAAACACACAAACATTCTGGATTCCGTATGCAACATTAACCTCAAGCTATATTTCATTTTCACATTTTTAAAATGACACTGAACTACTACAATTTCATAAGCATTCACAAGAACTGTGTTTTTGTATTTTTTCTTTATTCCCTCAAACTAGAAGTGTCTATCAGCAGGCTTTGTCAGACATTTCTGGAGCAAATTACGGAGAAATGGAATTTATGGTTGAGTACACATGCAGCAGTGAACACTATTCAAACCATACTGGTTGGAACAGGCCACTGCCGAATTCCCTCACCTCCTCTCTTCTCAAGACCACACACCCTTCCTCCCCCATCTGCCTCTCTAACACCCCCTGGCTGCTGTTCCAGGCAGGTCTGAGGCAGCGACTGTGGGCCAAAACATGCCTCCATTTGTTAAAACACATGACAAACACACACACAGAAGCAGGGAAGGGCTGGGTGGGGCACTCTAGATGTGGCACACTTCCCAAAACAATGCACAGACACACACACACACAGACATAAACATGTAGAAACAGGCCCTCTAGCGATGGAAATTTGCAGAGGTAGGTCAGAATTTCGGAAAGGTAAAAGCATTTTTCAGCCAGAGCTGCCTTACGTAAAGGGAACATTTGAGAACAACCCTGAGGCAAAACAGATCATGCACACCTGTAGAGCTGCTCTAAAGAGAAAGAGGTAGAAAAGAATATAATACACAGATAGCATTTAAAATAATCACATTCACTATTATTATTGCTCATACAGGGAATTTAGAAACTCATAATCCTGAGTACTAAAAGTCGACTCATAACTTCTACATAAATGATAGCTCAAATTGTGCAACATCTCAAGATGACAAGTAATCAGACTTGCCATTTTTCACCTGGCTGGCGGATGATAAAAAAGGAAAAAAAGTCCCATAGACTTACATTTAAGAAGAAACCCGTGTCATATAGAGTGCAACAGTGCCAGGGCACTTTTTCAGTGACTTTGGTTCTAGAAAGATTTTTCCTATTCTTATAAAAGGTGAATAACAACATATTAAAAACTCATATATTAAAAACAACATATAAAAAAATATTTGAAAATTAGACAAAAAGACAAAAGGTAGAAGGCTGTCTACTTAATGGCTTTAATGAGGGAAAGAACTACAATCCAATGAAGCATTGTGATCAACATAATGGATATACACTACCAGTCAAAAGTTTGGACACGGTAAGATTTTTAATGTTTTTAAAAGAAGTTTCGTCTGCTCAACAAGGCTGCATTTATTTAATAAAAAATACAGTAAAAACAGTAATATTGTGAAATATTATTAGAATTTAAAATAACTGTTTTCTGTTTGAATATATTTTATAAAGTAATTTATTCCTGTGATGGCAAAGCTGAATTTTCAGCATCATTACTCCAGTCTTCAGTGTCACATGATCCTTCTAATATGCTGATTTGCTGCTCAAGAAACATTTATGATTATTATCAATGTTGAAAACAGTTTTTTTTTTTTTCAGGATTCCTTGATGAATAGAAAGTTCAAAAGAACAGCATTTATCTGAAATACAAAGCTTTTGTAACATTATACACTACCGTTTAAAAGTTTGGGGTCAGTAAGAATTTTTATTTTTATTTTTTTGAAAAGAAATTAATAATTTTATTCAGCAAGGATGCATTAAATCGATCAAAAGTGACAGTAAAGACATTTATAATGTTACAAAAGATTATATTTCAAATAAATGTTGTTCTTTTGAACTTTCTATTCATCAAAGAATCCTGAAAAAGAAATATTGTACACAAATATTTTGTACAATTGTACACAATAAATGTTTCTTGAGCAGCAAATCAGCATATTAGAATGATTTCTGAAGGATCATGTGACACTGAAGACTGGAGTAATGATGCTGAAAATTCAGCTTTGATCACAGGAATAAATTACTTTATAAAATATATTCAAACAGAAAACAGTTATTTTAAATTTTAATAATATTTCACAATATTACTGTTTTTACTGTATTTTTAATCAAATAAATGCAGCCTTGGTGAGCAGACGAAACTTCTTTTAAAAACATTAAAAATCTTACCGTGTCCAAACTTTCGACTGGTAGTGTATATAAAACTATTGATTGCTGATGTTCATTGCAATATATATAGCTAACCACCTAGTAACCACCCAGAACACCTAAGCAATCAGGACTGGGTATTGACAGTCCTGCCAGATTCGCCAGCTTGTGATTTGCTTCTGATTCAATTAGATTATTCTGGATAGTGTTTTTAAGCTGTTTTATTGACGTCTTTCTGTGTTTGAAACCTAATTGAGAAATTACATGAGACATGATACAGATTTCGGTAAGTTGTACCATTTCTTTTAACATACCTTCTGATTTTCATTCATGTTTATTTCATGCTGTAACAAGTAGTAAAGCGGAAGAGATGATCCGTTAATGACACATGCAGCAACAGTGATCTGCCATACCGCATTAAAGAGTGCCAAAACGGTAAATAAAAATGGACAGAACTTGAAATCTGAAACTTTGTTTCATATCAAAAGTAGCAAAGCACAAAGTTTATTGCGATTTATTGGATGGGAGGTCCACTACAATGTGCTGTTCATTCATCAACTGAAAACAGCATAGACTAAATGATCTATTCTTGGTAATTTAAAAATCATATTTCAGTTCATCAAAATGATAATCAATTCAAATCGAGAAATCAATATTTTTTTACCCAGCCCTATTAGCAACTGCATAGCATCTCCATGGCAGCTACCTATAACAAAGGCAATCTCATATTTTCTTAGAAAATGTAAAAACTTTGGTACAAAATTGTCAATTTATAGGACTTTGTGATTGTATTTGTGGCTGTCATGGATTCAACTGTAGTTGGTCTAAAAGCTGTGTTTCATAAAGCATTCACGCATGTCTTAATAATTACAGTGTGATTAGAGTAAATGTGGTAGCAGCAGGCAGCAAGCGTGAGCAGGAATGTTGGCAAGACAGGGGTCTTCTATAAAACCCCTAAAATCCCCACTGCTGCTCTTAAGCCAGGTTTCTTATTCCTGATTTGATTTGCAGTGTGATTTTAGCTGATTTTTGAGCAGTAGATCTCTCCCCATGGCTCTTTTTTTGTCATTTCCTCTCCATCAGAGTAATCATGCGTTGAATGTAAGTGACTCATTTCTTAGAAATCTTGAGAGCTCAGTGTCTACCCAAACAAGTGGCACCATCACACACAAAGCCCATACACCAACTCCAGTCTCAGAAAGACTCAAAAAAGAGAAGGAGGGAAAATTAGAGCCTAATCTAAAGATCTTCTGTCTCCCAACCACAAAGCAAATCTTTGAGTCTTCAGCAAGACCTTCCTTTCTATTCTGATCTTTTCACATTTTAATGTGAAGAAAAATAAGACAAAGTGGAACGTTCAGTTACTCGCCCAAATGTCTTGTTTACTGTAACTACCTACAATTGTAAAAGTAGAATAGTGCATCAGAAAGATATGTGGCATTATTATTATTTTATACATATATTTTTATACAGTTTAGGGGTCCAACCTTCCAGTGCATGTATTACGTTGTTTATAATGTTGCACATTACAAAGTTTTCATGAAGACTGTACTCTTTATATTTTTGCTGTGTTTAGGCCATGTGATTTCAAGATGACAACACATGACGTTTTACTCTGAGCTATTCAACTCTCCGGACTGGGAATTATGTATTTCTATGGCACTATCAATACCTAAACAAATGTGCAGCAGTCAGGTGGTACAGCGGTCACGTGATACAAGTAGGAGCTCTCCGAACATTTCCAGTTTACAAGTTGAAATCTCATGATTACGGTAATTATGACATGGCGTGAACATCTTTTATATCAGGCTGTAATAATAATAATAATAATAATAATAATATTAAATAGATATTAAAGCAGACGTACAGTATTTTAAAACAATTTCCTATTTCAGTGGTTGGAGAAACTCATTATTTTAGCCTTTACATTCAATCCTGCTAATGGCACATATTTGCACATAACAGCTTTAAGTAAAAAATATTTTTGTTTAAAATTTTTGTTTAAATTTGCTTATTCAGTTTTTTTTTTTAATACTTGGACTACAATTTACATGCTTTACAAATTGGCTAATGTTCTGTTGTAAATGCTATTCATTTTTAGCCTTTTATTCTTATTACTTGATCAACCTTAAAAATGTAATGACAGTCGTAAATCAGATGATGATGACTTCTGAAAGTGACGATTCTGATGCCTCACTATAATCAAACTAATATCACACAGAGTTACCATAAAACAAAACTGAAGCAATCCAACCTGAATCACTCATTTCCTGGGCACGGCCAAGATACACAAACACACACCTCAACAACTTTCTGACAAAGCACTTGCACCATGTTGGCTGAAGCACAAACACACATCAATCCTTTCTACCATATTCGTGCAAAGGATGAGGAAATGTTTGATTAATTTTGGTTACTTACCAACAAGCTCATTGGGGTCTTTAACCTCCACTTCCAGGACATCCTATAATAGAAGAAAAGGTCAAACACGCATATTGAAAATCATTTAATTTTGTTAGTGCTTTTTAGTTAGCTTGTACATCCACATAAGATGAATTATGATAAACCAAGAGATATACTGTTAAAACCATTTAATCAGATGATATTTGGCCATTTTGCCATTATCAACAACTAATAACTGTGCCTGCATGTTGATTTAACAAAAGTGTTAGCACCCCCTTGTGTCAGCTCCAAAATCTACCAACGAAAGATTCAAAAGACAAACAGTATTTTCTTAAAATACTGAAATTTAAGTAAATATAGTGTAAAATAAGTGTTCATTAACACATATCTTTATACACTACTAGCTATTCAGAAGAGAATGGGTTTAATCCTTTGCTGTAGCTTTTAAAGCACAAAATATCTCTCCTGGGAAGCTTAAAAAACCAAGGCGTGATGAAATCTGCACCAAAGTGCAAAATCCCTGAGTAATAAAACTAGGCTGAAAAATACACTGGGCCTCTATTCACACAATCTTAGATACAGTCACTCAGCAACAGGATGTGCAGATGGAAGAATTGTCTTGTAAAAGCACCCAAGTAGAAAATGTGTCTAGGACAACACAGAGAGAGACAGATGTCTCACTGAGAGATGAATCTCTTGTAGCCAAAAGCGCAAATCCTAACAATAGTCCTTTCATTTGAAAATCCACTACGACAAAACAATGTTAGATACAAAAAAGGACCCATCCCATCTCCATTGAGGCAGGGGGCCTGGCTTAAAAGAGGTCTTTTTTAAATTAGATTAGCCCAGAAATAGGACCATGGGTGCTCCTCGCTATTTCATTGTCATGCCCTTGCATGTACTTTAACAACACTGAAGACAAAAAAAAAAAAATGTCTGAATCATAAAGCTATAAGACACTTAAGTAAGAGAAGATTACAGTCTGCGTTTAAAAGGAATTATTTCCTTCATGACATTCCAAACCCATATGCTGTTTTTTTTTTTTTTTTGGAAAATAGTAAAAAGATTCTTTATAATTCCCCTTTTTGGGCTCTAATGAAAAACAACATGTGAGTTTGGAACATCAAGAGTGTGAGTAAATAAGAAGTCATTTTGGGGTGAACAACAGTCAATGACAAAAATGAACTGAACCCACATAAAAAGAAAAAGCACTACAACTCTTACAGTTGAAAAACATCATTACTAAGCAATCATAATTTAATCATTTCATTACAAAACATGTTTTGATGCTCTTATATCATTTAGTGATCATGAAGTACAGCGTTCTCTCTCTGGGGTGTGGCTCTAAATTTATGCAACATCACAATTCTGAAAAAGTAATTTCAGTGCATGAAATAACTTGCCACTGCAGTGCTTTGCATATCTGAATTCCTTCTAGATTACTTGGAAATTAGAATGTTTACATGGTTACAATATATTCTATTCTATTAAACTTACTATTCAAAGATTCCTGAAAGAAAGTTTCCACAAAAATATTACATAACAGCTGTTTTAAACATTAATAATAATAATAATAAATGTTTTTTGAGCAGCAAATCAGCATATTAGAATGATTTCTGAAGGATCATGTGACACTGAAGTAATGATGCTGAAAATTCCTGCCATCACAGGAATACATTTACCGTATTTTCGATCAAATAAAAACATTTAAAAATGTTACCGTCCCAAACTTTTGCAATTGGTTGATGAAACATTGATTAAAATTAAGATGAAAACGAAATTCACTTTAAAGAAAGGCTTTCTACAAAACAAAACTTAATGAAGTGGTCAAAATCATGTCTGACCTACTCCATGTCTCCCGATATATTGGCATCTTATGATGCATCTTACTCATGCTGTTCACTTTTCATAATCAAATAGATGAATTTAAAACATAACATAGGACTATTTAAACATAAATATGAAACTACGTTTTCTTTAATGGATACCAACACGTATAGTAGGCTACAGTACAGAGAAATTTCATGTCGTGTCACGAGTCGGATCAAGAATAATTTATTTTTAGACTTATATTTAATATTGGGGGCATCCAAGTTATTTGACATAAGCCTATTTTAAAAAATGTTTTAAGTAATGCAATAGTTACTTTCCTTGGTAATTAGTTACTTTTATAATGATGTAACTCAGTTACTATTTGTGAGAAGTAACTAGTAACTATAGCTAATTACTTTTTTAAAGTAACGTGCCCAACACTGCTGACAACAGCTTTGTAAATTTCGAATGAACGTACAGCAAAAGTACATGAGCAGTGTGCAAACCTGATGTTCAATAAATAAGCACAAAAAATTTCAGGACATGTTGTACTACTCTCATAAGACCCTTCTCTGCAAGTTCAAACACACAAGTTTTTCCTCAGTAGGAGTGATGCTGTTTTCACTTGGTTTGAGACCAATCACAACACTGCAGTAAATTAAGAAAAGGGTGTGTATTGAGTTTGATACCCTGAACAGGGAATTTAGGTGGGGTCAAATACCTTCACATCATCTTGGGTTCGCCCTGAGTCCGACTCCTCCTCTTCCTATGAAAACAAAAATTAACAGGGTCACCAAAGCCACATTACCACAAACCATATTCAAGAGCTCCCCCTTTAGGTGTGCAAAGTTTCAGCCATGGTTTTCAGAGAATGACTGGGAATTCAGTTCTGACTGTACACTTTTTCTGATGAATCTAATTATGACACAGACCGTGGGAAACAGCATCATTCAAATAATCAGAGTTGAATTTAGGGAAAATAAAGTAAAATTACCAGAAGAGGGGCAATAGTAAATTTACTTTGATATAAAAAGCAAATTTTGCCAAACATACTTGAATGCCACAGACAAGGCTTAAGCCTAGTCCCAGACTAAAATGAGTTGTCTTAACTGAAAACAACTTGCATTGACAAATCTTAAAATACGTCAGTAACATTGTTTTGTCTCAAGACGCACACAAGCAATGTTTTTTTTCTAAGGCACATTTATAAAAGGTACTTAAATGCCCTAAGTTTTCTAAGTCCTACTCCTGGCTTAATCTGTCTGTGAAACCAGGCCTTTATGATTAATAATGAGAAAAATTACATCATAATATTTTAATTTTTTAAATTATTTTAATATTCTATTACCTGTCAGGAATAATGTGCAAAACAAATGGTAATTTGCCTACTTTATAATTATCTATCTAATCTAATCTATCTAATATTATATATATATATATATATATATATATATATATATATATATCAGCAGATCAGCATATTAGAATGATTTCTGAAGGATCATGTGACACTGAAGACTGGAATAATGATGCTGAAAATGCAGCTTTGCCATCACAGGAATAAATTACTTTATAAAATATATTCAAACAGAAACAGTTATTTTAAATTGTAATAATATTTCACAATATTACTGTTTTACTGTATTTTTAATTAAATAAATGCAGCCTTGCTGAGCAGACGAAACTTCTTTTAAAAACATTAAAAATCTTACCGATTCCAAACTTTTGACTGGTAACAGAAAAATAATGTACAAATGAAAAATTAATATTTCAAATTAAGTGAAATAATCAAGTAATCTCAGTAATTTCTTAACTTTTTAAGTGTTTCTTTTGTTACAATTGGCTCTGGTCTCCTCAAAATAATTTAATTAAAAAAAAGGTCCTTTAAAAATGTAAAGGATAATTTTTAAGGAATAGGATTCCATGTGAATGTAATGGTCTGACACTTCTAGAAAAAGCCTAAACTGAAAGATGTGGTGAAAACTGACCGAATTTCTAGTGCTGTCCTCATCACTATCCTCATTTTCCGAGGGCTTTTCTTCTGCCTCCTCCACACGGCTCACGTCATCCACTCCGTAACTAGCTGACACCAATCCACCATGAGCTTCTGATTCTGCATAACAAAAAGCAACCATTTTCAGTTCCACTGGTCAAGATATTCACAAGAACCAATGTCTTCCATTCCTGATGATATCAAGGGGAGTTACAACATACTACCAGATTTGTTATTATAGAAAAATTATCTAAAAATCAAACAATGAAATGCATTAACATTATATAATATAGATTAGAATGAGAGAAACTGAATAAGAAAATTCATAAATACATAAAAGCAGGAGTGATTTACCACATGGAACAAATGATGAACCAAATACTGTTTGAAAAAAAGTGACAAATGATTTTGAGTTTAATTGGATATAGTTACAACGGTAGCCTATATACTATAGTTACTATTTATTGTTACTACTGTAAATCCAGAATACATTAATATGAGATATTCTTGATGACAGTATAGGTGAACACCAAGTTACCATCGATTAACAATGAACGTCACAAGCGTAGTTACATAAAGTACCAGAAGAACATAGTATTTTAAAAAAAATCTTTATCATTAAGTCAATAAAATAGAACACAATCCAATAAAGTATGCGTAGTGCCCTCCATGGACAAGTGTTCATCATAATAATAATCCCGCTTACAAGCCAACTATCGAGAAATAGCTGGTTAAGCTCATAACAGTAATGTTTTTATCCATATAAGCTTTCTACATATAAATATTCGGTCTAATTCACCGCATTTTGTCATTCGCTGTCACTGGCAGAGGGGCATACGTTAACTCAACGACAACAACAACAACAAAGCCATCAATGTTACAAACTCCCAGTATTTAAAAGCTTTTCCTAACATTCATTAGAGCTTATACCTTGATCATCTGTGTCTGGATCTGAATCCTGCTCTGAATCGTCCCCATAAGCCGCTAGAGAAGAGAGAAGTGCATTCCTTTTACTGCTCGCCATGTTTAGCGCTGGCGCACAATGTTGACGTTACGGTCTATATTCCGTCTGCGCATGCTCGGCGTTTCGAAACGCGCGTCGCCTAGATTACGCAAGCCTGTTTGGTTTCCATAGGTTACCACGACACTATTAAAAACTTTGATCAGACATGCAAACTTTTGTCAGAATTAACACTTTAAAAATAATAGAATAATAACTAATTAATGACTTATTGGCAGTATTTATGAGAAGAGGCGCCATATTCACAGTGTTATAAGTGAGTTTAATGAAATTGGAGTTGAGATGCCTCCCAAACGGAATAAAAGTATTACTCCATCTGGAGTAACTTCAACTGGGGCAGCTGCTGCTAACAAAAGCTGGGAAACGGCTCTTAGTGCTGCTGTATTTGACGAGGTAACATATAAATGACATCAAGATACTGTCACGATTGTTGTTGTTCTTCTTCTTCTTCTGTTCTTCTACCCACCATTATGTTGTTAGGCAGAATGATAGTTTCAGTCACCATTCACTTTCATTGTATTTAAAATGATGCAATGAAAGTGAATGGTGACTCAGGGTACGTTTACACGACAACGATGTAATAAAAAGGTAATGTTTTTCCTTTGCGTTCTTCGCGTACAGATAACAACGTTGTCAAAACGATCCGCGAAAACGACTAAAACGATGTATTATGCATGATAGGCCAGTAGTTGGCGAGGTCACTTTGTAAATGTAAAAGAAACACTACGCGCATATAGACTGAACACGGTATACGCATGCGCATTACGCCACCGTTTTCACGAATTCATGTTTTTGTAGTTTACACGGAGACGATTTCAAAAATTTGCACTTTGAATCCCGTTTTCAAAGGTTTGCGTTTTCAGGCCCCCAAAACGCCGTTGTCGTGTGAATGAACGGCCAAAACGCATAAAAAGTTACCTGTTTTTTAGTTGAAAACGGCCCCTCAGGTTCTCAGCCCCTAATATCGATCTGTTTTTGTGTATCCCTTTAAATAAATAAATGCAAAATCTTATAGCATTAGCCAACAAACCATTGCACAGCTTGTAAATACTGCAGAATGTAGAATTTGCTTCAACAGACCCCCCAAAAAGAAGTATTTTTTCCTCCTCTTAATTATCTAGAATGACTGGAGGGCCAGTCTGTCTATGGTACAGGCAGAGAGAGCAGAGGACGAACAGCTCATCAACGCCCTCCAGCAGGCCGTCCAACAGCCCCTGCGCAAGCTTTTCAGTGTGCTGTCCTGGGAGGACACTCTGGAAAAGGTTTCTGTTCAAATTATGTTTCATTAATGTAGAAAAGAAAATTAGAATCAGTCGTTGTAAATAAACCAATCTCCTGTGACACAGATCAATGAACTGGGAAATCCAAAGACCAGAAAGACTAAAGATCTTCCCATTTTTTTTGAGGTGGGTATTGTTATTTCCATGACAAATTGTAATCTCAATATATCGTAACAAAAAATATATAGATTTTTATTGTTGAATCATAATCATAATTTTGATAATATATTTTGAGACCTTTGACTAGTTAGAAAGTTAAATAATGTCAAATTATGTTGTCCATTCATGGTTTCAATAATATGTAATTTGTGTTTCTGTAGGTGACTGAACTTGCAAAGTCTATGATGGATGTTGGAGAGGAAATTACTGTGGATCTGATGGCAAAATTAATAAAGTTCCAGCTTCTGACCATCAAAAACAATGACATTGCAAGGAGGGCTGCTGAGCAGAAGGTGAGAACTTTTTACCATTATCTAAAATAAATAATAACAATAACATGAGTCAACATATATTGCAATATTAAGCAGATTGATGCTGGATGTTTGTAATATGGTACACAACTGAAAGCTTTAAACACTTATAACTTGATTGTGAATAGTAATTTATGGAAAAAATACTATATTATGCAGGGGAGAATTACATTTACACTTAAAGGGTTAGTTCACCCAAAAATGAAAATTCTGTCATTAATTACTCACCCTCATGTCGTTCCACACCCGTAAGACATTCGTTCATCTTCTGAACACAAATTAAGATATTTTTGATGGTATCTGAGAGGTTTATGACTCCATAGACAGCAATATAATCAACACCTTCAAGGTCCAGAAAGATACTAAAGACATTGTTAAAACAGTCGACATGGCTGCAGTGGTTCAACCTGAAGCGACAAGAATACTTTTTATGCACAAAAACAAAACAAAACTAACGACTTTATTCAACAATCTCTTCTCTTCCCTGTCATTATCCTTATGCAGTTGCCGCAGTAAGCACGGTGAAGGCTTACGTGTTTACGTCCGAATGCCGGCTCAGTATTGGCAAAAGCTGATCATGTGAGCAGCACGACACATGCGTGTGATGCTGACGCAGGAGCCGGACAATAATGAGTCGGCGTTTTGACGTAGAACCTGGAAGCGCTGGACATAAACAATGAGAATGACAAAGAAGAGAAGATATTGTTGAATAAAGTCATTATTTACACAAAAAGTATTCTTGTCGCTTCATAAAATGAAGGTTGAACCATTGCAGTGACGTAGACTATTTTAACGATGTTTTTAGTACCTTTCTGGACCTTGAAAGTGTTGATTATTATGCTGTCTATGGAAGAGTCATATACCTTTTGATTTCATCAAAATATCTTAATTTGTGTTCTGAAGAAAGTCTTACGGGTGTGAACGACATGAAGGTGAGTAATTAATGACAGAATTTTCATTTTTGGGTGAACTAACCCTTTAATGTGTGATGACAGACTTATTCTGCAAAAATTCTAATCAAATATACTATGCATAAATTTTATCATAACTATATTTCTGATAAACAGTAACACAGAGTGTGTATATTTAAGGCTGTAGAGGAGAATGCTCATGTTAAAGCGGGCCTGAATTCTGCAAGCAAGGATCAGGGGGGCAAAGGAGCAGCAAAGGGGAAAAAAGCTGCTGAGCTTCCAGTTCCAACAAAAGAGACCAAACTCAAACGCAGAGGAGAAGAGGAAAATACATCCAAATACATAGGTGAGGCCTGATCACAGTTTAAACTAAGAAACCAGTTACAAAAATGAATCTCATTGCTTCTGGTTGAATATCCTGGAAATATATCAGATTTGGAAGCAAAATGGGTTGCAAATAGTGTTTTGATATTGACTTTAAACATATCCGTCCAGATGATGAGCCTGATGATGGGCCGAAGCACTACATCCTGATATTGGGATTCTACCAGCCTCATCTGATCTCTGCATTGGACTGTCTGGGTATCCATGTATCCAATGTTATAAAACTGGACTTAGAGAGAGAAGACCAGTCAGAGGCAGCAGAGGAAACAGCAGTAGAGGAGAACCATCACTCACCTGAATATCAGGGCAAGTTACTAAGAAATTGTTATGCTTATACCTTTCAAATTATATTACATTATATTCTACTGCATGCAGAATTTGCTGGATTTGGTGTTGAGATATAGTTGTATTTGTACTCAAATTACCAGGCTGATGTTACATTTGTAAGAATACAAAATCAGGATTTAAAATATCCAAGTTTTAAATTGACCTGTGTTCAGATGCTGAGGCTTTTAAGCAAAGAAGGCAGCGGGAGCTAGATGTGTTCTGGCAGCAGTTGGATCAAGTCTTGAACAGTGGGAATATGGGATCCAGACTCTGTGATGTGGCCAGGTTGAACTATAGCGTAAAGAGCCATTTGCTGCCCCAGGACAGGGACAACGCTGAAGAAATGGTGAATGGAGTACACTTTCTTGTACCACACCACACTTGTACTCAGTATTTTTGTCTTGTTTTGTACAAAATATCTAAACATTCTTAAACCAAAACACACCGGAGAAGCAAAACGACTTAGGATATTAAGTCTTATTTTCCGAAAAATGTATCCTAATGAAGTGTTTATGCTTAAAAGTAGAAAAAATATCTGTATGTATATATTGAAGTAATTTAAAAACAGAAGTTTACATATTACATTATAGTACTATCTGTCATCCACTACTCTCTGTAGCTGGCGTTTGGAGCTGCTATATTTGAGAGTGTGGCATGTCTGGTGTATGACAGCCTGGACTGGAGGAGACAGTACAGCCATTATCTCAGCTGCATGAGGTTGATCCAGGTGCCTGTGACCTGCAGATCCATCCCGCAGCCCCGACCGCAGAGCTCCACTGAGGTACACGACTGCCTTTACTGATAGTAGTCCTGTTAATATGCCAAACAAAGTAGCCAATGATGAAAAAACACTTTATAATCAGTTAATTTCACAAGTGTATTGTGGCAGGATGTACTTGTCGGTTTCTTGGTGCTGATATTTATCATGGTTTATGTTTTAGGTTGTACAAACCCCAAGGAAGAAAGTAGTGTCAGAGGAAGACCCTGGTACAAGACATGGTACACTGATTCTGAACTTTGGTTTTACATATCCTTTACACACACACACACACACACAAATTGTAACATTGTCTCCCACTGACTTTAATACAAAATGTAATCAACAAAAATGATATTTATTAAAGTTTTAAATTAATTAATGACATGTTATTTAAAACAAAAGCACAAAATCCTGTGCTCATTCACATGTATAGTTCTCAATTGTGCCAGTGTTTGGTCAGTGTGTGCTCCAATTCCTAATTCCTTGCATAAAACAGTTTTAAACTGACTCGTTGAGTTTCCTCAGCAGAGCCAGAGTCTCCTGTTCAAAACACAGAGGTTGATATGAGATACTATTGTGACCTGCTGGACAGGATTCCTACTGAAATCACATCTGTACCTCTTGTATTGCACTGCATGCTGGAGCAGGTGAGGGAACTTTGTAGTATTTAGTATAACCTTTAATTTGAAGAAATAGAAGACTGTTAACTTTAAACTGTATTCACAACCAGAGAAAACAGACAAAATGTGCGACTAAAATGTGAGATAAAAAATGTGAGACAAAAGTATGAACGTTTGCACACATTTTACATTCAAATGGATTACTGCATGCATTACTGAATGAGACACACTGTTTGTAAGCTGTTTATTTCTTTCAAAATTTGGTTGCTAAGTTTCCTGTGTGATGACTAGGTGGTAGCCTCAGAACAGGAAGTCAATGCAGGATCAGTTGATTCCGAGGAGCTCTTTGACAGAACAGAGCAAGATCTTATCAGTTATATGCTTTCATCTGTGATGAGTTTGCCACAGGATGAAGAAGACAAGAGGGTAAAATGTCTGCTCACACCAATGCTACAACAACAAAAGTCACTGGGTTTCTAAATCAAAATCAATCTATAGTTGCCATAATCTGTGTTTGTTTGATGGCAGGAACTCAAGGAGGATCTTGAGATGCAGAAAAGCCCAATGCATACTGATCAGAAACACCCTCTCTTGCTCAATCACCATGATGAGAGAGCAAGGAGACTCCATCAGCTTCCTGTGAGCATGTGAATATACAAACTGTCTCCCATAAATGCTTGAAAGCACACACAAATGTTTTATTCTGTTTATCCCTCTTGAGTACATTGATCCTGTTTTAAACAAGCACATTTTAGCTTTAGGTCACCTATAAACAGTATGTAAATCCTTATTCATATGTTGCAGATCCTAGATGGTTTTGATGTTGTCAAAATTGAAGAAGACATCATGAAACAAAGCCTTGCGTGGACCAACCTGATGTTCAGACACACTGAGAGCAACATTGATAGACTGGCCAGATCACAGGAGCTAATGTACTTCTGTACTGACGGTGAGAAAGAAGGACAATAAATTGCTTTTTTTAATGTAAAGGGATAGTTCACCCAAAAATGATCATTTTTGGGTGAGCTAACTCTTTAATGTGTATCTCCAGAGTCACTGAGCTGGTCTGAGCTACAGAGGCTTCTCCAGCTGTTTGTGTTTGAGAGCATGCTTTTGACTACAGTGGATGAGAACGGTTATATTAAAGGATCTCAATCGAACCTTTCAAACCCCACACCATGGGACAACCCTGTTAAATTCACCAAACACCTGTATTGGAAAAACAGAGAGATACCAGGTGTGATACCAGCACAAGAACAGCCATTAAAATTTACTTTAAGTTATGCAAGTACATTTAATTTGTAAACAAATATTTTTAAAGCATGCAGTGTTGAAGTCTTTAATTGTAAACATCAGTTGTTTTATTTTTAAAGGATCAGCAAAAAACAATGATGGGACTGACGAACCAATGGTATGATTGAATTATTGATACAAAAAAGCTGAAATTTGAACATTATACAAGTAAATTACACATTTATATTGACACTGTTATTAGCAAGTAATTGGTTTTTATTAACAATATAACTTTTATAGGATAAACAAGTGACTGTAACAGATCTTCAGAAGACAATGATTCGTCAGCTGGGACATTGGAACTTTGTAGAGAAGCACAGTGCTTATGTTTTCCCCCAGGTAAAAAATCTTAAAATATAATATATAATTGTAATATTTTGAAAATCTATGAGAAATTTTAATGAAAAAACTGACAATGAGTAATCTCTCCTCATATTCAGGTCCTCCAGTCTGCCTCTGAGGCTTATAGATGTGTGGACACATTTCATTGTACCAGAGACAATGCCACATATGTCATCTGCCACAATCCCATGAGCCCTCAGAGGAGTTACAAAGAATTCTGGGATGCATCACTTCACACAGATGTGGGCTTCAGGTACTTTGTTTAATCTTAAAAGTTTTCATGGTCCAATCACCCAAAGGCAATTTATTTAAACATTTATTTGCTGCAATTAATTATCATTTTAACATTTAAAAAACCCCAAAAACATTTATTTATGAATTTCGAGTTTTTCCTAATATGTTGATAGTATTGGAACATCATACTGAGTAAATACTACTCTTACATTTACAGATTTAAAAAAAATCATTTACAAAATATGCAGTATGTAATGTTTGATATAATATGAAAATTATATTTAAAAAATGTATTTTTATTGTATTATTCTTGTAGGAACTACTTGGAATATGTGGCAGACTCAATCAGTGAATGGACCAGGCAGGAAGAGGAAAAATGGCAGATGGAGCAGGAGAAGAAAGAGGCAGAAAAAACTCCCATCCAAACCCCTTCAGAGGCTGACAGAAATAGAGGCAACATATTCATAAATAATGTCTAATATATACATCTATGAGCAGGATCATGTAGATAACATATCTATACATCAAATATATTTACAAATATGTTACTATAGATGTGATGTGTATGTTTAAATTTGAATTTCTTTCTTTTAGACTCTCCAGTGATGTCCCCAATCTCAGACACATTAGAACCATATATAAGAGAGGATTCTCTCAAAGTGAGCTGAGATGTTAACCATAACATATAAAGATTTTTGTTATACACATTTTCAGATTTCATTATTCTTACACTGGTCCTTTTTCTTGTGTATTTACATTAGGCATGGAAAATCGAGCAGGAGAGATTAAAGGAGGAGGAGCAAACCAAAAAGACAAAGAAAGAAAAAGGAGAAAAAGGAGGAAAAGCAACACCAAAAGTAGGAGAGAGAATCGACTCTGTAAAAGAGAACAAGAAGACTCCGCTGTCCTCAAGAAAGAGTAGAGACAACATGTCCAAAACACCCAGCTCAGCTACAGTGCCTAGAGACAAAACCAGAGATGTTCTAGAGACGCCTCAAGAACCAGCAAATGAGAGAAGAACAGATGTCTGAAAAATATATTACCACATAAACTACTTATAATCTAGATTTGATGGTGCTAAATTTGAAATTAATTGGCTAAATGTTTGTGTATTTCACATAGGTATTCACAGGCTACAGTTTAGATGGGAAACTGGTGCAGGTCACTGGCAAAGTTCAGTCCCTCTTTCCCTGTGACGGAGGGCAAATAGATGTGGAGAGTTTTCACTTCACACAAGGTTTGAGAAATCAAACAGGCAAAAATGTACATGCACAAATACACATTTGTTTTATGTTAGAGCTTCTTATATATACTGTAACTTTTGTTATTTTAGATCTTTTACAACTTTATTATATGATTGGTTTCCATCTTTAGGATTGACACAAGTGAAAGTATGTGTGAAGAAGGATGGCCATCAGTTCTACACAAACATTTCAGAGAGAAAAAAAGAGGACAAACTAAAGGATTTTGACATGTTCAGTAAACAAGGTATGTGTTGTAAACGTAATGTAACGTTATTTTATGACTCATCTTTTTTTAAGCCAATTTCATTCTGTAAAAATCACTTATTTTTCACATTTAAAAAAAATATATATATATTTACACATATTGTTTTGCCCAATTCAGCTGCTCTTGGAGTCAAACCAGATTGTGAGACAGAGAAATATGGAACTTTTTATGCTGTACTGGCCAATGGCATTCAACTGTCCTGCAGTCAGAGCAGCCCGAATAAAACAAGAAGTCAAACTCTCCAGCCCACTGTGCCCAGTGCCTCCTGTACAGACCAACAGGAACAGGTGATTGGAATAATAATGGAAAAATGTTGGTTAGGAAGGATTTACATTAGTTAGATGTTGGTTAGTTTAGCATGCAATTAATTTTAGGCTGATTATCATAACTAAATAGCAATTTTCTCCCTCACAAATGTTTCTGAGGTACCCGAGGTATGTTGTGAGCCTATGGATGATTCCTCTCTTCCACCATTCCTCAATCTGTACATATCTCTTCCCAATGGACTCATCCTGCACTTTGATTCTGAGGACTCAGCAGGTAAGACGTTTTAAATTTTTATACATAAATAACATGAGTACATAACATTAATACACCATAAGGTTCATTCTTTCGATGCAGTACATTTTCATGTCTCCAACTTATTTTAACATTTTAAATAACTTAATAAATGGTATTGCACAGCAGGAATTTCCCATACAAAACATTTCATTTCTAGTCTGTATTAATCATTGCAAAAACATCAATAAAAAACTGTCTATAAATGACTATTTTATTGGGCTTGATGTAGAACCAGCCTTTAAGATTGAAGAATAGGCCTACCCTGTTTTATTTATATCTTCCCTCTGTTTCAAGGCACAGAGAGCAGCTGTAAGGTCTTATCTGTGTTTTTTAGATGGGGAACCTTGTGTCCGATCCCTTCTGATAAGACAGGGATTTTATAATGCAGGGTCTCGTTCAGACCTGACCCCAGACTTTAGTATACACACTGAGGTCTCCAGGGTCATCACCAGCACAGGGACTGTCATCAAACACAAGAGAGATGGATCTACTGAGGTATTCACATATACAGACAATTGCATGTCAAAAATGCAGTTTCTGCCACATAATACAGATAATATAGCACAAAAAGCACACTCCAGAGGAAGTATACAGTATATATGTGTGTGTATGTTTCAGGTCCTGTTTGCAGACGGTACAGTCAGTACGAGTCCAGACTCTGAACCAGTGTGTGTGCTGGTTCTACACATGCCCTTAAAGGAGGCGGAGCCTATCAAAGAGCTGACAGTGGACACCAAAGACACTAAAGACAAGAAGGGTAGCAAACACAAACAAATTTCTTAGAATATTGAAAACCTCTTAGGATATTGATTTATTTATTCACACCATGTATGCACCAACGTAAAACAAAAGTCTCGTAGGCGGCATTTATTTGATTAAAAATACAGTAAAACTGTAATATTGTGAAATATTATTACAATTTAAAATAACTGTTTTCTATTAGATCACTATCTATTTTAAAATGTAATTTATTCCTGTGATGGCAAAGCTGAATTTTTCCAGATATAGCAGTATTATTACTCCAGTCTTCAGTGTCACATGATCCTTTAGAAATCATTCTAATATGCTGATTTAGTGCTTAATAAACATTTCTTATTATTATCAATGTTGAAAACAGCTGTGCTGCTTAATATTTTTGTGTAAACCATGATAAAACAGTATTTATTTGAAACAGAATTTTTGTAACAATATAAATGTCTCTAATGTCACTTTTGATCAATTTAATGCATTCTTGCTGAATAAAAAATATTTTTTTAAAAGGTCGCTTTTTTAAAAAGGAAATCTTAAAAAAAGGATCCTACTGACCCCAACTTTTGAACAGTGTACATGAATAAGAAAGACTGAAATATCAAATACCAGTGTATTTTGTTGTTCACAGGCAAAGCTGAATCTAAGGTAAATATAGAGGATGAGCAACAAACGTCTATAGAAAATGAAAAACCAAAAATCGATGTTGAGATTACTGGAGGCTCTTGGACCACCACCACCCCCTCTGGCCTCAGAGTTGCCTCTGTGGCAGGGAAGGCAGTCGAAGTGCAGCCGATACTGGCCTATCATGCTACAGATCCCTTTAATGGGACAGTGAGTGCCTCGTCAGTCAAATCTAACATCTTCTTTTGTGTCATTAGATGATTTGTTGTAAAACAAATGTTTCATGTATAGGTTGTGGTCACAAGAGAGGACAAAGTGTTGTCTGTGTTGAAGAAAGATGGAACCATGATAGTAGATCACGCAGATGGAACACGTATTACTACCTTCTACCAGCAGGGGGAGCTACAACAACATTTGCTCTCAGGTGCAAGAGTCTTCATGCTGTACAATCACGAATAGTTCATACAGTGTCGACAGGAAGTAAGTGTTTAAAATCTGATTTCAGAAGAAAAACTGGTTAGGGTGGAGAAAGCTGATTTTGCAACAATATTAATGAACTGTGAGAGAAGAACATGTGATGTTTTTTTTGGTGATGGCACTTCAATCAGCGCAACTGCTCATGGATCATATAAAGTAAGAAAATGGATGGAAGAATATGTGTGAGATATATGAGTGAACATCATTTGGAAATCCGCTCTTTGTCACTTTAATGTAGATTTATCCCAGTGATGGTGGTGTCCTCCATATTGATAAGGATGGTGGAGCGGTGTACACGTCTCATCAGTCTAAAGAGGGACCAGAGAGAGACCCACTAGGCCAATATGTGATGAACCACAGAGCAGATGTCCTCTGTCATGTGACAGACCCTGAGGGGAACTACTTTCAAGTACTTTCCATGATAATGTCTATAGTAAACATAAAATGTCTCACATTTTTGATCTGATATCATATTAATAATTTTAGGTTCCCTATGGTCATGGAAAACCTTCAAAATTGTGATTTTTACATGATAGTCATGTAAATTTCTATACATATTCACTATAGAAATATAGCACTTGCAAAAATAGTTGATGAAATAACCAAACAAAATTTTCTAGAGCTGACCATAATTAATTATATATATACACCGATCAGGCATAACATTATGACCACCTTCCTAATATTGTGTTGGTCCCCCTTTTGCTGTACACAGTGCAACAATGCTTAGGTAGGTGGTACGTGTCAAAGTAACATCCAAAACCCAAGGTTTCCCAGCAGAACATTACCCAAAGCATCACACTGCCTCCGCCGGCTTGCCTTCTTCCCATAGTGCATCCTGGTGCCTTGTGTTCCCCAGGTAAGCGACGCACACGCACCCGGCCATCCACATGATGTAAAAGAAAACGTGATTCATCACTCCAGGCCACCTTCTTCCATTGCTCCGTGGTCCAGTTCTGATGCTCACGTGCAGCCCCATACTCAACAAACTGCAATGCACTATGTATTCTGATACCTTTCTGTCAGAACCAGCATTAACTTCTTGTGCAATCTGAGCTATAGTAGCTCGTCTGCTGGATCGGACCACACGGGCCAGCCTTCGCTCCCCATGTGCATCAATGAGCCTTGGCCGCCCATGACCCTGTCGCTGGTTCACCACTGTTCTTTCTTGGACCACTTTTGATAGATACTGACCACTGCAGACCTGGAACACCCCACAAGAGCTGCAGTTTTGGAGATGCTCTGACCCAGTCATCTAGCCATCACAATTTGGCCTTTGTCGCTTAAATCCTTACACTTACCCATTTTTCCTGCTTCTAACACATCAACTTTGAGGACTAAATGTTCATTTGCTGCCTAATATATCCCACTCACTAACAGGTGGTGTGATGAAGAGATAATCAGTGTTATTTACTTCACCTGTTGGTGGTCATGTTATGTTATGTTATATATATATAGTTTTAATATATTTTTTATATCAGTTTTAATAATTTTAGTACTTGCCAAAGAAACATTTCTAATTTTCATTTAGGTTTTTATGTTAAAGGTTTTTTTATCTAATATTTATATTTTATTTTATTTTAGTTCAGGTTCATTTTCAATTATGAAAAACAATTTTCAATATTTTTAACAGATAATAGACACTCTTGTATCTTAGTTCTCCTGAATAAGAACCTAGAACATGTTAATGCTGTGTGCAGGTCAATGCAGATAGTCTGATCACTATCATGACTAATGGATCAGAAATGAGAGAGACGGAAACAGATCTTCAAAAGAATGCTGGCTCTGAAACACACCCACCCAGGTAAGTCCCTAAAAACACAGACCCAAGGTCATTTAAATTGTAAAGGATGGTCCTCCCAAAAAATGAAAATCCTGCCCTCATTTACTTTCCCTCATGTTGTTCTAAACCTGCATGAAGTTCTTTCTTCTGCTGAACACAAAAGATATTTTAAAGAATTTTGGTAACCAAACAGTTGTTGGTCCCCACTGACTTCCATAGTATTTTTTTTTTCTCTATATACTATGGAAGTCAATGGGGACCAACAACTGTTTGGTTAGAAAGATTTCTGAAGGATCATGTGACACTGAAGACTAGAGTAATGATGCTGAAAATTCAGCTTTGCATATCAAAGGAATAAATTACATTTTAAAATATATTTTATATAATTATTTTGAATTGAAATATTTCAATTACTATTTTTTATTGTATTTTTGATCAAATAAATGCTGCTTTGGTGAGAATAAGGGAGTTATTTTAAGTCTTACCTTCCCCAAACATTTGAACAGTAGTATATTTACTTAAAACAAATTCCGTTGCATTTTATTTGCATTCCATGTGAGGAATGAAAAACTGACTGTTGTTTAAAACTGAATAAATGTGTTACTTTTTCTGCGGTTCTGTCTTTGAGGTTGTTTGTGGTACATGAGAACGGTTCAGCCTCAGAGCTGCTGAGAGCTCAAGATGTGGAAGATCTCCTACAGAAAGCTTACTGTGACTCTTCTATCGCCATTCTCACTGACCCACTACCAGACTCACAACGTGAGCACCTCTTTCCATTCATTCTGTGATTCTTGTTATCTTTACAGTCTGTATTTTCAATGCAGAAGTAAAATATCTCAAGTATTGTTCTCCTGCATTGATTTCTCTTCAGAATCATTTGGCATCACTCTGCTAAGGCCCTGCCCAGAGATCCGCACTCATTGGCTCTCATGCAACCAAGATGACATCATTCCTACCAACCTCAAATCCAGGAAATGGGAGTCATTCCCTGCATCTGAGGTAATTCACAATCTATAGGTGTTCCATGGAAGGGAGACTTTATTTCTTTGGAACTGCTTTGGCACAGAGAAGCAGTATGTTTTATGGAAATTGTCAAAACAAATCCACATTAGATATCCCTCTTTTTTTTTTGCTCCCAGACATGTTTGGAAATGTCTGTGTGTTTGAGTGTGCAGTTTAGTGTGAATTATCTCTAATGCCTTGATGATTTGTTTCGATCTCTGGTGCTTAGAAGAAGACTCCAGGCCCTCCTTTTGGGACCAGTCTTGGTTATAGTCTCGAGTTAAAGGAGAAACCCTTGAAGTCTAGTTCCATCCACAATCAACCGGTTTTGCAGTGCCCTGACGTGCTACTGCTGCGTCAGATTACCCAGCATCCACCTGTCACTGAACCACTGCGCAGGAAAATACAACACAAAGTCAAGGTGCTCTAATTCCTGTCACAAATAATAAGTGAATGTGATGTGTTTTTTTCCCAGGATAATCTTTTTTGACCTTCAAGTGTTAGTATAGTGTGTCAGTTAAGCCACGATATTGCCAGACCCTATTACTGTTCTCTTTTCACTTCCCTTCAACCTACTTTGTTCTGCAACTGACCAGTTACTTAATGTAATAAAAAAAAATGTTTATCCAGTCGTTTTTACATTTAAACATTTATATCCATACCTATTTATATAGGTAAAATAAATAAAAATCTGACCTGAATGTATTTCAAATTAATATATATATTTCTAATTTCTAATATATTTCTAAAATCAATTTTGTTCAAACCTTCAGATCCCCAAATATATTACAAAATGTACTTTAAGGGTCAGGAAAATGTAAATACCTTAAAATACATTTGGGGTAAATGCTAATTTATATTATACATTATACATATAGTATATATAATCCCCCCCTCCCTCTGCTCTATGTGTTTAATCAAACAGGCATATTTAGAGCAGCTTCTACAGAGAGAGAATCAATGGGAGAAGATGCAGTTGAAGGACCTTCGGACAGCAGAGGAGAAGGTTCATCAGAATGATCTACTGCAGCTTGTACTGGTCAGACAAGATCCAATGCCATATTCTTAAAATGATTTAATAAATTCAGATGCCTATGTATATATTACATATGCTAGCTTGGCTTAAATACGTTTAAACTTTATATTTGTTTTAGTCCATGCCTGATGCTGTAGATCCTCCATTTGAAATGGAGATAAGGCCTCTGTCAGGTGAGAAAATGTATTTATTATAACATACATTGTAAATATTTTATTATAATTAATATGTAAAGAAAGAAGTTAAAGAGATAGTTTACCTAGAAAATAAAAATTCTGTCATCATTTACTCAGCCTCAAGTTGTTCCAAACCTGTATGAGTTTCTTTCTTCTGTTGAACACAAAAGAAGATATTTCGTAACAGTTGATGGGCCCCATTGAAGCCCATTTTTTTTTCATACTATGGAAGTCAATGGGGACCAGCAACTGGTTACCAACATTCTTCTGTTTCAAAGAACAAAGAAACTTTTAGAACAACTTGAGGGTTAAATATTAATTTACAGTTATTTAACCCTCCGATGCACAGATTATTGAATTACAATATTTCAACATTTATTTTTATTTCAAAACTAATAATCATCAAAAATAATCATCCACAGTATTGTTTAAATGATGAATTTTGAGAGTGTCAAAGATCTGTGCACTCCAATATTAGTAAACAGCAATAAAAATGCAAAGACATTCACAATTTGTCTGTTTTTGTTCCTCTCCCAGCCGATGTGGCGTCTCTCTATACTCAAGCAGTGCGAGCAGCTCAACGTCCCCACAAGCTACAGGAAAAGACAGAAGAGAAAGTTTTGTTGTAAGTGGTATTGTTCATTATTTACTCATCTTATCTACAAATGTAATATCTGTAAATGTAGACAAGAATGAGAGTTATTAAAAACAAGCTTATTGCATAAAATTTCAGTCGGTAAATTTGCTGAGCCAATTGACTAATCATAGATAAAAACAGACTACAGATACATTTTACTGGGAAAGTGTGGTGACTAATTGTACACTTATACTGTTTGCTTTCAACTTCTGCTTAAACAGTGTCAATAAAAAGAAGCAAAAGTCTCTGTGGGAAAACAGGGTTAATCAGAACAGGTAAACAGTTATTCTGTTTGAACGGTTTCAGTTTAAGAAGCTCAAAGCGGGTGATGCATAGATGTGTTGTTTATCCAACCTTCAGGCAAGAACTTCAGGAGCAGAGAAGACACCGAAACGCACTCAGACACCATATTGTTACTCCATACTTTCACCCTGAGCTAAAGGAAATGTCACTCTTTACTGATGAGGCTAGTACAACCATATGAATATGTCTGGAAGAGCTAATAAAATGACAAAAGCACATGAAATTACTCCAAATTAAACTACAATTAACATGAAAACGAAACATATTTTATATATATATATGTTTCGTTTTCATGTTAATTGTAGTTTAATTTGGAGTAATTTTATGTGCTTTTGTCATTTTTATATATATATATATATATATATATATATATATATAATATATATATATATATATATATATATATATATATATAAAGCTAATTCAAAATATTATTAAAACTAAAGTAACACTGCTTGAAGTACATCCTGAGATTTTAACTAATATTTCAATAATTTACAAATTTGAAAAAAATCAACAAATTTGCATTTTAGTGGTTCTTTAATATTGGTTAATGGTCATGCAAGTAAACAAATAAAATATTTCATATTTTTTAAGTGATTTCTTTATTTATTGTTTGTATTTAAAAGTAATGTATTGTAACTTTACATTTTTTAAGATATAATTATGAGCTGTAAATGTTTAAGTTGGTGTGGACGGAAATGCTGTGTAAGCTACATGTGGTAATGAGTGATTCAGCAGAAGTCACATAAAAAAATGCACTTGTGTTTCATAAACCAGTCTGTGTGCTAATTTTAAAATTGCACAAATTGTCACCTTTCAATGATGGCACTATTTTTATACTCTCAGACCGAGCGAACAAACTTTATGTGGTAGAACTTTATTTCTGTAGATGATACACCTGTAACAGAACAGCCTGATAAGCATCAGTGTTTGAATCAAGGAAATCCCCCCTCACTGCTGTATGTTAGTCCGCTCTGGTTCTTCTGTCACAGGAACACTTCCTCTAAATAAAAGCAGAAGCGGCAAAGTGATTCAAGACTCATACACCAAAGCAAACACACACAGAGCAGTTGTACAGTGACAGAGAGAGGACAAAGAATCACATGGTAGTGAGGAGATTACTAGTTCCAGGTGGGTCAAGAGAAAGTAAATAGAAATAGAAATAGCAGAAACTGGTTTAGCAGGAAGACCAACATGGATTGTCTTTTTCTGTGGACCTGTTCGCTTACACACTGAGGTGATGTGGTGAATATTTAATCTGATCAAACCGAACATTCACAAACTTCTCAAGCTACAAATCGGAGGCACAGGAGAGAGTTTGCACTGTGGTAAGTCACCTTGAACATATTATGTCCTTTAAGCCACATGAATGTGGTATCCTTTGATGTCCTATAATGCTTGCTTTCATTTCGTAGAAACACCTGTTAGATGTCAGTTCACAGCATGAAAGCTTGTAAGTTAGCAAGATGTGTTTGAAACTGATAAACAGGAAACATTAAGGAAATGCATAGCAAACGTCAACTGAAAATCCAAAAAATATAGAGACAGTAATTGTTTTCATTATATATATAATGAAAACAATTACTGCCTCTATATAATGCATTTATCAGTCTGAACTAGTTTTATCTGCACAAAAATAGGGCAATTTATGAAAATTTCACATGCAGATTTAAACATTTGCCTATTTTATGTGTTGCATTTATGGAGAAATAGTCTGTTGAAAGACCTGAGTTTCCTGAGTTACAGGAAGAACTGTAAAACAAGCATGACTAATGCAACGGATTCATAAAAACATTTATATATATATATAACTAAAACTTTACATATAGATGACTTCCACCACAAGCTTTTTTGAATTTCCTGTGGTGAGAACAGCTAAAATTCAATAACTTCCTCTCAAGAACACATTTTAGTGTTGATGTGCTGGAATTTCACTGTATTGCAGTGAACTGAGAGGATAATTTACATTATGTTGCATGATCCTTGATAACATTTCTCAACAATATCCTTGCTAGCATGTCCATATTTGAAAGCTTGTTACTTCACAGTATTCAAAACTAAGGAAAAAAAGAAATAAACATACATTAACTTGTAACATATAGTACTGTATTGCCCTCTAGAGGTTGGGGCAGCCTTGGTTTAACATTTTTAGTGTTTAGGGAAGTAGTCTAAAAATGAGAGTCCTTCTTGACCTGAAAGCTAATAGAGGTTATTGTAAAACAATCTACTGCCAGGTAATTTTATGACACTAGGGTGTAATGTAAGAATTATGTCCGATTTCACACAGCGCAAAATTTTACCTGCCTTTGTACCTGCCGTGCTGATTAACAGCCCTCCTACACAGGAACGAGAAACTTTACATTAAATAATAACCTGCTTTATGGTAAGGGTGTGTACTGCACACGTGTCGATGCTTGTCTGTTGGGTGACATCAACCGCTGCACTCCAAAGTCAATCTAAAGCACTTCTCAAATTCCAGTTTACTTTGTCTTGGTTTGTAGTGCTGTGCCGAGTAAAATCTCTATGCATTGCATGCACTTTAAAAGCTCAATCAGTCAGAGTAAAGCAATAATTTTGTCGGACATAAATCGTACCAGACCAGTAGCCTGTTTTGTAAATAGGCCTAGATATTACACTCATAACTCGTCTTATCTGGTGTTCATCACCATGTCCCCTTAGGGGCTTAGGTTTAGAATCTAGCTTGATTATATTTTTATAACTTAAAACTTGAGTCCGTTGAGCAGCATAATAGGAAACATTTTGCAGAATTCCCAGGCTGTCATAAAATACAAGTGATCAGCTATTTCAACTGTCCAAAACATAACCATAAAAGCAGTATATATGACTTGTGCCCTGTTTTACTTCTAATGTCACAAGAAAATATAAGCCATATAATTACCTTGGGTAAACAATACATTTAACTGCTAAAATTTAAATCTAATCCTGAAAAAAAGCATTGCCACCTGGTTAAAATGCTTCTAAATGAACATGCTATTCCAGTAAATGTCGTTTTAGGGTCATTGTGTGTTTTTGGTATACGAGACAGGAACATCTGTTTACTAAGCCTTCTTTAAAAGACAATTGCATTCCTCGGAGCTACAGTATTCTTGAGTCAACATTACCTTTCACAACATGGTTTGAATGTTGGGTCAGGTAGAAGCCTGATCTGAGGTCAGACCTTGTCATTGAATTCTTTGTCATTGTTGCAATGTAATCTGATTTTTATTTTGATAAAAGAGAGACGAACAAGTGGACAAAAGGTATAAAAGTGGTTTGCGATCAATGTTAGCCAGCTAACAAAAATATGTTCTAAGAACGTTTTGCTAACGTTCTTATTAAGTTATGAATGTTCTCTGGACATTTAAAGCATTATTTCTTGGTTATGTGAACGTTACAGATAGCATTAAGGGAATTTTTGATATTATTATTTTGCAAATGTTATGGGAACATTAAAGGTGCAATATGTAAGAATTTTGCAGTAAAATATCCAAAAACAACTAGGCCAGTGTTATATATTTTGTTCACTTGAGTATTTAGAATATCCCAAATGTTTACAACTATTTGTAAATCATGAGAAAATAGCTATTTTAACCAAGGTTCCGGGATGTGTGAGGAGTCGCCTGTCAATTGCGTCATACCCGCATTACCCTCGGTTTATGGTTTTATTTTGTAGAAACCATGGAAACACTAAAGACACTTTAATATTTACGTTTTAATATTTATAGACAGAAAACAAATTATTGTTCTATAACTCAACATGTTTAGTCTTATTGTTTAAATCTAATTTTCTTGATTTTTTGCGAGTACCATGCTTTACCATGCCTCAGAGAAAAACACTATTTTGTGAAGTAGCTAACATAGCATAATCAGATGCAGCTTTATTATTAGTAACAGTAATACATAATTTTCATTTATCAACACAAGCCATCCAACATTTAATATGATATTCTAAAATCGATCTAGCTTATTGCAGTGTGCAGCAGTGTTTTACAGCAGCAGCCGAGCGAACGCACAGAGTAAAGTTATAACATTTTCAACACACTCAAATGTATGTCATATGATAAACAGAGCTGCGTTACCTCATACTCATGACCGGAAAAGCGGAAGTGGCGCCGGCGGCATAATAAAAGTTCCGCTGCTCACTGCGTGTGTTGCGCAATCGCTCCAGCGGCCTCGTTCAGCTCCCACATCATTCGGTCCTGTTCTGCTTCATACTACAGTAACGTTAATAATCGCATCCATGAACGTGACTTCTTCCCGAGTCCTATCCCAATTGTTTTCCATCGGCTGTGAGGTGAAGACCACATGTCCCAATATTCCGCTCTCAAACTTGGCCTCATCAAGGTACGCCTTTGTTTTGAATAGGCCTCTAGCGACCTCTAGCGGACAGAAAATGTTACATATTACACCTTTAATTTTGTATGTTCTCTAAAAACCATCTGTGACATCGGTAAGTAAAATAAAAAAAAAAAACTTCAATTTTTATACATGTTTAAAAACAAACATTTTTATAGCTATTAACGTTACTGGAAGAATGTTTGTTTATAACTTTGAAAGAACCTTTCCAAGTTCTGAGAACGTTCTCTGTTTGGGGAAGAGCTGTAGGATGAAAACAGCTGTGTAGTTTGAAAAGTTCAGATGTCATCTACTGTGCCACCACATTCATTACACGATGAATGGGCTTTAATTTTGAATAATGAGAGAGTGAGAATGAGTGGGTGAGTGAATGGAAGAGTTAATGATTGATTGATGTTTGAAGGAGGAGTCAAGGAAGAGGATAGGATCCCTTTTCCCAGCAACCAGCACAACCCCTTTCTATTCAGCTCTGAGCCATAAAAGATTGAAAACCAGGATTCTCTGACACCTTCATTAGTCTAAACATCCTTATTTAGCCATAAGAGTTTTGACAAAGTTCTATTATAATAGGAGATCTTGGCCAAAAAGGGAAATGGAGGAACATTTCTGAACTACACTAAAATTATGGCACCCAACAACAGCGATGCCACTGCTATAAATTAGCTCATTAAAGTCCAAATATACACTTGTAAACCACCACATATAAAAGTCATGAAGTGCATCAAAATATTCCCACATAACTGCTGAGACTGAGTCACTGGGGCAACAGGAAGTCCTACTGCTGACCTGAGGTCATCCTGTGGGGAATACAGTAAGCTATAAAAAGACCCGGAGTGTACTAATGACCACGTCTTTCACGAAAACATGGCAATAAACGTATGGGAGAGGATGGGGATTTTTGTTGGGAATAACATGAGCTTTACAAGGACAGAACTTGATACAAAAACGTTATTAGTCAACATAGCATTCAATTATTAATATAAATAATAATAATACAGTGACAATGTTTAAGGCAGTTTTGTGATGATATGTTTTTATACTTTTTAAAAACAATATTTGTCAATAAATTATTATTATTATTATTAAATATAAAAAAATATACAACACTGTTCAAAAGTTTGGGGTTGGTAAGATTTTTTGACGTGTATATATAATTCCTGTAATGTCAAAGCTGAATTTTCAGCATCATTACTCCAGTCTTCAGTGTCACATGATCCTTCAGAAATCATTCTAATATGCTGATTTGCTGCTTAAGAAACATTTATTATTATTAATGTTGAAAAAAGTTGTGCTGCTTAATATTTTTGTGGAAACCGTGATATGTTTTTCAGGATTCTTTAATAAGTAGAAAGTTCAAAAGCACACCACTTAATTAAAGGGGACATATCATGAAAATCTGATTATCAAGTCAAGTCACCTTTATTTATATAGCGCTTTTTACAATGCAGATTGTGTCAAAGCAGCTTAACATTGATAACTGGTATATAATTTTAGCTGCACAGCAGCTCTTAAAGAATAGTGTCAATGTCGGCAGATCAAAGCACTGTTGAATATCAAATGTCAAGTGTCCCCATTATCTATGTTTAAGTGCTATAATCGGGTCCCCGGTGCATCTACCAACCCAGAAAATGTGAAAAAGGACAACCCAATAACTGTTTTGGTAAGCCTTTCTCTGCAAGCATGTGAAAAACTAGCCGTTCAGATTTTGCTCCCCTAGTGATGTAGAAAGTTGATTTTTTTTTTATAATATTACCACCCCTTAATCTGCATGTTTCCACCTATGGCGTCGCCATTTTGTTTTTGCAAGCGACAACAGTGTACCATTTCTAACGCCATGGCAAAAGTTCGAGAAAAGCATGCTAACTGTTCAGTCGTTGGCTGCACAGACGAGCACAGAACACTATTTAGGCCATGTTGGGTTGCTTTAGAGAAGAGGAAGAGTTGTTGTGGTAGTGTTGTTGCCATGCTGTCATTTTACACTGAACTGTTTCACAATCGAGGGTCAATTCAGTGCTGGTTTTGCATAAAAGATTAACATGATAACACATGCAATCAACTCTACAGCAACTACATAAATTTATCCACTAACCATTCAGAAACGTCCAGTTTCATTCTAAAAGTTGTAACTTCTTTCTGAGTCTCTCCATCAGTGTCCGACTCCGGTTTGAACAATGTAAGGCTGAACGCCGTTACTGACAATCGCTATTTTGGCTGCGTGAGATTCTCCAGCTTTGTTGTTGTTAAGCAACCTAAGTGCAAGCTGTTAAAGCTCCACCCTCTTTTGGAAAGCAGGCAGCTCATTTGCATTTAAAGGGACACACAAAACTGCATGTTTTTGCTCACACCCAAATAGGGGCAAATTTGACAAGCTATAATAAATGATCTGTGGGGTATTTTGAGCTGAAACTTCACAGACATATTCTGGGGACACCAGAGACTTATATTACATCCTGTAAAAGGGGCATTATAGCTCCCCTTTAATGAATGCATCCTTGCTGAATAAAAGTAAAAAGCTATTAATTTTTTTAACAGTATTTCAGTAAACTTACATTTATTGTCTGATTAAATGTAACATTATTTTCACTTACAATTATCCATTTAACAGGTTTTTACTGATGTTTTTTTACTTTATAGTGTACAAACACTCTTTTATGATTGTTTTAACAAATGCAAGTGGCTTCATGATATGGTATGTAATACATTAAATATAGCCCCCTGAACATGCATTCTACCCCAGTTAAGCGCTAACTACTACTGTTTGACCTCTCTACAACAAAAGCCACAAGTCTGATACATCCTGTGGTAAAGTGGTCTTAGAAGTGTGAAAGTGTGAAAGTGTTGGAGCGTGGGAGCAAAAGCAGTTCAAACGTTCTCATCATTTCATTTTGTTAAGCTTCCTCCTCTACAACTGGTGTAATGTCTCTTCATGATGTATTTGTGGTGAGCTTTTAATAAAATAGAAATATCTCATGCATGTCATAGCAGGCGTCAAAAATGAGTAAATGCACAAAAATAGATTTGTATGAGATTATATAATCTCTGCACACATGCAGTAAAGGGTGTGTCACGACTTCTTACATTGACGAAGAGTTAATATTTACAATAACCCAAAGGACTATGACCTTGGTCCTTGGGAAAATACTTTGGAAGTTTCTCACATTTAAGGAACGACGACCTTAACATACGGCACGGTTTTCTCTGAAATATTTTAGCCAAATTGCAATGAATATTCTTTCTTTATATTAACTAAGATAATAAATATCTATTGCACTATGGTAATGAGGAAGGAACTTGATGAATAAGTGTGTACATGTTTTTTTGTAGGTGACACAATGACATCATCCAGGAGAACATGGATGTTCTCCTCAATGCGTTCTACGAGTAAGTAGAGTTTAAATCAATCATAATATTCTTCATTTTTATTAATATGAATATGAGCAGTATAAAGTGCTCCAAATCACTATATTCTCGCATTACAAGGTCAAGAAAAGATTCCTGATCTTTTCATTTCTCTCTTTGACTACTATAGCTAAACCGTCATCAGATGAAGGGGAAAATCCTTTCAGGAGGAGATTATTTTCTTCTTTCAGAGGTGATCGACGTGAACGTGAGTCGCTCAGTTTGCACACCTTTCTTTACCTAGCCAACTGTTCTCTGCTTTGTAAACAGACGGCAAGGCTAAAAGAGAAGCGTACAGATGAATTAAGAAACATTTAAGCTCTAGCACAAAATTCAGCTCTCTGTCTTGGCCTACAGAAAGATCTCAAGGACTAGAAGACAGTGTCTCTGACATAGATAAGAGACGAAGTTTCTCAGATGGAGGGCTTGAGACCAACAAAGGTAAGACTTTGACCTTTTGCACTTGTTTGACTTTCATGACAATGCGTTTGTTTTGTCTTATCAGTTTGGTTTAGTAAAGGGGTCTGTCTAGTCTACTTTTGATACGTGCAATTAATGTGTTTTCAGAACCGATGTTCATTAAGGCTTATGGACCTGCCAATGCATAAAGCACTTGTGGTCAATATATAGTACATAAAATTAGTTTAACTCCTACGTAAATAATGAGGGGATGGAAAAACATGATTCTAAGAATAGTATAGTAATCCACAAGAATAAAGTATAAACCTAAGTGAAGCCAGCAGATAAGACAACACAAGTATTATTAACTTGGCAACCTTTATTTAAGGTAAAAGGAAAATCTCTTTTACAATAGACACCCAGGCAGCAAATGTCATTTCAATTATGTCACACCAGTGTTGCCCAAAAGTACCTTAAATGTAAAAATAATCCTCCTCATGAAATATATATTGATATTTCATAAGGACAAAGAAAAGAATAAAATAATGTTAAATGTATATAGTCAGTATTTTATAAGCCACAGTTTCATATCCAACATGAAGAAAAAAACACACACTGTACATTTATACACTTAATAACTGTATAATGAACCTAACTGTAATTAAGAGCAGAGAAAAGAAGCAACTCCCACTTAAGGATGAGTCACTGAGTCGGTTACGAAAGTTTTGAAAGTTTGAATCTTCAGTGGTAATTCTGCACCGAACTGCCCTTCACCTCACTTCATCGATTCGGTTCGTTCGGACAGTTGATTTCAACATATCATTTAAAATGATTCACAGGTTAGTTTGAGTTGCTCTGTAATTTTTACACAGACGTGGAGACCTTTCGGTTAAACGGGTATTTAAGTTAAACTATTTATCACTCTATTTTCGATTACGTTTTAAAAATGTACCTTTTTTAACTTCTCCCTTACAGTCGAGTGATTCACGAACGCTTTTCGAATCGGATGAACATCCGTTTTTAAAAAGAACAACTGAATCGCAATTCGCGAATCAGCTGGGAGCGTACATGCTGCTCGCACACTCACCCCACACTCACTTCTCGTTAGTAGCGTGATCTTGCGCCGTCTGTGGGGAAAGACAGCCGTGGGATTGCGAAATAAATATCACTTTTCTCAAAGGGATTCGAACATGAACGGAATTACTGTATCTAATGTCAAAATAAGAGGAACGAAGTGTAAACACCGGAGTAAGTTAAATCATATGATTTAGTGATTCTGTATAATGTAACTTATAAGAATTGTTTAAATGTTTGTTCTTTTAAATGCAGCTAATGTGCTGATACTGATAGAATAGAATGTTATAATATTATTGACCCCTTTTTTTCTAAATTTTTATCCTCTTTTTCTCATACTTTAATGTGTTGTGTAAGACTGTTACTTAGAAAGATTGATAGATAGATAGATTCTATCTACAGTATCTATCTGTATGACTGCGTTAGAAGTACGTGTTAGTTTTGTCAGTTAGGTTTATCGGGTGCTGGCATGAATAGTTGCTGTCACTATATTACATTGATATTTTACTGTTAACTAGATGGCATGTGGAACGTTTCTTAAATGACAATGAAGCAGGTTTAGCAAGACTCTTTGTGGTTTTTGGTAATATCAGTTGAGGAACTTCTGAAAACATTCATGTGAGAAAGAAGAAATTACATTTGTTGAAATTACAATTTACACTGCAGCTCTGAAAACTAACATCTTTGGCTAAAAAAAAGTGAATAAGCAAATGCTGTTTGTTATCAGTGCATTTCTGGGTTCCTGAACAATGTTGTGTGATTGCAATTGATTAATTGTTGTGTTTTGTACTATCATTTCTTAGGTGTCTTTCTTCCAGGTGAAGATCAACCAGACATGGGCACCATGAAGAGGTTCAGTACCTTATTTTCGTCCTTCCGTGGGAAAATCAACAAAGACAGTGAGGAAATGTTATTTAAGTATTGCTTTATAATCTTTACAAACACATATCTAGCTACTAGAATCTCTTAAGCTCCTTTTTTAATATAAATTCAGTTGAATCGCACACCACGTATGTCTCAAGTGCCACAAAGCATTTTTAATGATCGCACAACAAACTTTGTTATCTTTAGCTGTGGTCATTGGCTTTATATTGCATATAAAAGTAGTTAACTATGTCAAAACATTTCACTATGACTCATTCTCCAGTCTTGTAGTGTAAGTAGGGCAAAATGCCTAAAAGAGTTAGTCTTTCAAACTGAAGTTTTGACTTGATTTGCTTGTAATGTGTTCATTTAAAATTCATTTATGAAGCCAGTCAGAGCACACAATTTGCATCTGTTCTTTAGTGCACTTCTTGTCTTTCATTTATGAGCAGCGGTTATTGTTCTGTTCTGTATAGAAAGACACTTTGAGGGTTTCTATGGTGAGGCAAGTCAAGCTAGAACAAGACTTAGTGGACTCCTGTGGTATTCCTGTCAGCTTTGTTTGCTCTGCGTTGGGGGAGGCATGCCAAAAAGCAGGCTCAAAAGGAAATGTTAATGAAATTCACAGAAGAGCTCCATCTTTCTCATCTCTAATTTGTTTGTACTTGTTCATGGTTCAGCGTTTCAAGTGCCGTTTCTGAAGAGACACATTTTTTAGATCGTTCAGAAATCAAACATTTATAAACATTTGGGCTTTGTAGCATTTCCTCTGTGTTGACATGAAAACAGCCTCAGTAAATATATATTATGGAAACTAAGGTGCGTGTGTTTTTGTAGGAACTGGCAAGGAACCAGATCTACCTGCTAGCACAGAGCTCTCTCCAGTGGAAGAAAAAACAAAGGAGCAGCGCTACGCTAGCGGGCAATTTTTCTTCGAATATCTGGTGGTGGTTCGGCCTAAGAAGAACAAAGATGGAATATATGAGCCACAGATCATCTATCAGTTCCCTAAGGTGACACAGACAAACCATGTGCTCTGCATGCAGACACATGTATTTACACTTCAGCTGTGAAAACTAACATCTTTGGCTAAGAACGTGAATAAGCAACCGTGATTAGTTAGGAACTTTTCTGAGCTTACTTACTCTTCAGTACTTTCGTAGTATTGTAATAGCAACTATTTCCATTCAATAACAAATCATTACATTTTTATGCTTTTATTACATTTAATGTATTGTTAATTACAGTATTTAGAGACATATAAATGAAGAATGCTACAACAGATCACGATCCACATTCCCAGCTAACAGGGAACGTTCTCAGAACTTTGGTTAACGTTCTGGCAAGGTTTTCTCAAAGTTATGAACAAACATTCTTTCAGTAATGTTAATGGAACGTTCCTTCAAAGTTATCTAGTCATTAAAGGGTTAGTTCACCCAAAAATGAAATTAATTACTCACCCTTATGTCGTTCTACACCCGTAAGACCTTTGTTCATCTTCGGAACACACATTAAGATATTTTTGATGAAATCCGAGAGCTTTCTGACCCCTTCATAGACAGCAGTTTAATTTAAATACCACTTTACGTTGTAGACACAGTGCAGTGCTTCCGGGTTGTACGTCAGAACACCGGCTCAGTATTGGTCGGCTCCTGCGTCAGCATCATAGGCATGCATCTTGCTGCTCACATGTACAGCTTCGGCCAATAATGAGCTGGCATTCTGATGTAGAACCTGGAAGCGCTGCACTGTTTACAATGTAAACAGCGTAGGAGACTGATAGGGAAGAGAAGAAATTGTTGAATAAAATCTTTATTTTTTTGTTTTTGTGCACAAAAAGTATTGTTGTTGCTTCATAACATTAAGGTTGAACCACTGTAGTCACATGGACTATTTTAACAATGTCTTTACTAATTTTCTGGGCCTTGAAAGTGGTAATTATAGGTGCAATGTGTACATTTTAGGAGGATCTATTGACAGAAATGCAATATAATATACATACCTACGTTTTTAGTGGTGTATAAAGACCTTACATAATGAACCATTATGTTTTTATTACCTTAGAACAAGCCATTTCTATCTACATACACCACGGGTCCCCTTACATGTTAAGTCGCCATTTTGCGCCGGCATGTTTCTACAGTAGCCCTAAACGGACAAACTTCTCTATAGAGCGTGTTTGCTTGCCTGGCTACTCTCTGCTGTCTCAGACAACATTTTTGTCCTGTGTTGGCCACTGTAGCTTTTCTATATTGCAATTCGCAACCTCACCGCTAGATGCCGCCAAAATTTACACATTGCACCTTTAAATTGATATCTATGGAGGAGTCAGAAAGCTCTCGGATTTCATCAAAAATATCTTAATTTGTGTTCAAAGATGAACAAAGGTCTTACGGGTGTGGAACAACATGAGAGTGAGTACTTAATGACAGAATTTTCATTTTTGGGTGAACTAACCCTTTAATAATGTTAGCACAAAAAATTATTTATACATCGTTCATGGAAATTTATTTCTAAAATATTTCGCATAACCAGAAACAAAACAAACATTTATAAAACATTTATGGATGCTTTAATTGTTTTAAGAAATAACATTTCATAACCTAATTGGAATGTCAGAAAAATTTTCTTAGAACATATACTTGTTAGCTGGGTTAGCTTGTAAATTGAAGTTGGGGTTTCAAAAGTATTTATTGTTTACATTTTTTTGAGTGTGAATCAAACCATCAATTAAATCATGTTAAAATGTATTTATTATAATTTATTATATATATACTTTTATAATTTTATATGGGACTAGTTCTTATAAAGGTAGAAAATATATAGCGAAAAATTATAGTGTCATACCCAGCACAATTTAAGCAGATTTTGTATTAAGTAAAAGTGGATTATGGGATTTTTATATCAGAAAATATATATATATATATATATAGGCCTATCTCTTATAAAAAATAAAATATGACCTATTATATTATAGTGAAAAATGATCGTGGAGACACTGCCATTAGGCGTTACAATAGATAATCTTTTTTTAATTTTTTTAAATGACAGCTTCAGGGTTGAAATGTGTGAAAATAATATGTTTACATAGCTCATTCATTGTCATTCTGATATTAATCATATCTATATGAATGAATGAAAGAGATGATCATGTAGACATGGGAAATCCTTGCGTTTTCTTGTCCTTGATGCATATTAATTTAGTCTTTTTCACTTTGTAATGAGCACAGAAGGATGGAATGGTGCGATTTCAGAAGGAGGAGGAAGAGAAGACATTAAAGGCGCTCACACTTTTTTGCTTTCCAGAGGGTGTTAACTGGGCACCCTTAACAGAATGTCCCAGGTACTGTGACCACACACATTATTTCTCCCAGCATGCCCTGTGGAGGCAGAAACTGCATTTTTCATTTTCTCTCTTTTTCTCTATTTCACAGTGAAACATTCTCTTTCGTGCTTACAGATGTTGATGGGTCGAGGAAGAATGGATACTGTAGGAGGCTGCTGGTAAATGTTGACTGGACTCATTAATGATACTTCCTCTTAGTTTTGCTCATACTTAAAGTTACTGCTTTAACCAAGTGTTAAACCTGCATAACAACCCGCTAACACCCACCCACATCACTCTACCAACATAGCAACAGGGAAAGCACCACTTACATTTTCTATTCTATTTTTTTCTTGTAATGCGTGAAATTATAAAACAAACAAGGTCAAGAACATTTACATGCAAGTGTGTGCTCACTTCTCTTGCTCACTTCTCTTTTCTTGTTTAGCCTGATGGGAATGGTGCTCGTCTGCCTGAGGCCTACTGTATCATCAGTAATGTAGCCTGTTTTGGACTCTTTTCCAAGGTAAAACAGCATAATTTACTGCACAGTCAATGTAAATGTCTTTGTACTTCATTGTTTTGATCTGTATTTGAGAAATTTGCCCTTTGTTGTATTAATTTAGAGTGTGAAAATGTGTTGTGACGTGTTGAGCTGTCCACTGAGCATTATGCTTCAGTTGCTGGAGAATGCTTTGTTTGTTTGAGCTGAACTTTGTGCAGGTACTTTTTTCGGTGAATGCTCTCTCATGGCTGGAAATGAGTTTGTTTGTTCAGGACAAACATCAAAGACAAGCTAATGTGATCTTAAAGAAATGGACATGTTCAAAATTTGGGTGTTTGTAAAGTATTTATTGCTTATACTTCAATAATATATGGTGTTTTTATATATATTTGATCAAAAATACTCTAAAACAGTAATATTGTGAAATATTATTACAATTGGATTGTTTTCTATTTGAATATATTTTAAAATGTAATTCATTCCTGTGATGGCAAAGCTGAATTTTCAGCATCATTACTCCAGTCCTCAGTGTCACATGATCCTTCAGAAATCATTCTAATATGTTGTTTTTGTGCTCAATAAATGTAAAAATATATTTTTTCTTATTATTATCAGTTGAAAACAGTTTGCGCTGCATCTTTTTGTGAAACAGAAATCTTTTTACCGTTATAAACGTCTTTAATGTCACTTTTAATGTTTAATGTATTTTTGCTGAATAAAAGTATTCATTTTTTCAACAACAACAAAATCTTACTGACCCCAAACCTATGAAGAGTAGTGTATATTTCCGTTTTTCACCTGTTATTTTCAATGAAAACTGATTTTATTTTTTTGTCTTTTTATTGAATCCTTCATTTCCTGCATTGTTTAATCTGTCTACTTAATATTTTAGATCTTTGATGAGGTGGAGCAACGCAGAAAGATCTCCATGGCGATGATTTACCCATTTATGCAGAGCTTGAGGGAGGCGGCTTTTCCTGCCCCTGGACACACTGTTAATATCAAAAGCTTCATTCCAGAAAGAGGCACTGAGGTAAGAACCAGAGATAAAACTACAATTTGTCTGAATGGCTTGTCAGTCTTAAGGAAGCCTTTATAGTCATGCCCATCACGCATGTTTCCTATGGGATGTTCTTGCATAGAAAATTAGCTGGACAGAGAGGCATCTTTGCGTATAGTCATCCCTGTCATTTTTTTTTTATTCTAATAAAATACTAAAAAAATGGAAATGCCATCTGGCTGATACTGTGGTTAGAGTGACTATTTATAGAATGGCGCAGGGATGATGTACTTTTGTACGCCAAAACCCAGAAACAAGTTAGCATTTTTAGCACTCCCGGTTCCATCGTCTTGAAGTAAAGGTTTTTTTAATCGGTTTTTGGTTAAATGCTTGAAATAAGGTCTGTGGTGAACACAAGCTCAAGATATTTTAACAATATAAAAATACATCAGTAATTCCCCCTTGTAATTTTTTAAAATTGTCTTGAAAAAGGCGGTTGCTGACAAGTGGCTAAATTGAACTACAGAGATTGTCAGGGACGTTAAAGGGTTAGTTCACCCAAAAATGAAAATTCTGTCATTAATTACTCACCCTCATGTTGTTCTACACCCGTAAGAACTTCGTTCATCTTCGGAACACAAATTAAGATATTTTTGATAAAATCTGATGGCTCAGTGAGGCCTCCATTGCCAGCAAGATAATTAACACTTTTAAATGCCCAGAAAGCTACTAAAGACGTATTTAAATCAGTTCATGTGACTACAGTGGTTCAACCTTAATGTTATGAAGCAACAAGAATACTTTTTGTGTGCCAAAAACAACTTTATTCAACAATATCTAGTGATGGGCGATTTCAAAACACTGCTTCATGAAGCTTCGAAGCTTTATGAATCTTTTGTTTCAAATCAGTGGTTCAGAGCGTGTAACAAACTGCCAAAGTCACGCGATTTCAGTAAAGGAGGCTTCGTTATATCATAAGTGTTTCGAAATTTCAATGGTTCACCACTGGGGGGCGTGACTTTGGCAGTTTGATACACGCTCCGAACCACTGATTCAAAACAAAAGATTCATAAAGCTTTGAAGCTTCATGAAGCAGTGTTTTGAAATCGCCCATCACTAGATATTGTAGATTATTTTGTTTTTTTTTGACACACAAAAAGTATTCTCGTCGCTTCATAACATTAAGGTTGAACCACTGTAGTCACATGAACTGTTTTAAATATGTCTTTAGTAGCTTTCTGGGCATTTAAAAGTGTTAATTATCTTGCTGTCAATGGAGGCCTCACTGAGCCATCAGATTTTATCAAAAATATCTTAATTTGTGTTCCAAAGATGAACGAATGACAGGAGGGTAAGTAATTTATGACAGAATGTTCATTTTTGGGTGAACTAACACTTTAAACATCACCAGCCGAACAGGAAAACTCATCTACTCAGTAGTCTGCTTTTAAACTATTAAAAACTATTATAACTCGAACATTTTCAGGGAAAATGTTTTTAAACTAAGACTGAAAGACTTGTCGGAAGCTTAGTGATGACGCTGAAGACATGTGACCGTGGTGTAGTTAGTTTATAGCCTATGTTTAGCTTTTGACTTTTGACGACTGTATTTATGCTTCTAAATTTATTTGTTGCGATCATTTGTGAAGATTATCACAATGAATAAAATGTGCAAAAATCATAAGCTTTTGTTAGTGACAGACTAACCAACTTCCAGGTTGGGCTACAAAAATATGCAATTACTGCACTCTTTTTTTTTTACATGAGCACAATTTTTTGGCACACTGTTAGTCCTGAAATCATTGACTGAACAATGACTAACACAACCAACGTGTTTATTGCGAGATATTTCACTGTACTTACAGCAGATGAGTCAACAGCAAAAGCTAAAGAACTGGTATTAGTCAATCATTTCCAACCAAAAAGAAAAAAAGGAAGAGGATATTAAATGAGGGTGTAAAATTGTGCAAGATAATAAAAGTTGGTTTTCCATGTTTTTTTCCCAGTAAGTATAGACCATAGAGCGTTAATTACAGTACAATAAAAAAGGAGGAGTAAAGTAATACACCTCTAATTTCAAACAAGCAGACAGGCAGGCAGAGACACGCTGTCCACAAACACACACATCCTCAGCTCTGTCAAAGTAGCAGGAAATTGAAGCAAGTGAAGTAATAGCTCAGGGGAAAGGGTCAAAGATAAGCTCATGCAGGTATGCCCTTATGCTTTGTACAAACTTGACTTGGTTCTGCTTGAATATCTCTTCCAGCACATTTTCTATGTAACATTCCGTTTAAGAGATCTGCACATAACTTACATTAGTATAACATTAGTATATCTATCCCCCCTATCTATCCATCCATCCATGATGGGCTACTTTGAAATTAACTTGAAAAAAGTCAGGGTACTCATAATTTGAAGTTTTTAAATTACAGTCAAAATGAAAATTTGAAAAGGTAGTTAGATTCATTAAAGCAAGGTCATTTAAATTACCATCAGATATATATTAGACTATGATTGAAAAAAATCAACATTGTATTTAGCAAAGCACAAAACCAAACATAAAACGTGAACAATTTTCACTAAATACAACTAATAAAACTAAAGAAAAACTTAATTTATATAACTGTATTGGAAACGTAGTGACAAACACATTATTTAGGAATGATTCAAATGAATCAGTAGACCATTTTGAACAATTTCATTGGAGTAAACCATCAGAACAAATAAATTTAGCTAAAGACGAATCTGATTCTTATTGCCTCGGTTCACTCTGTAAGACAAAGTCACAAATACAATGTAACAAAAACGCTTAATTTAGTAGGATCACTACTTTTAGTTATCCCTCAACACTGTTTTTATAATAAAATATCTATTCCTTTAACAAAATATTGAAGAAACACACACCTTTTTGGAGGTGCAAAGAATATAACTGCACACTCACTTAAAAGTTTATTTTTGAAATCAAGTCAAGTCACCTTCACCTGTGATCAAAGCTGAATTTTCAGCATCATTACTCCAGTCTTCAGTGTCACATGATCCTTCAGAAATCATTCTAATATGATGATCTGCTGCTCAAGAAACATTTATGATTATTATCAATGTTGAAAACAGTTGTGTACTTTTTTTTAATCAGGATTCCTTGATGAATAGAAAGTTCAAAAGAACAGCATTTATCTGAAATACAAAGCTTTTGTAACATTATACACTACCGTTCAAAAGTTTGGGGTCAGTAAGAATTTTTATTTTTATTTTTTTGAAAAGAAATTAAAGAAATGAATACTTTTATTCAGCAAGGATGCATTAAATCAATCGCAGTAAAGACATTTATAATGTTACAAAAGATTATATTTCAAATAAATGCTGTTCTTTTGAACTTTCTATTCATCAAAGAATCCTGAAAAAAAAAATTGTACACAAATATTTTGTACAATTGTACACAATAAATGTTTTTTGAGCAGCAGATCAGCATATTAGAATTATTTCTGAAGGATCATGTGACACTGAAGACTGGAGTAATGATGCTGAAAATTCAGCTTTGATCACAGGAATAAATTACTTTATAAAATATATTCAAACAGAAAACAGTTATTTTAAGTTGTAATAATATTTTTAATTAAATAAATGCAGCCTTGGTGAGCAGACGAAACTTCATTAAAAATCTTTTCCAATCCAAACTTTTGACTGGTAGTGTGTCTGTGTGTATTCGTGCCGTGTGAACGGAACACGACTGGACAACTAGTTGTCTGTCACGTCATACAGTGCGAGAGAGCCACTCTTCTAAGGTGTTTTGTGTGTGGTTTCACTTTCGGTAACTTACTGAGCCTATATATATATATATATATATTGTTTCAAAGCAGCTTTGCAGTCTCAACAGGAAAATTATGCAATAAAATTTGTTTCGGCTGTACAGCAGCTCTATAAGAAAATAGTGACTTGATTTAGTCCCATTGTAAAAATCATTAGTTTTTAATTTAGTTAATTTATCTATACAACAACTCTGGAGAAAATGTCATCGTCCAGCTCAGTTCAGTTTTCATACAATAGTATCAATGCAGTCAGATTAATAATATAGTTTAACATTAAGTGTCCCCAACTAAAGCCCGAAACACACCAAGTCGACGGTCGGCCGTCAGGCAGTTTTTTGTTCATCGGCCGACTAAGTTTTCTCAGTGTGTTCCGCACCGTCGGCTGAAGTTGGTCCTCATCGGCTTTTTTTCAGCTGATTCGACGTGTTGAATTGGCGTCGGAGCTCGTCGGTTAGTCCGGCCATCTGATCATTCTAATTGGCTGTTCAGCAACTGCCACCTGTTGGTACGGAAAGACATTTCTTCTTAGGCAGGCGCAGAACGGACGTGCTACTTGGCCATTGGGTGTCGAGCGTCGGTTTGGTGTGTCAGGGCAACTTTGGACCCAGACGCTGCCGACGTGAGCCAACCCCGCAGTCTGCTTTCATCGCCACTCATTTGTTGGCATCGGCTTGGTGTGTAACAGGCTTAAACAAGACAGAGGCGTCAGCAGCAAGGAACCAAAACTCCAACAGGTGACAGAATGGAGGAAAAAAACCTTGGGAAAAACCAGGCTCAGTCAGGGGCCAGTTCTCCTCTGGCCAATGAACAAACACTATATGATTATAAGTCAGGTGGCATAAATCAGATTTGGATTGGAGCCAGTCTCTGAGCATTCAAAATATTTAATCCAGTTCCATCTGGTTGAAGATCAGATTCATCACGCCGGTATGGAGATGGGTCTTGCTGTGGATCTGTGTCACTGGCCCTGATGTCCATGAGGCCTTCACAGGAAATTGGCACAATCTCTGCTGACACTTCAGGGCTGCAATGTGGTGCAGGACCTCCATCTGGGGCCAGTTGTTCAAAAGTAATCTGATAGGAATTCGGCTATTGGATTGGATCAAATCTTGAAAATGAAATCAGATTAGATCACAAAATCAAATCTTGGTTTTTATCTGGATAAAATGATCAGTTTGTGTTGTTCAAAACTTTTTAGTAAGACTGGGATACCTTTGATCCAAAAAATCTGGATTATACTGATCCCATCAGAAGGGTGGATTTTAGGAACAAGAATGTAATAAAACTCTTGATTAGTTTAACTGTTAAAATGAATAAATTAGAAGTAGACAATAGGCTACATGCTTTCGGTAACCTACTGTAAAGTAAAAAAGAGATTTTGGTGCCATAAAATAATCCCCAAACAGCTGTAAATATCAAACAGAAATCTTATATATTTGATTTAATGTTTTTTTAATTTATTATTTTTATCACTGTTTATAAACTACATCAGATGAACCAGTCAAAAGTTCTTTGCGAGCGAACACAAGGTTTCTTGGGTGAACGTTACACGGAAAGCAATGCAAAAGCATTCAGATAATTCTGATCCAGATGAAACTTTAACCCCTGGATCCGGCCCAGATCCGACTGACCGCGGTAACCTCAGGATAAGGATAAGGCAGGGTGAGACATTGGGTGTTATAAGAAGTGTTCCCTCTTCTGGTTGACCTAATTTATGCAGCCTAACAATCATTTAACTGATCTGAATAATAGAAATTGATTGTTTTATGTGTATGCCAGGTTAAAGAGATGTGTTTCTAGGTTTAAATTGAAAAATATACTTTTAAGTGAGTGTGCACTTATATTCTTTATTTATAACAAAATGTATATCTATAATAAAACATATTTTTATCTCTCTATAGATCATCAGGTTGACTCGTCCGACAGACTCCTGGCTGGAGCATGTAGATTTCCGCACCTTGTTCACATGCCTGTCAGATGATGAGGTGCTCAAGGTCTTTGCTGCTATTGTACTTGAGCGGAGGATCATCTTCATCGCTGAGGAGCTTGGGTACTAAAACAAACATACATGCACACACACACACACAAGTTTTAGGTATTGCTTTGATTTATGTGTATAAAATCAAACCCTTACAATCTGTCTGCAGGACATTGTCTCAGGTCATCCACGCAGTGGCTGTTCTCCTGTATCCATTCATCTGGCAGCACACGCTCATTTCCATCGTTCCAGAGATCCTAATCGACGTCATCATGGCCCCCACACCATATCTGCTGGGTGTCCAGAAACGCCTCGCAGATCAGGTCATTGACCAGACTGAGGTGAGTGACCACACTCCTGACACTGTTAAAACATTACAAGCCATTTGCATTTCAAACCCTGCAAGCTGACTTCTGAATTCATCTACTCACCCAGCTGCTTGTTGTTGACTTGTCAGAAGACAGGAAGGAGACGTTTATCAAGTGTGTAAGTTCATGTGTACATTATAGAGGGCATCTGTTATTTTGTTGCCATGAAAAGTGACTGATGAATATAGTGTGAGTGACTGTGGTTGAAATGTTTCTCCAAACAGATGGGAGATGAGGACACAATATTACCTCACAAACTCAAAATGGAAATCAAGCAGGCCCTCAGTGCCAAAAATGAGAAATCAAGTAAGCAACGATTCTGTATCCTACTTTATATTTAGTGGAGTTTGCTTAGGAAAGCATTTTTTCCCCTCATTGCTCATATGTCACCATGAAATCAAAATTGACAATTCTTATTTTTATGGAATATTGCATTACTTATTATAAATTATTTATCCGTGCAAATCATTATTCATGTGCCCTCATAATCTTTAATCAAAATAACTTCTTCTCCTGCGAGAAGAAAACCTGTCACATGACATCACACCAATAGCAAACCGTCCAATTACCGATGGGCAGAATCAAGTCCCGCCCAGCATTTTTTTTCTTGTTCAAGAAGCTGTTTCCCTCGAATATGTCACATGACAGACACAATGAACATATCAGCACCAGTGTTGCCAAGTCTGTGGTTTACCTGCAGAATTGGGCTACTTTAACACTGTTTTTCATGTCCATGGGTTAAAGCGACCCCAAATAACATGATATTTAGCCCCTGGAATGCAATTTTGGAATGTTGCAATGTCTGGAATGTTGCTATATGGTTAGCCCTATGTAAATCATTGCAGTCGATTTATTATTATTAGCATTTAAAACTAATAACCTATGTATTTGTATTACATCAGGTCTTGAGGAGTTGAACCAGGTGGTCCCAGAAGCTTTCCTGCCGTTCTTTATCAAGACTGTCGGCCACTTCTCTAAACACATCGTGCGGAATGGCCAAGACAAGCAGGCCGAGTTCCAGCAAACGCATTTCTGTAAAGCTATAGAATCCAAGAGCATAAGACGGTTTGTAAAGAAGTTTGTACAGACGCAGATGTTCGACCTCTTCATTCAGGAAATGGAACAGAGACCCGCCTCTCAGGACGGCACAGGTGAGACGCGCACACCTTGGCTTACTGTTATTAGCAATGATCAGAAAATTAGTAGTTTGACATGCATGACATGTTATTGATAGTTCTTTTTATAATTATAATACTTAATTGAGAGGCCACATGGAATATTTGTCACTGTGAGTAGAGCTGCACGATTCTGGATAAATTGAGAATCACAGAGATCTCGATTCTCCCACGATTCTGAACAGACAATTCAACAAAATAACATGTAATCTGAATGAATTATTATATAAAACGGTTCAATGAATGATTCAATGACTCACTCATAAATACTTGTTTCATTACTGGATGAATCAGCGTTTTTTGAACGAATCTCTTAAATGAATCATTCAATGACAAATACACTTTTAACAGTCACTTGTCGCCACCTACTCGTGGAACGATGTAATCGATACAATCATTATTTGAAGCACCAAGTTACTTTCAGAAGGGTGATTTGCTTTATCTTGATCACTTCCGTAGACATCAGTGTTTATATCCGAACTATAAACTTTTATCCCCGTACTTCTGTGATAATATGAATATTTTCTAACAGAAATAACAATGGTGTGTGGTTGAAAAGGCTGTTTGTGAAGCTGTTTTATACTTATACTTGTGTCATACATGTATGGTCAAACACAGATTTGAATATTCCGGTGTGATTATATCAAAGGTTTAATAGAGAGCCAAATCATTGGCATTTTAGGAATGAGATTGCGTGGGTGTTTGAATCGAGATCGCAATCTTTTAACGTTTAATCGTACACCTCTAACTGCGAGACTATTTGAATGAACTGTGGAGGCAATAAGGTAAAAAAAAGTGATTTTGCATGAGAAGAGGATGATTCCAATATAAAAATGATATTGAATAGTAATAAAATATATAATAATATCTTGATAGTTAATATTTTTTTCTTTCTTCCAGGGTTTTTTGAAAGAAAGATTGCTGAATACCATAAAAAGATGAAAGAGAAAGCCAAGAAACACTAGTGGAAGCGTTCACAAAAAATGTGGTTGTAAATAATGTGTGAAATAAATCAGTTAAACTGTAGATAGAAGGAATGTAGATAGAATTAAATGTCAGATTATTTTTTATTTATGTTCTCATGTGTTCAGTTTGTCAGAGTTTTACTGCTGTTTGTCATTAGTGTTGGGGTCTTGTTGGGTGTCAGGGCTAATTGTTTTGTAATAAGCTGCTGTATTTAATGTATGTAAGGCTTCAGCTTGAAAAGTTTTGACTAGAAGGTTTAATGTTACAGAAACTGAGCCAGTAGAAACATGCTGAATTGAAAAACATACCTTCCTAAATGCATTTTAAATGAAAACAACACAGATTCAGTCTGATATGAAATTAAATAAAACATTTCATCTCCATATAGATCATCACAAATGACTGTAAAAGCACTGAAAGATGTCAAAATATGCAATGTGTTTATTCTAAAATTAAAAGGAAAAAGTGATTATTTTGCATAATTTAGATTTGTGATCATGTAACTATGCTGATAAAACTTATGTAAAATATGCATACATGCCAATAGTCTCCCTCGATATTTTCAAAATATTGCATAAAAGCATGGCATTACAGAAGCTTCTCTTGAACATGAAAAGTCTCTGGGAATATTCAGATTTGTGACCACCACTGAATGTCAACTGCAGTGTTCGATGTCAGACGCAAGGTGGCAGAGCGTCTCAAATGGTGCCAGCCAGTAGAGGAGAGCGTTCTCCATGCTGCACGTGCTCTCTCTCTTCATAGCGAGAATAATCGTAGAGATGGTTACTCTGAAGTACAGGCTGAACCCGCAGAGTGATTTTCTGGTCAAAAAAGAGGTTTGTTCAAACAGGTGCAAAACTGAACGATTATAAATAGACAAAAATATACAGAATTTTACATGTAACATACAGTGTGTGTGTGTGTGTGTAATCTGTATGAGAAGATAAAAGATTTATGAACTGGTGAACCACCATAGTAAATGATCGTACCTGGAAATCACGTATGTATGTGAGGAAAAAGCAGATGAAGGAGAACGCCAGAGACCACTCGGCTGCAGCACTGACCTGATGCGGTATAAAACCCTAAAATAATACAGTATAGTTTATATTTACATCTACACATATCCATTAGCAATGCCGCAGAGCTGCAGTTTCAGGTCAACAGCTACCTGTTTGAGAAAAGTGAATATGTGATGTTAAAGGGTTAGTTAACCCAAAAGTGAAAATAATGTCATTTATTACTCACCCTCATGTTGTTCTACACCCGTAAGACCTTCATTCATCTTCGGAACACAAATTAAGATATTTTTGATTAAATCCGATGGCTCGGTGAGGTCTGCATTCACAGCAATGACACTTACTCTCTCAAGATCCATAAAGGTAAACACATATTTGAAACAGTTCATGCGAGTTCAGTAGTTCTACCTTAATATTATAAAGAGACGAGAATACTTTTTGTGCGCCAAAAAAAAAAAAAAAAAAAATAACATCAAAATAACAATAATCGGTGACTTGGATCTCCTATCAAACGACTAAACTGCTGAAATCACGTGACTTTGACGCTACGAGTCACTGATTCGATTCGCAAAGCTTCGAAGCAGTGTTTTGAAATCGGCCCATCGCTATATTGTTGAAAAGTCGTTATTTTGTTTTTTTGGCGCACAAAAAGTATTGTCGTCGCTTTATAATATTAAGGTTGAACCACTGTAGTCACATGATCTGTTTTAAATATGTTTTTAGTAGCTTTCTGGATCTTGAGAGAGGAAGTGTCATTGCTGTGAATGCAGGCCTCAGCCATCGGATTTAATCAAAATGTCTTAATTTGTGTTCCGAAGATGAACAAAGGTCTTACGGGTGTGGAACGACATGAGGGTGAGTAATTAATGACATTATTTTCATTTTTGGGTGAACTAGCATGTGGGTGCTGACACATCTCTCAAATTACATAATTCAATTTTTTTGCTTATATATATGTATATGTATATATATATATATATATAATGTGTGTGTGTGTGTGTGTGTGTGTATGCCTGATCGGTGTATATCCTCTGTTGTACAGTGTATATTTTGGCAAATGTAGTTCATTTGCATGCAGAAAAAATTGCATGTAGGTGTGTTATGCATATGGGTAGTATATTTGAAATATTAAAAGTATTTCAGATCAAGCACATCATCTGTCTTACTCTCTCTCCTGGCCGCCAATGTAACTTATTAGCAACATCCACACCAGGCAGGTCATCATACATTAACACAGAGGATATGAAAACTGACACAGATTTCAGTCAAGGAAGCAAAACAGGTATAAGAGTAGTACTGGCACTATAATGAATATAGAGAATCATTACAGTTTGAGACTATTTTAAAGACTGCACATGTATTGAGAAAAAGGATACGTGTAATTATGCTAACGAGCGTCCACATTCCCACAGCCATACGTGCCCATAGAATATCTCTGCCGTGGAAACGCGGCTGCATGCGGTATGACATGCCGGTCTGAACCAGGATATACAATGTCCCAGGGCCGAAGGTCAGCCCTGCCCCCAAAAGGTGGATGGACATCATATCTGTTTTCTGAAAGAACAGAAAAACATTAAAACAGTTTCAGAGAAAAGATATTAAACATGCAGATCATAGAATGAAAGTGTGCATGTCACCTGGAAGTTGGCCACAACACACATCCCTACAGTGCTGAAGACGCCCATCAGGAGGCCTGTGAAGTTCAGCAGCTGTAAGCCCGACTCAGAGGCCGAAATCAAAGCCTGAACTTGTTTATATTGAACATACATGGTGCCCAACCCTGCAAACACACAAATGGGTGAGCAGGAATTATGTAGTCCTCCATGCTGTATCCACGCTGACTTTTACAAAGCATATGTAATGAATGCAACATCTGCCTTTATAAATTCTAGTTAATTTGTATCCGACTCAAGATATAATTGAGCTGTAAATATGTCAAAGATGCTTGAGGCAATATTTAAAACTTTTAGGTGTAACATTTTCTGAATAAATTATTAAAAACCAAAAAGTATTACAATTATACCTGCTTTCTCTACTACAGTACTCATTGGATTGTACTATATTGTCCATTAGGGGCAGTTGTGGCTTAACGTTTAGAGAATCGGACTTGTAACCGAAGGTCGTGGGTTCGAGTCTCCGTACAGACAGAAAATGTAGGTGGAGGGAGTGAATGAACAGCACTCTCTTCCACTCTCATTACCCACAACTGAGGTGCCCTTGAGCAAGACACTGAACCCTCAATCACTCCCCGGGCACTGCAGCAAAAACAGCTGCCAAGTGTGTGTGTGTGTGTGTTCAATACTCACTGCTGTGTGTGTGCACTTGTATGAGTGAAATGCAGAGCACAAATTCTGAGTATGGGACACCATACCATACTTTTTACTAAACTTTAAAATAAACGGCAGATCTTGACTACCATAGTAGGAGAAAAATACTTTGGTAGTCAATGGGGGGGGGGGGTGAGATCTGCCGTTTATTTAAAATTTTAGTAAAAAGCAGATCTCGCCCACCACTGACTACCGTAGTAGGAGAAAAAATACTATGGTAGTCAATGTGGGGGCGAGATCTGCTTGGTTACAAACATTCTTCCAAATATCTTTCATTGTGTACAGCAGAACAAAGAAATTTATACAGGGTTGGAACAACTTGAGGGGGAGTAAATGATGACAGAATTTTCATTTTTGGGTGAACTATCCCTTTAAAACTTGGCAGAATGCTAGAAGATCTGACGAGCTATGACTGATGAAATATTACATAATATATCTGGTCAGATATTGTTCTGCAAACATCAATAACGGCTGTCAAGTTGTCAATGCTGGTAAATCATGCATTAAAATCGCTTGTCGTGGATTACCCCTTACTTAATTTATACATTTGGCAGATGCTTTTATCCAAAGTGAAAGTGCATTCAAAGCATACATTTATTGATATGTGTGTTTCCAGGGAAGCGAACCCACAACCTTTTTTGCTCCTACACTTCAGCTACAGGAACATTATTAAAAGTTATAAAAAAAAAAAACTAAAAAAAACCCAACAATTGAACTTATTACTGAACTAAAACCCCTCGGTAGCAATTTGAAGCAAAAATCCAAAACTCTAGAGGAAAACATGCATAGCATTACCTAAGAAAGCTGAGATTGACAGCATGAAGCCAAACACACAGCGTTCAGGAACCTCAGTGCCCGTGTCACTACAAACAATTAATGCACAGTATGACAGATGACAGAAATTAATAAGTAAGATTTTGAATCCGTCAACTAAATCTGCAAGAAAAAGTTGTTTCACAGAATGTCTCTGATTTACGGCCACCGAACTCTTAAAAATGATATTATATTATCAAGTGTGTGATTTTTCACCTTATACATTCCATAATTTTAACTATTTGAAAATAAAACATTAAATAGATGAAATTAGTGAATAATACATTAAAAGGCTGTTATTGTAAGTTTTGACAGCCCTAATTCATTCAATAAGGTTGCTCTCCATAAAATGTTTCTCACACTGCAGTTTTAAAGCCTTAAATGATGCATGACCCCCTACGGACATCTGGTACAAATAAAACTGAAAAAGCAGTAATCGTTCAGGATCTTACCTTATGTATGGAACGAGCAGGTCGGCATGGCCCAACACGACCGCTGTGGCATAAGAGATGAGGAACGTAGCGGATGACCAGATAACCAAAGCCACCGGGAGAGCACACAGCCCCCGCTGAAACCACCACATACTGCCCTCACATAGGGCCGGTCAGAAGAAATTCACTTACTGAGGTCACCAACATGAAGAAGAATCACTAACACATAAAACATGGAGCTTAAATGTCAAGCTACACACACAGGTAAACACACTGAGGAGAGGATGCACATCAAAACTGAACAAAAGCAACGCTCTTATTATCTCATGCAGACACCAAAATCAGGGGACGACTGAGGCTTAGCATTAACAAAGGAAAAGGAGATGAACATCATCTGGTGAAGCTGGATTAGTTACACAGAAATTAATGTGCACAAACGCAGAAATATAGAGAAGAAACATTAGTAGTTCAGAGGTGGTTAGAGCGGGTTAGTGCCTCTGAAGTCTGGCACTGTGAATGCTCGGGTGTGTTTTTGTGAGATGCTCTCCCTGAAGTCCTGTGACCAAAGTCAGCTGACACTCATTCAGCGTGATTTCACTTTCTGCGCTCAGAGAAGTGAAAACTCACATGCACATACACTCACTGTGTCCTCTGCACACGGTCGCCTCTGAAGGCCAATATGTTCGCCATTCTGGATATAGCATGTATACACTGGCGGTCTAAAGTTTGGACTAATTAAGATGTTTTTTAAAAAGAAGTCTCTTATGCTCAACAAGGCTGAACTTAAAACAGTAATATTGTGAAATGTTTCAGGTTTGTTCAGGGTAATTATATCAACAGTTTTATTGTATTGTAGAGTAAGTGCAGGGATTTTATTTGGGTTAAAAGGCCTCCACAAAACACTGTTAGGCTGGTTAGGGTTTGTATGGCAAGCTGTTTTAGCTTAAAATGTTCCCAGTGTTACTCGTCGTAATTGCATTTTTACAAGTAAAGGCCTGTACACACTGGGACGAATATCATGCACAATTATCGCCGACGTTTAACGCCTTGTGACTAAACAAAGGGCGCCAATGTGAGTGTGCATACCGATGCGAAAAACAGCAGGCGTAAAAGCGTAATTTTTTTTAAAAACGTCAAACTTCGGGTTAGTTTTTTTTGTTTGACGCACCGCGACCAATGAGATTGGCGCTTTTGTTCACGTGCTTGGAGCTGCTGAAGTTACAGTGAAACACGACTTGGTGGCGCTCAAGCACATAACGGTCTTGCCGAGCATACATTGATACTAAGACGATGAAGAGGAAGTAAGTAGATGAGGAAGACCCCTACAAACTATGGGTGCTCTGCTAGTTCTTGGCCACACCAATAGATGTGTATTATATGCCATTTTATTTCTGTATTTTTACTGTTTTTTTTTTTTCCTTTTACATTTAAGAACTATAGATGAGAATGTCTATTTCATAAATATGTTTATTTGCACTACCGTTCACTTGCACTACTGTCATTGTGACTTATTTGCACTACCGTTTCTGACTACTATCTCCTCATGTCATGTATGCCATTTTATATCTGTATTTTTATCTTCTTTAATTTTATAAATATCATAAATATGTTTATTTGCACTACTGTTCAGCACACGCGCCATATACTATCAGGGAGTGAATTTGCACGTTCACTCGGCGCAAAATCGCTTGGGTATGAACACGAAAATAGTCTCGAAAAACACTGGCGATAAGCGCGTGCGATAATCATCCCGGGGTACGAGGCTTAAGAATTAAATTCGAGCTCTACAATTCAATTCTTAGTAACAATTATGATTAGAAAGCTCTCTAATTCAATTACTAGTAAGAATTGACCCTTCGCCGGGAGTTTGATTGACAAGCGATCTAACCAATCAGAACGCCGAATCCGCCATTTTGCCTGACAAAACAGGAGTTAGAAGATTAACCTCGGTGGACTTAAACTTGAAAAATGATGTGTACTGACGTCTTTCCGCATTTGAAACAACATTCCTTCTCATGTTCATTCATGTTTATTTGATGCTATAAATGAACTAGTAGGAAGAGATGATCGGTTCACGAGCCTCTTGAGCTGAGGCGCTACAGTAATCTGTCACAACACATTAAAGAGCCAAAAAACGTTTTTTATTGTTAGAATTTCTTAAACTTTTCCCACGGAATTGAGCTACTTTTACACTGTTGCCGTGGGTTGTTTTTCATGTCCGCGTGTTGAAGCGACCCCAAATAATGATATTTAGCCCAGGGGAACCCCGCCAAATACACGATTTTTACTGTAGGACCCCCCATGAAATGCGATTGGGCTAGTTTTGAGTAGCAATTGGGCGGGTTTTGTTGTGAAAACCTGGCAACCCTGTTGCAGAGCTCTCTAATCAAAATGCAATTACTACAAGTAACGCTGGGAACATTTTAAGTTAAAACAGCTTGCCATAGGGTTTGGGTGTGGTAACTAAGGCCCACATTAACTGCTCCACAATGCAAATGATTCATTTGTGAAATACTGTATGATTGTAGTTGAAAGATACACACTGTTCATCTACAAAAAGCAGAGTAATACACAGGTAGAGTTTAATAAAAAACCAAAGTGGTTATGAAATTCCAAATACATGTATGACTAAATAAAGAGAATATTTACTGGTTATTTAGAATAAAGGCCCGTTCACACAAAGAACGACAACTATAAAGATATTAACTATATTAGCGTTCATACCAGCAGACGATATCGTTTATAATAAGCGCGCGCTGCTGATATGTCATCTGCCGCTTTAAATGCTCGCGCCCTTAAAGCAGGATGGATTCTGATTGGCTGTCAATGTTTTCATCGTTCATCAGCTAGAAAAAAAAATATTCTGAAAGCGATTCCAAAGATATAGTTTATCTGTGCCGTCATCGTGTTAGTTGTGGTGTGAACTCTGCTATTCTTTTATATTTATAACGATTTTTAGAACTATATGTCTGTATTATTACCATTACAGTCATCGTGTTGTGAACGTGCCTCAAGTCTGTACTAAGCATATTAAAATATCTTGCTATGTTAAAAATACAGTACTTGCCATATCACTACAGCCCCCACACTAGCTGTTTTTATATTTACATGATTTTAATGTTTTACCATTTATTTTTCTACTATGATCCTCACAAAAAATAAATAAAATAAAATAATAATAAAAAAATAGCATGGTACTCCAAATACCACAGTACTACTAGGGCACATGTCCAAAAACATGGTATATTTTTGCTAGTATAAGCACTATATTAAACTAAAGCAGTGATCAAGACATCTGTTAACATAAATATAACAATGTTTATTTCATGACCATTAGTCTATTAAAAAGTAAGGTATTTGATGTAAATCAACAAAACAACAAAATCCTGGTCAAAGTACAAATAATACATGTATGCAAATGTGGTTGCAGCGACAGACATCATTTTCTTCCTCTATGTGTGTATTGCAGCTGTGGTTGACCTCAGAGCGACCCTGGTGAACGGATGATTTTTTTTTTAAAAAAAAGGGAGAAACACAAATACACAGAAACCCACTTAAATAACATTCACAACAGGATTAAAACATTACCAAATAAAAGTCTCGCACCAAGAGACTAAAATACAAGCAACTGCTCAGAGGTAGATGCAAAACAATAATGTGTTTTGAGAAATATACATGGAGCTTGGCCACTCGGTTCATATTCTACCCTTGGAAGCACCCGATACAGAACTGCAGGGTTAATGTCCATTGTTTAGCAATAGAAATATGTCAAAAATCCAGTTTCCTCTAAAGCAAATTGGCATGAAGGTAAAAAATATATATATAATGACTGATTTTGGTAGGAGAAGCAATCAGGAATATGAAATTGCATCTCTGTCGAGTTTGATGCTATGAACATAATTTACTTACAAACAAAATATGATTTACACGGGAGGCTAAAAAATATAAAAATCGCTGAGTCCAACTTTTACCGTGCATAGGAGTAAAACGACAGTGGCAAATAAAAGGCACAAAAATAAATTAGCACAGGTTATCTTATTTACTAAAGTATTTAGACCACAAACACAATTTTTTAAGTTTTAATAATCTATTATTAAGGGTTCATATATGTACAGTGTAACTCATAACAATTCTAGACGTCTATCTTGGCCCCAGTTATTATTAGGAAAACATGGCACTATCAAAATACTGTTTCTAATACAGTTTTTATCATTTAGTGACATGGGCATACCTAAATAATAATAATTCCCTCCAAAACACTACAAACACAAAGAAACATATGCATAGAAAGAAAAACAATACATACTGTATAAATTAGTTAACTGAGTGACATCAGATGAGAGGCTGAATTAGCATTATACGATCAGGATTTGTAAATGTGAATTTCTTGATGTTTCTGCAATATAGATGGAAACTCTTGTGGCTTGTTTTTCCATGTCATAATGTTATCTCTTACCTCTCTGAAAGCTCTCTGCTCCTCTCAGACAACAACACAGCTTTGTACTGGCAACAGTGATGTGTACTGGTGTGCAATTTTAAATTTGTTTAAAAAAAGTTTAATTTAGCAGTGAACGACTGAAAAGTTCACAATTAATACCTATAGCATTCTGTAATTAGATAATTACATTCAGATGGATCGTTGGTTGTTAACGGAATAAATTATACACTGCTGGCCAAAAAAAAACAAAACAAACATTAAAACTGAAAAATAAAACAACTTTGAACATTCATAGTTGTGGCTTCTGTAGCAGATCTTCTATTCTTTGACTTGCAAACAAACTATGGCAAAACAAAACTGGTCATCTAACATTGTAATACTGACAACTGAACGGAGTTATAACAGTAGGATGTCTATTCTTTTAATATTCCCTTTCGTCCTTCAAATATCCTCTCTTCATTATGACAACAAAGTTTGTAACTGCAGCCATTTGGGCTCAGTCTCAGTTGTGTTTTACATTCACTGAAGTGCATGACCTACTGGAGTGCATGACCTACTGGAGATGTTTGAGGAACGGGGGTTAATGGTGATTTTTGCTGTCTGCCTGAACTCTGGATGGAGATGGAGGCTGGATGCTGAAGACACGGATGTTTAAGTGTGTGGCGATCTGGTTACAGACACTCACGCAGTACCGCACTAGATCAAACGCTGACAGCACCTACGAACAAAAAGGAAAAAGTTAAAGCGTGGCAAATGCATTTTTGATACTGCAAGATGAAAAATGTAACAGCAGCAAATCGTTTGAGCTTCTTAGGAGGTATGCTTTTAGAGGTTAAATAAAGGTGAAGATCATGCACTTCCTACAGTTAAAGAGCCATGATATATATTTACATATCTGATTTTTGTTGGGTGCTGAAATGAAACGGCAATTACCATATTTGTATTTCAGCTCTGGAGCTTCCTTAGCACTTGATACACAGAGGCCCTGTTTCCACCTGGTATTAAGATGCGTTTTGATCGATTGGATCACAAGTAGACGAGGCAGACACCTACCCCTTTACACCTGGTATTGTAATCTGTCACTTTCAACCACATCTGTCCTGATTTCTTCGAGGGGATGGTCTATGGGTGAGTAAATGTATGAGTTTTTTCAGATCTTTCGTCTAATGGACAAAATAAGCTTGCGCAATTTACATATGAACGCACCCATGACGACGGAAAAACATATAGAGAACGGCAGCATTTGTTTCTGCTCTGACAGCCGTAAGACCGGCCGAACGCTGTGAGTGTGTGTTCGAAATCAGGAATGGTGGGAGAACATTGTGCTTGGTACATTTTCCATCTTAAAATCAAACTTGGGTCTTTAGCCCAAGTTTAAATCCCATCTAGTTAGCACACTTCCCATAATGTTTACACGTTAGGTCCGTAGGTGGCCAGTAGGCATCTTTTGTGTTGTTCGAACACATTCGACCACATGAGCTATGAAAGCACACTATGAAAGCAATCCAGTTGAATGCGTTTTCGACTACCTCTATAAGTGGTCGAAAGTGGACAAGCTCAATTCATTTTCACCCCGTTTACACCTGTACTTAGAGTTGTCCACTTGTGATCCGATTGACCAAAACGCATCTTAATACCAGGTGGAAACGGGGCCTTCTAGAGGTAGTCGAAAACGCATTGGAACAGCCACAAAAGACCGCCTACTCTCCGCCTACTGACTTAATGCGTAAACATTATGGGAAGCGCGCTAGTCAGACAGGATTTAAACTTTGTCGGCTGAAGACACAAGTTTGGTTTGAAGACAAAAAACGTACCAAGCACAATGCTCTCTCACCATTCCTTGGCCGGTCTTTCAGCTATCAGAGCAGAAACAAAAGCTGATGCTCCCAGTCATCTTCAGTGTGTTCATATGTAAATTGCGCAAGCTTATTTTGTCCATTAGACGAAAGATCTGAAAAAACCCATACATTTACTCACCCATAGACCCTCTCCTCGAAAAAATCAGGACAGAAGTGGTTGAAAGTGGACAAAAGAGACGGATTAAAACACCAAGTGTAAATGGTTATGTGTCTCCCTTGTCTACTTGTGATCCAAACGACCAAAACGCATCTTAATACCAGGTGGAAACAGGGCCAGAGATACGAACAGTAATGGTGGCGTCAGTTTTACTGTATCAATTCGAGTGCGAGTCTTCATCCTTTGGAAGTGCGTACAAAGTGGATTTGCTTAGTGGAGCGTCTTCTCGAACCAAACACTTTCAAGTCTCAGCTACAACTACAGTGTTTGAGGGTGCGTCAAAGTAGACGTTGTTCGCGGGCAGCCAATGAAAACCATAGGCTGGCATTATGCAAATTTGTTACAAACCTACGTATTTCGTGCAGGAAGTAAGACTGGAATTACTGACGATTCGTTTCAGGCAGTTCAGAAACGGTTCTTTCTTTTTGGAGAGAATAACTCCATTTATCTGCACTTTGATCTTTGAAACTTTTCAGACCATTTACATTCACAAACAGCTATATTATACACTACATTAAAGGTAATAACTGAAAAAGCATAAATTTTGATATCATGTTGTCTTTAATGTGCCTTTAGTTGTGACGTCACCCCATGACTGTATCTGAATGACGATGTGAAAATCAAAGTATGTCTACATACTACACTGAGCTCTTTATTTCAAAAGAGCAAGGAAAATCAATGTTTTCAGCCAGATCTTAAACGTACCAGAGCGACCCACAGAAGACAGTACTCATTAATGAAACTGTTGAAGTACTGATTCAAAAACAGCAGCGCTGGTCCGGTGAAGGCCAGGTCATTACGCTGCATTTCACTTTTCGTCATATGAGCAACCTGGAAAACAAAACAGATGTGATTTTAGTGACATTTAGATTAAGCGATACTAATGCGGTCAGATGTTTAAAGATATGAACTACAGACAACAACGTCAAGTATTTATGCTAAAATGTGCAGAAAATCATACTAACTGCAATTTATACTTGCATGCAAGCCATAATTCTTCCTATCAGTTATAAAAAACAAGCTAAGACCAAAAGTTCAGGTAGAGGTATATCAATAAACTGCCAGTAGTATTCATAAGTGTTAGGAACAATTTATTATATTACTTATTTAGCGAATCTGAAATAAATACAGTATACTGATGTCATTCATGATCTTACCACCAGTCTGTTGGTGAGTTTGGCTGAGACACACCCAAACGCTAAGATGTACAGACAGGGATGTCTCTCAAAGAGCTGCACAGATGACTTCTTATAGATCATTAGAGCAAGTGTGATGACCACTCCTATATGAAAGGATGGAGACAAAACGCTTGTTCCCTAATAAAAAAAAGAAAAACAGTTGCGTCACTAATTTAGACTTCATTTAGTAACAAGATTTTTTGAAATTTAGTGTACATTATGTATGTATAATAAACAATGCAAATGCCTGATACATACTAATTACAGGGTTCCCACTCTAAGCCAAATGTCAAATTCCCTGACTTTCACTGACTAAAAAGCTGAATTTCCATGACCGAATGAACGGAAAAACAGGCCGCTGTTGTGCGGAGGACTGAGCAGAAAAAAAAATCAGCCACAGACAGTATTTTAAATCCATCCATTTGCAAGCTTTGTTTACTTGTTCAGACGTTTTTAGTACAAAACTAAGTTAAACACTCAAACACTACATTTATTTTTGCGCTTTTACCTGTTAAATGCACTTTGATATTTTTCTGTACTATTTCTACAGAAATTAATTTATAGTTTTTATGCTTTCAGGGATTAAACGCTTAAGAGGATTTTCTGTTTCTTATCAAGTTCATCATTCAGTCTTTTGATTTCTTCACATTTCTGTTTGACACTAGGCTATTTCTGTAAATGGTTATGATTATTTAAGTCTGAAATAAATAAATTAAGTCCCATAATATTTTTCCTTCAGAAGTAATATTGGTAGTTTATCCAATGTGCATTTATTAATTTTTTCATATCTATTCATTCTACCATGGTGAATAAACGAAGGTAACGGCTACGCATGACCAATTTGAAAATTCTGTGCGTATCCTAATGTTGTGTGCAGTGTTTTTTTTTTTTTTTTAGCTTACCATGTCCTAACCAGACTTGACAAAGCTACAAGACGACAAAATCAATCATAAATCACAGCCAATCATAACAGCATGTGGGCGGGCTCTGTTCGCAGCTAAACAAGAAAACCAAACGAAAGGAAACTAAATAAAATTAAACCATAAAACATTATTAAAAATACATACTCAGTGACTGATACAATCTTTGTCATGAAATACACTTGTTTGAGCTTTGCTTAATATTAAAATGGTTTGAGGTTGAATATAATTTTGCATGACTTTAATAGCCACTATGAGAGCAACAATGGATAATTTACCTCAGAGTTTGAAAAGAAATAAAAGGAAACAAGAACATTTAAACTAAGCAACAAATACTTTTCTTTGTGCATTTATGTCCTTGTTCCCTCTCTATGACCTGAACTATAGCTGCAAAATCCCAGAAATATAGAAACCACTTCAAAAATGGAATCCTTTGTCGTGTCGTGGCTGGTTAGGACAGTCTTTGAAGTGGTCATTTTGTAGCCAAAACTCTTGAAGTTTACATTTTTGTCTTGAATAGACCTTTTAAAATTCCATGATATTCCAGAAATTCCATGACCCGTGGGAACCCTGTAATTATTATTATTTTTTTTTTAAATAAGAATCAAATTTAATTTCAATTAAAAAAGCAGGTTACTTGTAGATTTAAACAGAATTAAAATTAAATGATATAACAGAAAATTATTATAGACAGTATTTGTCATTATGTAGTTATTTTTCATTTTCATCTTTTGCATTTTTTGCACACACTTTAGCTTTAACTCACCGCAATAGTGGATCCATTTTTGCCCATTCCGCCTGTGAAAATAACCCGGAAGTAGTTTGTGCAGGAGAAAATGGCACCCAGAAGAGTGAAAAGGGCCGGTATTATTTTAGCCTGGATATTTATCACAGGGATCTGAAAGATTAAAAATAAATCTCTAATTTCCTGTTTTATTATACATGTCTTTTTCACTCTGAAGGCCTGTTCACACCAAGGATGATAACTATAACGATAACAATAAAGATAATAGTTCTAAAAATCATTAAAAGAATAGCAGAGTTCACACCACAACTACAACAATAACAGAACAGAGAAACAATATCATTGGAATCACTTTCAGAATGATTTTTTCCAGCTGATGAATGATAAAAACATTGACAGACTGTCAGAATCCACCAGCATTTAAAGCGGCAGACGACAAAAATGCACTGCACTTATAGTAAACAGAACAATGTTGTCCACTGGTGTGGATGCTAATATAGTTATCATTATAGTTATCGTTCTTTGTGTGAACGGGCATTAAATGTTTAAAATGTAAGAGATTCTGCATTTCACTTGCAGCATGCTTGAGATTTCCTGACCATGATATATAGATTTAGCACATTTGTCCTTGAGCATTTGCTCAAATCATGTGATCAAAATATGAAAGAATTAAGATTGATTTAAATTACCACAGATTTCCAAAAAGCTGTTCCTCCAATGGCAGCCAGTAAGTATATGATTATAATGAAGATTTGTACCTCAGTCACATCAATTCTGCACAAGCAGAGAGCAAAGAGTGATTAAAAGAAGAAATAAAGTTAGTTATGTAATAATCTTATTCCAATCGAGCATTTTTCTTTCTTTCTGAAGTGCTTTATCAACAGTACAACAGCTATCTGAAAACTGCTGGTTTCCCATGAGCAGACCAGACCGTTCAAATATAATATTGGGTAACACACTTTAGATTAGGGAACACATATTCACTATTAACTAAGAGTTTACCCCTCAATAAACTCCTAATTACTGCTTATTGATACTAATAAGTAAGATAGTTGTTGTAGTGGTTATGTTAAAGTATGGGGTAGGGTTAAAAGATGTAGGATATGGTCATGCAGAGTAAGGCATTAATATGTACTTTTAAGTACAAATAAACAGCCAATATAGTAATATGCATGCTAATAAGCAACTTGTTAACAGTGAACAGTGTTCCCTAATCTAAATCTTTGTGTACTGTATCTGAACGTGAAGTACAGGAGCCACGAATTAGGATTAAAAGGAGAGTTTTCACTCACATGCCAAAGCGCAGTGTTCCAGAAACGTACGTCTGCCAGTGGGCACAATAAAACATGAACATGCCCACAAAACAACAGAAAAACATCCAGTCAGGGTGAGAACCCATCTGAACTGCTATACATGTGCCCAGGATCACAAACACTGGATCAGAGAAAGACAGAAAACAACAATAAAGGCTTCAGTAAGACATATATATGTTGTTTGCATGTACACATACCCATCTATTTAGGGATGCAAAGAAATCTTCCCATTGTTGCCAATGACCAAAAACTTCCTTTAACATTGTATAACAGAATTTTTGAGATGGAAAACAAAACAGTGTACATTAGATCCATGCAATCATTGCCTTAATGTACTCATTGTTTCTACTTAAAGGGTTAGTTCAACCAACTAGTTTGGGTTTAACCCAGAAATGATAAATTCTCATTACTCACCCGACATCTTTGGAACACAAATTAAGATATTTTTAAAGAAATCTGAGAGTTTTCTGTCCCTCCAAAGACAGCTACGCAACTACCACTTTCCAAGTTCATAAAGAGATCGTAAAACTAATCCATATGAATTGAGGTTTATTCCAAATTTTCTGAAGAGACTCGATTGCTTTATACGCTGAACAGATTTAATTTAGGCTTTTGTTCACATATAAACATTCATCAACACACACATCAGTTGTGGTAAACATAAGCTCAAGAATGCTTGCTTGACATGCGAGTACTTATACTCATGTTATGCAGTACATTTGAGCTTCCGTAAGAGGTTTGTTCTCGCGCATCAAGCAGGTTCGGTTGAGCTTCTGTTTATGTTCGCTGATCAATGTTTATATGTGAATAAAAGCCTAAATTAAACCTGTTCATCATATAAAGCGATCGATTCTCTTCAGAAAATTTGGACTAAACCGCTCGAGTCATATGGATTAGTTTTACAATCTCTTTATGAACTTTTTGAAGCGTCAAAGTGGTAGTTGCGTAGCTGTCAACGGAGAGTACAGAACTGGCTCAGATTTTATAAAAAATATCTTCATTTATGTTCTGAAGATGAGCGAAAGTCTTATGGGTTAGGAACAACATGAGGGTGAGTAAATGATTTTCATTTTTGGCTGAACTAACCCTTTAAATTAATACATGATATTAGCTAACTGCATGATTTGTATTATCTTAGAACTGTACATTTCTGCCATATGGACACAGTCACCTTTGATTACAGATTACATTTTCTGTAAAGCTTTTTTTTAAATGATATGTGTTGTGAAAAGCACTATTCAAATAAATGTGAATAAAATTGAATTGGATCTATTAAAAATGTTTGATGGAAAAGAATCTGCAAGTTATTTTTACACAATATTTTTAAAAAAAATAAAAACAAGTAATAAGTCTAGATGTTAGTATTGCTAAGAAATATATTATAATATAATTATAATAGAACTGACTGTATTTGCATACACAAACATGAGCAGACCTGTAGAAAGGGAGTCACAGCCGTGATCAAACAGCTCGCCAAGTGGTGTGCTGCTATTGGTTCGTCGTGCCTGTTTCCCATCTATGGCATCCAACGATTGGTAGATAAACAGACCCAAAGCACAGGCCAAGTATGCCCACGTTGGTGCCTGAAAAAAACAGCTAAATTTAAATAAAAAAGGCTTATGTTTCTGTCCACTTGGATGTTTTTCAATGATTTTGTGAGCCAATGTACAAGATACAACTTCATACTGCCAAAATGGTGTACATGAAGTTGTTCTTTTATCTCTAATAAATACTAATGGTACGTGGAGAGCGAGAGAGTCATATTGCAGACTTTAGCAATCTGGTTGTTTTCCAGAAGACTGTTACAGCTGACAGAACAAGCTGTCTGACAATACACAGGATCTTACTGCACTGTTTAAACAGACCACAGGTATTATCTCCTCAGTAGAGCTCAGAATATACTAAATTATGGCCTTCATAGACGACATGTGAAGCAGGGTAAGAAGTAAAGCCAAGACTTTACTGCAATTGCTACTAAATATTCATAATTACACTAAAACTGATATAAAAAGACCACATCCTAATGGTTACTATTTCAATAGCTCATATCCTAATGGTGACCCCTACAACAATTTAATATTTATAATGAAACTAAAACATAAAAGGTGTGCTAAGGGTGACCACTGTAACAGATGTTAAATATCCGTAATTAAATAAAACTGATTATAAATCATCAAAAAGGTCATGTCCTAATGGTAACCACTGTAATAGCTACTAAACAATTTACAATTAGATTAAAATCTAAACAAACTAAAAAGACAATATTCTTATGGTGACTACTGTACTAATAGCTACTACATATTCATAAGTAGACTGAACTAATATATTAAAATAAACAAAAAGACAATGTCCTGATGATGACCACTGCATTCATAATTATTAGACTAAATCAACAACAAAAAATTTCCCAATAGTGACCACTGCACTAGCTGTTGGTTAAATATCCATAATTAAAATAAAACATTCAAATCAATGAAAAAGTCTACATTTTTAAGCTGACTACTGTAAAAGCTACTAAATATTCATAATTGGACTGAACGGATATTAAAATCAACAACAGCTACAAAAAAAAAAAACATGTCCTAATGGTGACCATTGCAACAGCTACTAAATATTCGTAATTAGATTACATCTGATTTAAAAAAACAAAACAAAAGGACAATGTCCTGATAATGACTACTGCAATTACTACTTATTTTGAATTAGAATAAACTGATATTAAAACTAGCAACTACCCCATGCTACTGGTGACTACTGTAACAGCTACTACATATTTATAATTGCATTAAAACTGATATTAAATTGAACAAGTATGACTAAGAAGACCCAGTGGTGACCACTGCAACTGCTGCTAAAGATTGATAATTAGACAAAAACTTATATTAAATTTATTAATAATAATTAAAATAACTGCCAAGAATTCTGCTAAACTCCTTTAAACTGAATTATATCATGATATCCTGCATTATACCACTGTTAGTAGGTGAAAATAAAATTAATTAGAAGTTGATTTGTAGTTGACCCATTTAAACCAATAATGTAATATAGTGAAACAGTGATCATACCTGTTCGGTGGCAGTAGGGCAGTAGTATACCAGTATCAGAGTGCTGACAATATTGGTAGCGAGTCCCACTATAGTGATGAGGTTCGGAGCCATCCAGAGAGGCACTTTGCTCACCAGCCAGCACCAGTATCCCTGCATGAAGGGCTCCATGAAGGAGCGTCCCTCACTGCTGTACTGATGATCCTCCAGCCGTTTCAGCTGCTGCCGGGACAGACGGGATACGGGAAGCTCCATCAGCTTGGTCAGGAGACCGGAGCCCTCTTCTGCAGCTGCCACAGTCGGGTCACGGGCCACGGAGGGACTGGTGTCAGAATCGGACCGAGCCCGGACAGGTCTCTTGTGTGAGCTCATGTTTTTCTGTGGATCTGTGTGGGTGTGGTGAGTGCCGAATCCACAATGAGTTTATGGGATTAGATCTATGGGAACACAACCATTAGCATGCAGAAATTATTATGGAACAACTAATGGAAAACAGGAATTTATAATTAACAAAATGTTTTTGTGTGGTGGTGCAATAGTTAACTGCTATTTAGTAAATGATTTCCATACAAAGAGCAAGTTAAACTAAGATCTGGAATAATCTTCAGGGACAACAGAGAATTTATATATATATATATATATATATATATATATATATATATATATATATATAAACACAACCTCAGATGAACAACAACACATGACATATTACACTGTCATTATTTATTTAACAATATACAATTTCAATAGCATGTAGAACCACCTCTGACTTTATCAGTCTCTCAGATCATTGTGGATGAATTTTGGCCCACTCTTTGTTTATGCACAGCTCTCTCAAGGTCCCGCCACAGCATTTCAATCGGGTTGAGGTCTGGACTTTGAATGGCCTATTGCAACATCTTGATTCTTTTCTTTTTCAGCCATACTGTTGTAGATTTCCTGGTGTTCTTGGAATCATTGTCCTGTTGCATGGCCCAATTTCGGCCAAGCTTTAGCTGTCGTACAGATCGCCTCACATTTTACTCTAAAATACTTTGGAGGAGTTCATGGTCGACTCAATGACTGCGAGGTGCCCAGGTCCTGTGGCTGCAAAACAAGCACATGACCCCTCCACCACCGTGCTTGACAGTGCTATGAGGTGCTGATGTGCTACGTTTGGTTTTCACAAAACATGGTGCTGTGCATTATGGCCAAACATCTCCACTTTGGTCTCATCTGTCCAAAGGACACTGTTCCAGAAGTCTTATGGTTTGTTTAGATGCAATATTGCAAACTTAAGCCATGCTGCCATGTTCTTTTTAGAGAGAAGAAGCTTTCCTTCCAAACAAGCCATACTTGTCCAGTCTTTTTACTAATTGTACTGTCATGAACTCTAACCATGGCAGTTGTGGCCTAACGGTTAGAGAGTCAGACTGGTAACCCAAAGATTGTGGTTTTGATTCTCAATACCAGCAGGAAATGTGCCCTTGAGCAAGACACCTAACCCCCAATCGCTCCTCTGGGGTGCCACGGCAAAATGCCTGCCCACTGCTCCAGGTGTATGTGTGTGTGTGTGTGTGTGTGTGTTAACTACTCACTACTCCTAATGCGTGTGCACTAACTGGAGGGGTTAAATGCAGAGGTAGAGTTAAAGTATGGGTTACCATACTTGGCCTTGACATGTTACTTTCACTTTCACACTAACTAAGGCCTGTAGAGTCTGAGATGTAGTTCTTGGGTTTTCTGCAGTTTTTCTGAGCAGTGCACTGTCTGACCTTGGGGTGAATTTGCTGGGACGTCCACACGTCCAAGATTGGCAACTGTCTTGAATGTTTTCCACTAGTGAATAATCTTCCTCACTGTAGAATTGTTTGGAAATGGCCTTGTAACCCTTCCTAGATTGATGGGCAGCAAAAATTGCTTCTCTGAGATCACTGCTGATGTCTTTCCTCCTTGACATTGTGTTTACACACACCTAAATGCTCCAGACAAGCAAACTGCTAAAACTTCTGCTTTGGTAGAGTTGGTCACACTTGCTGATGATCAATTAATCAATGACATTTGATTAGCAGTGCCTGACTGTTCCTTACCCTCTTAATTCCTATGGAAGCTGTAAGGCTGTACTTACTTTGTCACGCATGACTTCTCCATTTTGGCCTAGTTTTTGTTAAATAAATAATGACACAGTGTGATATGTCATGTGTTGTTGTTTATCTCAGGTTGTATTTACCTAATTTTAAGACCTGCCAAGGTCCAGATGATTTTTTAATTTTGTCCTGATATATATATATTATATATACACACACACTCACACAATTCATGTTTAATTTTAGTTATTTACGATGATTTTTATACTTTATTTGAGGCCTGTTAAAATATTAAGCTAAAAAAGTATTGTCAACTTTTATATTTAGATTACCCACAGCCTTAAAAGAAAGATAGCGTAATTTAAAGGTGCAATATGTAATATTTCTGTCCGCTAGAGGTCACTAGAGGCCTATTCAAAACAAAGGCGTAGCTTGATGATGGCAAGTTTGAGCACGGAATCTTGGGACATGTGGTCTTCACATCACAGCCGGTGGAAACAATCAGGATAGGACTCTGGAAGAAATCATGTTCACGGATGCGATTATTAACGTTACTGTAGTATGAAGTAGAGCAGGACCGAGTGTTGTGGGAGCTGAACGAGGCCACTGGAACGATTGCGCAACACACGCCTCACGAGCAGCGGAACTTTTATTATCTCACAGTCGCCGGCGCCACTTCCGCTTTTCCGGTCATGAGTATGAGGTAACACAGCTGTTTATCATATTAGATACATTTGAGTGTGCTGAAAATTATGTTATAACGTTACTCTGTGCGTTCGCTCGGCGGCTGCTGTGAGACACTTGTTTGAGACACACTGCAGTAAGATCGATTTTAGAATATCATATTAAATGCTGGATGGCTTATGTTGATAAATGGCATGCAATTAATTTTATAACATATTGTATGATGGAGAAAATGCTGTATTACTGTTACTAAAATTGAAGCTATATAGCTATATAACAACAATTAGTTTTCTGTCACATAACCAAACTGTTGTTCCCTTGTCTATTAAAATATGTAATATATTAAAGTGTCTTTGGTGTTTCCATGTTTTCTTCAAAATAAAACCGGAAACCGAGGGTAACGCGGGTATGACGCCACTGACAGGCGACTCCTCACACGTCCCGGAGGTTAAAATTGCAATTTTCTCACAATTTATAAATAGTTGGAAACATTTGAGATATTGTAAGTACTCAAGTGAACAAAATATATAACACTGGCCTAATGGTTTTCGGATATTTTACTGCAAAAATCTTACATATTGCACCTTTAATAGGATCTTCACAGACCTTATCAAATTTTACATATATATTATTTCAGGCAAGATTATTGATGTGATATAAATAATTAAACAGTAAACACATTTTAGAGGCAGTGTGATTAATAAAATTCGGTTGTGCTCAACAATACATGCCATCCCAAAATACACCTGATACTAAAGAATGAGGGCAGTTACAGGACAGAAAGATAAGAGAAATTATGCATTAGGATCTAATAAAACCAAACCCTTGCACTGTGGCATTAATCTTAGCCATGTTTTATGAAGTACTCACCGGTTGACTGTATTTATGAGATCTGAAACAGCCCATTAAAATCTTTCTGCTGGATGATGACGTCAGCTTGATAACAATATGAGTGACGTCGTCAGCTTGATGGCGATCTGTCAAACGTGTCAGGCAATATTATAAATGTGATATACGTTTAGAATGATAATTATATTAAAAACATTTTTAGAGGTAGCGTGATTAATAAAGTTCGGCTGTGAACAACAGTACCTTTGTTTACGTGGTGAAGATGTCTTCTCTCCTCGCAGCATTACACTGGAGATGCCCGTGTGATGCCAAAAGTTGAATTCTTAAATAAATTATAAATAATTTAGATGAGGAAATGCCAAGACGAACAAACGTTCACATCAACGGAGGAGACACTTTGGTGAAGGATCGTTAACCGACGACAGCGCAAACGGCGTGGATGAGATGCAAAGGCGTGAAGAACGCCTTCCGGAAGTAGGCATTACAAAATAAAAGTAAAATATATAATTTAAATTACATTCATTTTTACATTAATAAGATGTGCTCATATTTAAATCGGATTATTTAAATGTGCAATAATAACGAAGAGGCATTAATTAGTACAGAAATAAAAAAAGAGTTGGTAAGGTTGCTTATAAATGTCAGCAATGAAAAAAAAAGTGAAATGACAGTACTTATAGTTTGGTTTAGAGCTTTTATTGTTTTTATACTGCCATTATTGTTCTATATACTGCCTTATTTACCCCAAATAAACAATTATCTACCCCAATTTTAGTCTCTGCCAGACCTTCAGACTGATGGCAGAAGGTCTGGACTCTATCGCAGCTTTCATTGGCCAAGGACTGCCCAAGAGGACGTTTGACTGACATGTAACACAACCAATCACAGTTCGTTTTGTTCCGCGTCATTTTTGGGGCGTGAAAATGTACTGTCTATGTCCCTACAATAACAGACCGGCGTGCATCTATAAATTATTAATTCAAGAATGTTGTGCAACTTTACTGCAACAGTGGAGCCGCGAACTTCACAGAGTTTTGAAAATCCAGCGTTTAGTTGATCCTGTTAAGTGGTCCGCGTTCTTCTTTCATGAGGAGGGTTAGCATCACGGCATTTGTTTCCAGGAGGACCGTTAAAGAACGCGACACAGGCATCCTGTATAATTCAACCAACCAGATGACGACTTCGAAACTCCTGAAGTGTTTCCAGATAAGTGTGCCATATGCATCAGACGTTCAGTCAACGGTCCGTGGGTGTGACGTCTGAGGCTGAGACTACTCCAAGTTTTCTTTCCTTTTAGCTCACTATAACAGGATCAAATTATGAGTAAACAGCGCCCCCTAGGACAATAACGTTGGAACTGCATCCACTCAAGTGGCTATCTATCTATCTATCTATCTATCTATCTATCTATCTATCTAATCTTTTCAAGCTTATTAGTTTTAATAATTAACTCATTTAAACTACTCTCCCCTTTCTTGGATAAAGTCGCCACAATAAAACTCCTCTATTTTTACAAAGGCAAGAATTCACAGTTTAAAACAGTTATCAAAAGGAAAGTCAGGAAACAGGATAAAAAGGCAGAATTTTGTTGAATCATTCTTTATTTAGCAACCACTGAGTTGAGAGGTGCCAACACTGAAAACAGCAGCGAATAAGTGGTATTGCCTATTTGTTATGAGAATCTTGCTGTAATTTAATACAATTTACAAATTTGTATAGGCGATGTGAGAATGTTGGGAAGTTTTAAAAGTAAAACACTAAGGGATGAGTGTTTTGGTGGACTGTTAACTTCCTTTGCACAAGGAAACATGATATGGCACAAAAGCATTCTACAGATAAACGGACGAGAGAGACGGCGAAGAGAATATCGTGTGAAAAAGGGACAGCTGTCTTTGAGAAACCAACAGAATTCTCACATTCATTCACATAACCTCAACATTTTCTCCCAGTGCATTAAATGCTTCTTTGAGAACATCTTAAACTTCAGTTAGTAAGCCTTCAAAAAATGGCAAGGTGAAAGAGTAAAATACTTAACAGCCAATCATCAGACACCTACACCGTGCCAAGTACGGTAAACGGACCCCCCAAAAAACAAGGTTATTTAAAGTGCAGATGAACCAAGTCAGTCATGCTGGGAACGGAGTGATAATCTGTTGCCGAGTGTTCATGCATAAAATTTAGAACAACTTCGAAGGAAGGATTTCAGTGGTCCAACTAAAAAACAACCAAAGGGTAGAACATGTGAGTATCAACTGATACAAGTCTATACCCTTATCCTACAATGAAAAAGTAAATAAATATATTGATACTAATTTAAAAAAAAAAAAAAAAATCTAAAACTTTCCTCAGAATCTTAATCATTCATCAAGGGTTTTAATGATGAGCAAAATCCCCTTATTTATCCTCTGCTGATTTGTAAGAGAATTACCTAACGCTTTATTTCACATGTGAAAGTAGGAAAGAGTTTCTTCAGAATACTTCTGAATACTATCAAGAAGCCTACAGGACTCTTGTATTTGTCGTTCCTCCGCGAGTGTGATCCAGGCTACAGCGCGCGGGGCCGCTTGGGGTTAATCTGCTTGCTGGCTTGTTCCTCCTCTTGGAGCGTAGAACGGAATGACCTCACTTTATCTGATAATACGAGCAGACACACATGCATTAATACTCCATTCCACCAGGAGAACACCGGACTCTTCTTATGAAAGGAAAAAATAAAAAATTCATTCTAGAGGATGCATTACCTCGGAGCTCAATAAGTATGTCAATCTTCTGGTCGAGAATCTGCTCGAGCTGAGAGGAGTAGGAGTCCACGTCATAATCCACCTCCTCAGTCATCTCCAGGAGAACCTTCTCATCCTCAAGCCACCTGATAGACTCCTGTCAGCACACACAGCACGAACAACATAATTAGCAATTCCTTATTTCAGTTTTGGGATTGAAGCTTATAAACAGAAAAAAAGAAAGCACAGCAAATCAAACGCTGACATTAAATAGACTCTAGTGTAGAAACAAACACCTGAAACACAGCCCTGTGGTCCTCTAAAACCTGCTCCTCCATCTCCACCAGCTGAGACACTGCCTCATGGAACGTGAAGAGCTGAGGGGAGACTTCTTCTTCCTGTCAAAATTCAAACACAAGCTTTTATCTCACCAAGTCTTAATGGTGCAAGGTCCACAACATCTAAAAGGAGGCAACAAATAGATTGCCTGATTATTTTTCCTGTTTATGGATTCACTCTTATGCTTATAAATGATATGCAATATTTATCTTTATAAAGCATGAATACATTGATGACAATATAAAGCCTTTATGGGCAAATATAAATATATGCAACAATAAAAACAAAAAATGTGCAGAGAAAACAAAATTATCATTAGTTTCAAAACATTTGCAAATATACATAATCTTTCAAATGTTTGGTGTCAGTATTGTTTTGTTTTTTTTTTTTAAAGAAATTAATACTTTTATTCAGCAACAACACTGAAGATATGCCCAATATCATAATGTTACAAAAGATTTCCATTTCAAATAAATGCTGTTTTTGAGCTTTCTTTTCATCAAAGAATCCTGAAAAATTTGTATCACAGTTTCCACAAAAATATTAAGCAGTACAACTATTTTCAACATTGATAATAATAAAAAAAAATGTTTCTTGAGCAGCAAATCAGCATATCAGAATGATTTCTGAAGGATCATGTGACACTAAAGACTTAAGTAATGATGCTGAAAATTTAGCTTTGTCTTCACAGGAATAAATTAAATTTTAATATACATTCAGATAAATAGTTAATTTGAATTGTTATTTTTTTAAATATTACTGTTTTTACTGGATTTTGTTTCTATCAAAAACAACAAAATCTTACTGCCCCCAAACCTTTGAATAGTAGTATATTATTTTACAAAATAATCTAATTTTGATGTATATTTAATATTTGCAAGAATAGTAACAAAATCAATCCCAGAAATATCCCAGAAACGGTCATTGCCAATTACGTTATTTAGAGTCTGTGCAGTAGTGATCCTGAGGTGGAGCCGTGGAATCAAGGTCCTGCCCATAATCGTGACATTACACCCCGTTTTTGTAGCATTAAAAAACTAAAACCAAACTTATTGGAAAAACGAACATGAACATACATCAGCGTGATAAGACCTACCTAAAATGACAGAAATCATCATTGGAAAAAAAATATTTGAAGTGTAATTGGATTTTTTTTAGTTTGGTTTCTACCCCATTCAAGCCGGGAGGGGATGGAAATGTTTTGGCTTCACTTTTCAGGATGTGTGTATGTGACCAACTGACTACATACACTTGTATGTAAACAGTTGGTCACAAAATATACTTCTAAAAATTCTAAAAAGACAACACTGAAGTAGTTGTCATTACACTGTCATCATGCATGCATTTTTAAAGTGGAGTAGGTAATAGGAAAAGATGTGTTTTTACATTCTGTTCACAGAGCAGTTTGAGGTCATCTCTCTGAGGGGAGTTGCCCAACTCCCAATCCTCATCCATGATGTCCAGCTGGTTGATGGCGTTGACATTGGGGCGGACTCCCTCAGTCACAGCATTGGGATCCACGGTCAGCTCCTTCACTCTAAATGCACAGATTGACAGCATTTATGATGATGTTTTTAGAGCAATCATGCTGACCTAAATGACACCATGCACAGGTCACAAGACTGAAAAGCTTCAATATAATCTGGATCTTTAGTACACAGAACAATTAACAAATGTAACCTGAAGTTACACTGTATACTCTTATCTTATTTTAAAACAGAACCTTACATTATTGATTTAAAAAAAATCTAAAACTCTAAAGATTTACAAAATTTACAAACAGGAACAGTTTTTTTTTTCTTACTACAAACGAAACAATTCAAACATTATTCTCCTCATCAAGGTATACAAACTGTAGCCATTTGTGCAGCTAACGCAACTGTTTATGGTGTCATCTTTTCTAATTATGCACAATGTTTATGTGCATTAATTTTCATGTGCATTCATTTTCATGTGTCATTTCTAAAGGAGAAGGAAGGACAACAGCACCACAGAAATGCCAGACATTCCCAGGGTTAGAGAAATTAAATGACAGCAGATCAGAGGGGAAATGAAAATGTTTACGTTAAGCACAACCATTAGTGTGAGAAGTGAGTGCAGCCAATGTGTCTAATACAATGAAACAGACTGTTTTTATAGACATTGCTGTGCATGAGTATTTCTTTTCCATGCATCGGTTACAAGCCAACATGGGATGTTGGTTATCTACTGAGCAGTGCTGGGGAAGCTACTTTGAAACTGCTAACCAAGCTTTCTCATAATGTGAAATACTGTTTGTAACACTACAAGTTACTAGTAAAAACATGAACATGTGAAGCTATGTAAGATGGTATTTATATAATTGCACAACTTTAATAATAATAATAAATTAATCAGATTATATTATTTTCAATCACAGCAGTATTTTTTCTAAGTATTTACTATCAAAACAAAATTACACAACTAATAAAACACCCTCATTTACACAACAGCATTTAACTATAGCAATACAAACAAGCTGTAAAATTCTATGCAGACTACTGAGTGAGTCAAATGAATCAGTGAACCAACATAGGCACTAGCTGAGTTTCCAAACATTCAAAAAAACATCACCCTTCAAACTGCGCAAATAGAAACTGCGAATTGAAAATACGTCCAATGGAAACACGTCAATTTTGCAAAAACTCCCATATATGGCTTTTCTTGCCATTAATGCTTGGATAACATGCCTAGATTTTCTTTCGATTAAAAATAATGGCTAGTGCAGTGGCTGCGATATACTTTAAACCTACTAACATGTTGACTTATCGCGAGAGGAAAAAAATTACATTTTTGTCGCATAATATCAGTTAATGGTAACGCCGTCATTTCACAATAGTTTTTTTTAATCGACATTTAGAAAATATCGCAAATCTGTAATGGAAACCTGGGTACTGAAATTAACAATGTTGGGCTTAACAAAAATTATAGTAGTTGTCGTCGATAGCAATACCAGTGAAATGTGACAATACTCAATACCAATTCTGAGGTAGTGATACTTTTGACATCCCTAAGCAGAACATAGTGATACGTTAAAATTAAACATCCCAACACTACTTGAGTGATCAACTATTTAAGTTTGTCTATTTGGTTTCAGTTTGTCTAGTTATAAGACTGCAATACAAAATAACTTAAAAAGAATGATGTAGGGGTTTGTCATTTTTCGCTATGCCTGTTCATGAAAAAGCTAAATTTTGAAAACAGTTTGGGTACTATTAAAGCTACTGACAAATGAAGTCAGTAATTTGTCACTATTTTTAGTTACTCCCCAACACTGCTGCAGTGTATCTGACTGACAATAAGGTGGGAAGCTGCGTAGACATGTGCTCATACTCATAGGTAGGAGAGGGTTCAGAGCGACTTCCTCCCCCCTGAGAGAAGGGGATGTCAGAGGGGCTAATCCCAAACTCCTTTACTCTGAAGACAGTCAAGACAGAACAGAGAAAAACAGCAAGACAGAGAGAAAAGAGCACAGCCAATCAGGAGAGACAAGTTATGACAAGACTTTTTTCCCATCAGCACTTGCATGTCAAATCAATGGTAAATACAAAAAGACTTTTTTTAAAGACATTGAAGGCAAAATTTTGAGAGTGATATTTAAAATATCTTCAAAATGGTTGGGAAACGAGAGTTCTACTCAACATCCATTTTCATAAATGCACAAAACAGTGCCATTTCCTCACCTGTTGGCATATCTCAGAGTGTTCAGCGTGTTCTCACAGGAGGCCATACCAGGAGAGATGGTGGCGATCTGAGCAGGCAACAGTCACAATTAGAGCTGTGCAAACAGGCAAAAGTAAACTTAGCCAAATCCCAATGTTTGAAAAAGAGGGCTTAATCAAACTTACCATGCATGTCCTGGAGTTCTCACCAATAAATGAGTCTCTGAGGACCTGTGTGAGCTTGCTTGCTCTGAATGGGGTGTGAGGCTTATTACGGCCTAGAGCTCTGATACATTCCTAATATTTGGGACAAGCAAGATCACAGTGATTAACTGAAAAATTCAAAATTGGGACCTCATGACCAAAAGGTTGCCAACCCATGCTCCAGGGTGGTGTTTTTAAGGCGCTGACCTTTAGAGCCAACAGACTCTTGTTGATTTCGGCTCCCTCCAAACGAGTCTGCCGATCAGCGCTAGACGTGTCTGCTCCACGTTCATTACCCGCCAGATCAATGAGTGAGAATTTGCCGTGCATCTTGCCCTTCCTTCGTAGTATGATTTGGAAGACGGCATGGCTACGGGATGAGTGGGCATTGGCTGAGGTCTGACCTGATGTCCTGAAATGGAAAATAGGAAGGAAATTTAAGTCAGAAGTGTCTGATGTATGTAGAGACATTGTGTGGACAAATTACAGGCAAAAGATCATGAATCATATTTAGGAAAAGATTTTGAGAAATGCATATTTTATACAACAGCAAATAATTCAGTGTACATGCTGATTTACCCATCAAGTATTACCTGCAGCTGTTCCCCATTTCAATGAGTTTGAGGACATCCTCAGTGCATTTGACCTCACGTTCCTGAAGCCCAACCACTTGCACTTGCTGCTTTCCATCTTCTAGCACACGCAGCTTAGCCTTCCGATTCAACAGATCAAATACCTAAAGAAGACAAAGACTTTAAATGATTAATAGGCTTTAGTTTAAAATCACAGCCATGAGTCAGTTCATCAGTTTTCTAAAATAACATTCCTGATAATCAAAAACAAATCAATGAATGGACATATTTTCTGAAATGAAAGCCTAGCAAATGTGTAAAATTCTTCAAATGGTATTCACAACACATTTTCAATTGACGGAAAGCGAATGTAACTCAGAGCCACTTGCCTTTCCACTGTAAATTTCAAAGAACGTTGCGTAAACCTGAAGATCCAGCTTCTTATAGTTTGGTTTCTTCAGCATGAGAAAAACATCTCGAGCTGTGTGTACAACACATAAAATAAATGAGTTGCTTGAAAGGAATTTCAAGATTAAACAAATTACAGGACCAAATAAAGATCAATTACCAGCTAATGCATAGATTCCTTTAGAACAATCCTGGTTCTTTCCTGAAAAATCTCCACCCATGGTCTAAAACAAAAAGCAACCAGTGAGCTTTACATCCTATTACTCTGATAAATGAAAAATGAGCAGTACAAGTATTGTGGTATTGAAGTAGAAAAAAAAAAAAACTAGTAAACCATCCAAACATGATTTTTTTTTTTTTTTCAAATCTCAATTATATTAAATAAACACTTCTTACATGAGTTTTTCCACTTCCTGTTTGGCCATAAGCAAAGCATGTGGCCATTCCTCTATCAAAGATGGTTTCTACAAGAGGTCTTGCAGTAAACCTGTGGAGAGAACAATATAAGTTATTTTCCTCTGACAGTGGCCAATTCCCAACATCCTTTTTAGAGAAAGATTCTTGTTTAGTGAACAATGGATGAAATCATCCTCTACCTGTAAACCATTTCATTTGTCGTGCTGTCATCAAAGGCATAATCAAAGCGGAATGTTTGGTTCTCTAGGTATCGAGTCAGGTCCACCTTCTGTTTTGGTTCATGAACCATGACAACATCTTTACTTGGAATAGTGATCACATCTAGGTCCTTTACCGTCAACTCTACAACACAAATGAGAAATAAATTATAAAACACATAAGTCATTCAAAAGTGAAAAAGAAGTATGCCAATTGTCATTTCTGAGGCATTACCTTTTTTATTGAGGGGTCGTTTCCTCACACAAACACATATTCGGTGCTCTTCAATCTGTCGAAACATGAACCACGTTTTACTTCTCAATGAAAAATGTTGTACTTAACATCCAAGATTGAATTATAGGATATATTTTTCTTTATTTGAATTTGAATTTTGTTTTCAGTATTACTATTACTATTATTATCATCATCATTAAAATGTGAATCTCAAATACAGCTTGTTATGAACATTTCCGGGTAGTATTCCACCCCAAACTCAAATAGAGAAAAATTTATGAATAAATAATCATCATAATAAAAATAAAACAACAAACAAAATAAATTAACTAACAATTACCATAATAAAGAAAATATGGAAAAATATAAGATGGTAGTATTTGGTATTTGTTGTATTAAATTTCATTTAAGCTAAATTATTATTAGAAAATGTTAAAATATGACCCAGATATTTCTTAATTAATACCTACCAAATCTGTCGTGGTTAGTGGTCGATAGTCCAAACTTGCTCTAAAGTCTCTGATCATCTGAAGTATTTCATAGTTTGGAATCGTTGTATCAATTTCCTTCAAAACAAAACAAGCACATTCACCGCAGGAACACCATCAGGTGAAATAATCTATTAGTCAAACCTGAGAAACACATTACAATTAGAAGCTGAGAGACAAGATATAATGACAGAAAGCTGAGAAGTCTCACCTGTGCCCGCTTCTCTCTCAGTTCCTGTTGCTGTAGCCTGCGTCGCTCCCTCTTCTCCTGCAATTTTTCCACTTCCTTCACACAGTTCGACTTCCTCCTCGCTGTTAGAGAGCAGAACACACAATTCCATTTTAACAAAGGCAACAATCGCTTCCTCTCTTTCAGCCCGCCCCCTCCCACTCTGTATCTCCCTCTAATATAAGTGTGTATTTGTGTAGACAGAGTGGCTTTAGAGACGAGCCAGAGCCTCTGGCAGCTGGCACATGGTAGCGCCAACAGCCCTCTCCATCTTAAAGAGCTCTATTCTCTGAGCAGGACTTTTCCAAAGTCATTTATCTATGCACTCGATGTCTACAACACACAAAATTACTGCTATTACTTGCAAACAACAGTACCAGCAGAACATGGAATAAAAGATTAGGCCACATAATGAAGTCATTAATATTCATCTGACTGACTCTAATTTCCTCTACCTAAAAACAGTCTGTAATTTGAACAATGACTCATATTGCAACACTAAACTAGGGGTGGGAATTTTTAGACACCTGACGATTTGATTCAGTTGGAATTTGGAGAGTTATGATCCAATTCCAAATTTATTCTCTATGTGTCTCAGTTTGCATATATATACAAAAATATGACTGCATATAGACACCGTAAGGCACCTTATCTGTAGTTTTTTTGTCCTGCATATGCTTTTCCAATTAACTGATTCATAAAATTCTGATTCATGAATTTGTGCAGATCAATTCAGAATCGTTTGAGAAAGAATCTCAACACATATATGAATCAATTTTGCCCTTAACTCTGCACTAAACAAGCAAATCAATTCAAGCAAATCAGTCAAGAAAGCTTGTAGTTCCGCCCAAAGGATGTGCAGTATCGTGCTGTGCACAGAAAACAGGTTGAGCATTTTGATTTCAGATTAATTCGGCAGACAGACTCTTGTAAGCTTCATAAAATCAGAGCAAGAGGATTAATCAGGGAGGTTCAGTCACGTCAAGGCTACCCGGTCACAGACAGTCACTGACATTCAGAGGGGTGGCTGGGATGGCCAAACCACACCCCATGAGATTTGAGCCAAGATACGGACAGATAAGCAAGGTTAGGTTTTCTGCAAAATAAAGACTCTAAAAAGATGCATTCTCTTTATGCATGACATGCATCCTCTGCAGGATGCCTTTCAGAGTTTTCCTATGGGGAAAAGGGGGTTGACATGAACAGACTAAAAAGCACTGAAGGGTGTCATATTACCGTTTTGTTGCTGAGCTAGCTGACTTTGGGTCTGGCTCTGTGTGGGCTGAGAGGGTTGTTGTGCTGGTGGAGGGGGTGCTGATTCTGGCTGCTGCTGCTGCTGTTGGGCCGGTCGTGCCCGAGTTGAGCCAACTTTAAACAGAACACATAAGAGTCAGCAAATCACACAGAGACTATGTCTGAAAACTTAGGCATAACAGGAGCATTCAAACATGACTATGATGCACAAAAATGGCCCTCAGGTAGACAGTTTTCCAAATTTTGAAACAGAGTCAGTCAGCATAGTATGCTGAGACAACTATAAGTATTTTAATTTGGCTAAAAGTTGACATTTTGATTATGAGGTCAAATATTTAGAAAATAGATATCATATATTTGGTAAGCAAATTTCTAAAGTCTCTCAAATTGATAGGGTGACCACCTGGTTATTGCTCTGTTGCAGGACAGTAGATGTGATTTTGCGGGACAATGTGGAACACGGGTGTGAGAGAAATTTACTACTATCTTAATAAGCAAATACTGATTTACATTAGTTTGTGTTTGAGTGACACAATGTAATTTACTCTACAGGACATATTCAATCTGCTAAATATAATAAACTGAGTAACATGCTAGTAGGTAAAATCTCATTTTATACTAAAATACGTTTCCTTAAGTAGCGACTAGTTTATTTTCCTTTATTAGACTATGCAAACATTAAATGTGTTTTAGTGGATTTAATGCATCTTAAACTTATTTTTTTTGTTGGATCTGGCAGGTTTGATCAGGATTTTCATATCCAGTATGTGTCTAGATGACGCAGCTGTATTTAACGACTGATTTTTATATGTATTTTATGTAGGTAGTTTACTCTACTGTTATAAAGATCTCATTTATTTACATTACAAGCTATCAGAATTTCATCTTCCTTTTTGCCCATATCAGAAACCGTACCAAATTGCATATTTTTGCTCAATTTGGGCCTCTAAATAAAACTGAAGTGTTTATTTTTCCTCAAGTATGGACTCCATATTCTCCTATATCAAACTATAAAAGCCTGATGTATCAAAGATTGTACTCAACAAAAAACATTAGCAAACTTCTTTTCTTTTACTTTTTTTTAGATTTTTAAATATTTTGTCTAAAGGTTCAATAAACCATTTCATTTCAAAAACAGATTTTTCTGACTAATATTTTATACGCCAGGCTTTACAGGGAGTATTATATTATTGTAAAATAACGCTGAAGAATTATTAATAGTACTGAATATTACAATTCTGTTATACAAGAGTACCCTTTCAAGATAAAGTGCTTGTGGAGTGTGCAATCTCTGAAAACACTGCACCAGACTGAGCACACTGAGCCTGACACATGCATGTGTCACCCCTTCATTTTGAAGCACCCAGCACATGCACACTACATATTTATTTAATTATATCACAGTCTTTAGCTGATTTATAATCGCACATGCACATAGCTGCAATTCAGAATTTATTGTGAAGCCCTATTCATGAGTCACAGAAGAGCAAATATACCTCTGTTGTCTCTGGATGGGATTTCACTCCTTCCCGGTGCAATAGTTCTACGATTCTGCATACAAACAAAAGCAAACAAAAGGTTCAAAATAGGGATGCACCAATACCATTTTTTAAGGACCGAGTAAGAGTACTTTTTTCTAGTACTCGCCGATACCGATGCCTATACATTTATTCATTTCTCTCTCTCTCTCTCTTTTTTTTTTGGTGATGTTGCAGTTTTCCAAACACAACACAGAGAGACTAATGAATATAGGACAGCTTCTTCATTATTACTCTAATGAAAAAAGGAATCATTTTTATGTGCTTGTCACAAACTTAAAGAACAAAAATTTCAGTGTCCAATAACCTTCAAAGGGCATAATTACCAATATATATAATTTTTGTTATATAAAAAGAAATGTACAAACAAATTACAAACAATACAACAAATACTATAGAGATACAAATTAAATAAACTTGTTTTTCAGATACAGTAGGTTTATTTACCATGTAAACATTTATTTAACATATTTTGTTGTTTTATTAACATTAATGACAAATATAGGCTACGGTCCCTTTAAGACCGAATCCATAGATACTGACACATATACTGTTTTCACCTAAATGTTTATGTCCACTTAAGCCATAACCGACTGTATTTACGTGAGATACTCCACACGATGGACATTTTGACAACTATTTGTGCATTTGACCATTATAGGGCCACCAGGCGCAAGAAGAACTGATCGCGCGCTGTCTGAAAGAACTGGGATTGTGCGCAAGAAAGAGAGAGAGCGCGCTTCTGGTCTGTGTCATTCAGCGCGATTCCGCCTATCGCCTTCACTAATCGATAACGAATTGTGATTGAAAGCATGCAGTTCGCAATGTGTGTGTTGTCATCATTAATTTTGAAGTATTTCCACACCTCTGAGGCTGACATTGTTTATGCTGCTGCCGCCGGTGTCTCAGTGCATGGAAAATTCTGTCAGTGACGTCACGTGAGGTATCGGTCTTTGGTATCAGGGGTATTACGAGTACAAGTACATGAGCTTGGTATCGGGCCCGATACCGGTACTGGTATCGGTGCATCCCTAGTTCAAAAGATGCAAACAATCAGAGTGCAAGTTCAACATTGAACTCTGACCTCATACAAACCTTAGGGATTTTGTTAACTTTCACAGAGCTGGGTGTAGGAGGCGGTGGTGTAACAGGGCTCAAGGAAATCTCCTCCTCTGGAGCAACATCTGGATTTAGTGAGAATATGCACTCCAAATCAATCTGTTGCAAAAAAAAAAAAAAAAAAGCTGTGAAAATTACAATAAATCATTTTTTTTTCTGATCACTTTTATTCAAAACAGGGTTATTATAGTTAACTAAAAACACATTTTTGTTACTTGAAATAAAATAAAATATAAAAAACTTAAAATTATTTTTCTCAAATAGCTGCTAAGGCAACATTTCTCATTTTAATAATAAAAAATAAAAACTATATAGACATTTTTTTTTTAAAAAACTATTAAAAATGACAAAACAAAACATTACTAAAATTTTTTTTACTAAAATTGAAAAGAAAATGGAAAATATAAAAAATATCAAAACTAGTTCAAAATATGAATAAAAACTATAATAGCATCTTGATACTAAAAAAAAAAAAAAAAAACTGATCCAAATCATACAAAATATCCTAATATTAAAAAAGGTACAGGGTACATATTTAAAAGGAACACAGCACATAATATCTCAGAGTTTTATACTGCACCTAACAACACCAGCATGTTGTTCCATCCATTATTAATAACACAGGCAGCTGAGAGGTTGTTAGACTTACCTCTTTCCCTTTGGTGTCTCCATTTTCAATCCATTCCACGGTAACACTTTCATTATCTTCATTTAAAGAGGTCACCATGGCCTGGTGTATTCGCCCTGTAAGAAATCCAACAGCTCTAAGTGAGAAAGACAAATGGAAAACATTCATTCATGTGTTTTGAAATTTTAAACAAGTTTGAGTGGAACTTGGCGAGGTCATGTATAAGATGGAATTAATGCAAAAATCTGCTTCTCATGACACTTCAGAAGTTGTGCTTATCAACTACTGAAAAGTCTCAGAGCATCACCGTTAACAAACAGCCATGTTTCCGTATCTATTATTCAGAGCTATTCCTGCTCACGTCTCCATCCCTGCAATTATTCAACAGCGGCATCAGCAGGAAAAAGCACATATTATCCTGCCATAAAACAAGTTATTTAAAACCCCACCATGCAACATCAGGCCAAAAGAAAAGTCAAGACCCTGCTTTAAGTAAAAGGCACTAGAGACCTCCTCTGTTTAAGATGTCACAAGCACTGTTCGTCTTCAGAGAGCATGTCAAGAGTCATCACTATTACGCAATACATGAAACGTCCCAAACAGACAGGAGTGGTTTGTCTAACACGTCAACAGATCCAGGCTCATTTGTTTCTTTGTTACACTGAAGTTAAATATAACACAGCCTTCTCAAAGAGATAAAATCAAAATATGTTCTGACAATCTTCAAAATTGTATTGATGACGATACCAATGAAATGCCACTGAATGCTCAAACAACACTAGTTTTTACTAAATCTACATTTCTGTACTGAGACATCATTAGCTGAAACTAATTTGATGGTTATTACAGAATTACTGTCTTAATCTTCATTAAACATCTTAAATATATTGCCTTTTTACAACCAATAAAATACAGATTTATTTTAAGTGTCCATAACAAATATGCAGATCAATTTGTGTTTTATTTCTGGTTTTGAGACTAACTAAATTACCATTAAACTACAAATGAAAACATAATATACATTATGAAAGCTTTAAAGGGTTAGTTTACCCAAAAATTCTGTCATTACTCACCCTCATGTCGTTCCACACCCGTAAGTCCTTCATTTATCTTCTGAACACAAATTAAGATATTTTTGATAAAATCCGATGGTTCAGTGAGGCCTCCATTGACAGCAAGATAATTAACACTTTCAGATGCCCAGAAAGTTACTAAAGACATATTTAAAACAGTTCATGTGACTACAATGGTTCAACCTTAATGTTATGAAGTGACGAGAATATAACGACTTCATTCAAAAATATCTAGTGATGGACGATTTCAAAACACTGCTTCGCGAAGCTTCGAAGCTTTACGAATCTTTTGTTTCAACTCAGTGGTTCGGAGCGTGTATCAAACTGTCAAAGTCACGTGAACCATTAAAATTTCGAAATGTTTCGACACACTTCATCACGTGACTTTGGCAGTTTGACACACGCTCTGAACCACTGATTTGAAACAAAAGATTCATAAAGCTTTGAAGCTTCATGAAGCAGTGTTTTGAAATGGCCCATCACTAGATATTGCTGAATAAGTTGTTATTTTGTTTTTTTGGTGCACAAAAAGTATTATTGTCGCTTCATAATATTAAGGTTGAACCACTGTAGTCACATGAACTGTTTTAAATATGTCTTTAGTAGCTTTCTGGGCATCTGAAAGTGTTAATTATCTTGCCGTCAGTGGAGGCCTCACTGAGCCATCGGTTTTTATCAAAAATATCTTAATTTGTGTTCCGAAGATGAATGAAGGTCTTACGGTTGTGGAACAACATGAGGGTGAGTAAGGACAGAATTTTCATTTTTGGGTAAACTACCCCTTTAATGACAATAATAATGATTAGTAATAGTAGTATTACTATTGTTGATATTTATGCAAAGTTGTTATACTATCTAAATGGGAAAAAATATTTTTCATCTTTGTCTTGGGCCAATTATAAACCATTTTTAACCTTAAAATGAAAGGCTATTATTTAAAAAGTTAAGTAGATATTGAAACAATACATTAAATAGGCTTCTTTACATATAAAAGCCTTTATCTGGTTCTATTTATGAGTGATTGAACTGTGAATATTGGTAATATATTTATATATCAGTCACTGATCATCTGTCTATAATAATGCAACAAGTCCCAAGCTTCTGCTGTCAGCATGTCCTTTGATCAGTAGGATATCTATCTCTGAGCCCAAAGTATGACACATTACATAACTTTTAGGGAACTTGCTTGTCATCTACAAATCATGACACTTACAGTCATCTGTCCAGATTATCATAAATACGGAAACTCCGATGTCATCACAAGTGACTGATGTGAAGTAAGTTGCAAGAAAACTTATAGTGGGTTTAAAGCTCAAAACTACCAAGCTAAACCAGCTGGTTTGAGTGAACCCAGCAACCTCCCTGTCTAAACACTAATTTACACCCAATCTGTAAAACAAAACATTCATTTGCAAGTGGCTTAAGATGGCTAACCCAAATGAATCCAGAATCTACTATACTTACAAAATTATATTCACTACCAATATAAAACATAAATAATTCCTCAATAATCTGCATCTAGTAAGCCAGTTGCTGAGCTCAAATCAAATAAAATAGCACACATTAGGAATAACTAACAAACTCCACCCGGATTTAGCAGGTGGCTAACGTAAACCGACAGTTGCACTGTTGATTGACACAAGCTCGTTAACTACCCCGGCAACCAGCACCAACAGATCAAACTTAACGCCATATATCGATTTATTCCAGGCTCAACCACCTAAACTGTCGTTTCTGTCATGTGTATTTGTGAGGTAACGTTAGCATCCGTTAGCCGAACCGGGGCAACGACTTTAACGGACGGTTACAAGCGACCCAAATATGAACTCACCATCGCTGCGCTTTATCTCCACATAAATCCCCACGACGATCTTGCCGAAGTTCACCGCCATGGCTCATTTATGGGACGAGGGGAATACTTAAATAGACGGGCGTGTGGAAACTAAAAAACAGTGTTTGTGTTTGAATTTTTCACATTTGTTTTTCCGTGTTGCTCGAAACCGGGAGGCGGCCACAGTGCGAGACATAAAAAAGAGAGAGAGTACAGGGCGCGTGCGCGGGGGACGTTCGACTTGCGTGTTTTTTTTTCCCCACAAGCCCCGCCTTCTGCACTAGGATTGGCTAGAAGTAGCTGGAGGTTTGAGATCGGACAGTTGAGGTAACCTTAGCAACCAGAGGAAGCGGAGAGAGGTTGCTGTATGGCAAAAATGAAAGTGTGTTGATGGCTGTGTTCATTGTTATGACAGTAGGTACATTGAACTTAGTTTGGAAAAATATGTCTAACGTTAATCAGTTGAGAAAAAATATATTCCACATATCACGAAACAAATAGGCATAATTAGCTAGTGAAAGTTACTTGTAATTCCTCTGTATTTAATACATGCGATGTGTTTCTTCTAAATTTTTAAGTATTTCATATAAAATCACTTAAAAGGAGAAAAGGCAAAGACACAACAACAAACGTTATAGGTTAGGTTACATCTCATTTGTTTTCATTTGTGAGGAAAGCGTTTATGCTTGTCTCTATATTTCTAGAGTTTATTTTGTAAATTTGTAGTGCTAAACACGCACATTGATTTCGATTGTGAAAATGTGGTCGGTAGACTTTCGATTGTTGTGATTCAATGAATAATCGATGTAGACAATAATCTACATCAAGTAAGCCAGTTGCTGAGCAATATTGGGCAAGAAAGGAGCAAAAAAAAGAATCTTTTTGTTGAACTGATTCAAATGATTCGAGTCACTGGGATGAATCAAAATCCACATCGCTACAAATCATGTGAAATCTGACAGTATCAAAGCAGGTTACGTCGCCTCAGTGGTCTACATTACACGCTTTTCTTTCTGAATGTACTTGGGGTTGCTGACTGGAAAGTTCTGGATGCTTAACACTGCACTCTCATCTGTGTTGAGAGGAAGTTCTTACGTTTGCTTCCTTAATTCTTTGTCCACTATCTACCTTAGAAATCCCAGGATTGCAAAATGGGCTTTTGCTTTCACTTACTTTTAGATATAACCCATTCGACCATCAAAAAGATTCAGTCTGCTGAGTGAGACGGAAGAGAGATGGCAGACAGTCCGAATGAAACTACCGAACTAATAAGAAACAACAAATCATCCCGAATCAGGTGACTTTTTCATTTTTTCCCCCTTGATTGGTCTCAGTTTTTTTTTTTTTTTTCTTCTTCATGGTTTTCATGTATTCATTTGATTTTTTATATTTTTCAGACATGGAAGGCTTTTCCTTGCTGTCTTTTCAGCTGTTTTGGGCAATTTCAATTTTGGATTTGCCTTAGTGTTCCCCTCCCCTGTCATACCCCAGCTTCAGAAGGGTGATGACCCTCGGCTCCAAATGGATATCCATCAGATATCATGGTTTGGTGTAAGACAATTTATGTATATAGAAGTGTGCATCTATGTAAGGTGTATTCAGTGCCCAGTTGCATATACTTAGCCTTTTTGTTAAGACTGTCTTTAGAGCTAGTCTGACCAACTAGCAGTTTGTTAAGGGGTAATTAGTCTTACTTTTCAGATTCAAATTGGGCCAATCTATTTTTCATGTGACTGACATAAAAAATGACGACTAGCTTGTAAGACCAGTCTAAGCAGTTTATGCAGCTGACCACAGGTCTATAATGAGAAAGTACATTATTCTTTCTAAATAGTTTATTTTCTGTCGTTTAGTCGATTTTCACCCTTGGAGCAGCCTTAGGGGGTCTTAGTGCCATGGTACTGAATGACCGAGTTGGGAGAAAGATGAGCATCATGTTGTCTGGAGTACCATCTGCTGCAGGTCTCCTTGTGATGGGAGCCGCACAAAACTTCTGGATGTTATTATGGGGCCGATTTCTGACTGGCATCGCTGGTGGTATCACTGCTGGCTCCATTCCTGTAAGTTATCTGTTAGTCCATCTTGTTTATTGATGTTTGTATGACAACGAGTTGTTAAAGGGCTCATGACATAAAAAATCTAATTAGCCTTGAACTTTTTACATATAAGAGGTCTTTTACCATTTAAACATCCTGCAAGATTCATAGCTTAAAACGTCCTCTTCATTATAAACAAAGCATTTATTTAACCAAGCTCCAAAAATGGCTCATTTGGATATTGTGGGATAGGATTTGTGACGTCATATGGGAAAATACATGCCTCCAGAGCAAGACATCGATGAATAGTTATACATCATCTCACCTTAGGCCCCGCCCACTGGTGTTCAGTTGTTTGCTTACACCGGATGTGAGTATCACGTCGCATCAAAAGCAAATAGAACCCATTATAATTACTGACACTGTCTACACTGGATACAGTAACAGTATACAGATCCGCGTTCAGTTTCTGACATAATCTACATGCTTTCTGTCTGCTGGCAACAGGACAAATAGAAGAACGTTCACTTTGATGCGTCCTGTGTAAACATCACGTTTGTGTCTCTGTACAGACTTCAAAAGGACCTCAGAGTCAGAAACAATGGGTGGTTTATTTTTAATGGCATCCCGGATTGCTTCAGGGGATTATATGTTTGTTCAGAGCATTTGACTGCAGATTGTTTTGTAAACGAGACACAGCATAATGGAGAGTTTGCAAAGAAACTTTTGTTGAAAGAGGAAGCAGCCATCTGTGTTGGATCTGACAGCAGCTGCATCACAAACTGTAACTAAATAATTTCATAATGCTCTGTCTGTAAATGACAGTTTTATATGGCTAATGTTTCAAAACACTTACTCGCGTGCAATAGCGAGTGACCGTTGATACTGTTTCCTATGCAGTGACGTTAGCCAATCATAACAGTGGCCATTTACTTACAATCTGCCCCTTAAAAACTGATCATTTCAGACAAAGGGTCAGAATGAGGGTTGAAACTAATCATTTTTTCGCTATATATTTGTTCTTTTTTTGTGCAAAAACCTTTATTAACATTATAAGTGAACCTCAAAGAACATATAAAAATAATTTTCAAAAATCCATGTCATTACCCTTTTAAATATAAGGCACATTACGGTTTTTTTGTGCCTAATGGATCTCATTAACATCAGCTGATGTTTTTTCACACAGGTCTATGTGTCAGAGATTTCACACGCATCTGTGAGGGGTGCGCTGGGTTCGTGTCCTCAGATCACAGCTGTCTTTGGAAGTCTAGCACTCTACGCTCTTGGTGAGAGAGCTTATATTTTTTGGGTTGTTTTGGCTGTATGATGAAACACTTTCTCCCACACTTTCAAGAATTTCCAAGCATTTGTCACATACATTGTCCTGTAAGTCCTCTATGAATGATGCTATTTTATGGTCTCTTTCCAGGCCTGATTTTGCCATGGAGATGGCTGGCTGTGGCCGGGGAGATTCCTGTGGTTATCATGATGATTTTACTTTGCTTTATGCCGACCTCCCCACGTTACCTCACCATGAAAGGAAACAGAGCAAAAGCAGTCAAATCGCTAGAATGGCTCAGGGGCCCCAATTCTGATTACTTGACAGAGTTCAATAAGATCGAGCGCAGTATCAATTCTCAGGTAAAAGGCACTTTGCCGTAAATTACATCATGTTATCAGGGCGGTTATGCCATAAAAGAAAAGGTCATGCAATGGAATACAATAAGGGAGAATGGAGTCATTTGTATTGTTCCATTTGTTTAATCACAAATTTCAATATTCAGAAAGCTTAAGGTATAAAAGCTGCATTTGAATTTTAACCTAAACATATGTGTAAACCTGAAAACAAGTTGTTGGTTAAATTTTAAATTGCAAATTATATGATTGAATTGAAATTGATCTTCTGCAAAAGGGGGTCTGGCAATTACTGTTTGATTTAGTTATTGTAGTAGCAAAAAAATCGAACATGCATTAGACAAAAATACAATATTAAATGTCTTCTCTCCAACAGGGCGCACAATGGAGTGATCTTAAAACACCTTTATACTATAAACCTATCCTAATCTCAGTCTTCATGAGATTTCTGCAGCAGATGACTGGGGTAACCCCAATTCTGGTATATTTGGAGCCCATCTTCCACATGACAGCTATATCACTGGTATGTCTCATAGAGTATATTTACCTATTTATTGCTATGAAAAAACTGAAAGTGCATTTACCCACTTAAAAAAATTGTCATTCAGGAACCGAAATATGATGCAGCATTAGTGGGAGCTGTAAGATTGATCTCTGTCGCTATTGCAGCCAGTTTGATGGACAAAGCAGGTCGAAAAGCTTTACTCTTCACTTCAGGTTTGTGTAGAATGAAATATAGTGGTAAATGTATTGGAAACAGACCAATGAATAAAAGATCTTATTTTTTTCCCTTTAGGATTTTTGATGTATCTAGCCACGCTTTCAATGACCATGTACACCCACAGAACACCATGCAGTCATGGCAATCTTACTTTAACAGAGGGTTTGAAGAGCGCCTTTGGAGGCTCAACAAGCCCTGCCTTCGATCCAGTGACTCTAATTCCTCTCATTAGCACTATGGTCATCATATTTGGTGAGTTTACTTAGTTTCAGGAAGTTTTTTTACTTAATGTACAACTCACTTTTTGTTGAAAGTGAAAGGCCAAGTATGGTAACCCATTCTCGGAATTTGTCGGAAGTCCGAATATGGGTGTTCACTACTCCTTGGAATTAGGAGTAGTGAGTAGTGAACACATATACATTGCATACTCTGAATTTGTCAGAAGTCTGAGTATGGGTGTTCACTACTCACTACTCCACTGGTGCACAGGGAGCGATTGGGGGTTAGGTGCCTTGCCGGTATTGAGACTCAAACCATTAGGCCATGACTGCCCCATTATGACACTTTAGTTAAGGATGTTATAGCTTAACATTTTAATTTTGAGAAAACTTAAAAGGGATTAGAAGTTTTTACTTTTACAGCAAATTCACACTGGACCAACAGACACCAACCAATGGCAACAGACACTTCGTCAGGTTTTGTCAGATCAGAGTGTTTCCCATGTCAATTTGGTCACCACTTGTTTTGCCGATTCAACGTTCATTTGTGGGGTCATGAAATGTCTGAGAAGCGACATACTGTAAACTGGTGGTTTGTCCGCAGTGGTTGGTACCTGTTGGTCTAGTTCTATTTCCTCATGTAGAATAACATTCAGCATAACTTAAATGATAACTTTCCCATGCAGGTTATGCTATGGGTTGGGGACCAATCACATGGCTGCTAATGTCAGAGATTTTACCCTTGGGTGCACGTGGTGTAGCATCTGGTTTGTGTGTTGGTGTTAGCTGGATCACGGCCTTTGTACTGACGCAAGTCTTCATGCATGCGGTGGTGAGCTAAATCTCCTTTTTACACACATAGAAACAGGAAATGAAAGATACCTATTACCCATAAAAGTACTTTATTCATCTTTATTCATTAATCTGATACTTATCTGATCTTTAGTATGTGCAACATCCTTGTTCAAGATATTCAAAGAAAATACAAGTTGCTCTTGATAATTTACTTGTTATTTATGTTTCTTATCTGATTTTATTGAAATATAACTGTCAAAAGCAAACTTGATAACACATCTTTTCATATAGGAAGCCTATGGACTTTTTGCACCTTTCCTGTTCTTCTCTGTCGTCTCTGTAGTGAATATAATATTCACTGCTAAATGTGTGCCGGAAACTAAAGGCCGAACTCTGGAGGAGATTGAGAACTATTTCAGGACTGGCCGAACCTTCACCATTTGTGATCCTTAAAATGTCCATATATGCTATTTTTATGACAGATAATATAAATGTATAGTACACACACAAACACACACACTTCTATCTGAATGTTCCTTTGATGTAAATACATTAATTTCTCTTAAAAATGGTATGTCTAATATCCATTTACTAGAATAATCTAAATCTAAAACATTTCAATAAGTGTGTATATATTGTATATGTATGTATATTACTATCAAGATTAAATGTCTACCATCCTCTCAGTTTCTATATGATAAGATTATGTGACTGGACACTGCACTTCCCTTTCACTGTTCTGCAATTGTTTCAATCAGTGTGGCCAAACTAAACCTATATTGCACAAAATGTGTTTGTCCAGGAACAAAAGTACAATGATACAGAGAAGTTCAGAAAGCATTATTTCATGGGTGTGGACCGCAGCTAGACTTGAGCAAGAATAAATTCTACTGGCTTTGGTCATGTGCTGATATATAAATATTAGGTAACACTTTACAATAAGGTTCATTAGTTAACATTAGTTAACTACATTAGTTAACATGAACTAATAATGAACAGCACTTCTACAGCATTTATTAATCTTTGTTCATGTTAATTTCAACATTTACTAATACATTATTAAAATCTTGTTAACATTAGTTAATGCATTGTGAACTAACATGAACAAACAATGAACAACTGTATTTTCATTAACTAACATTAACGAAGAATGTTTAACTAATAAACCTTATTTTAAAGTGTTACCAAATATTAATTGTTAATCACTGAAGTTAATAATTCTTCGGTTCTTATTTATACTTCCTTTTATTTTGTTTGTTGTTTTTCTTGATTCTCTTTTCCCAATTAATTAGATAGATCTGTTTTTTTCAGTAAGCGTATTTTTCAAACAAAAGCTTTTTGTTTTAGAGAAAACAGAAGTTTCTTCTCATTGATAGCTTTGATATGATTCCTCTTTCTTCTTTCATATTGTATGATGCTGCGGTGCTTCCTGTCAATCAACACTGACTCTGTGGTTTGCACCAAAGCATACTACAGTTGTGAAGGCTAAAAAATTGTGAAAACACCTACAGGCAGTATGCAGTGCATTATTCATCTGATCTGGTTCTCAATCTCTGAAACTGACCTCCTACACCAATGAATGGCAGATTTAGCCATAACCAATATAATAATATCAGTAAATTGTTACTTTTTAAAGTCAAATTCAAGTAAAATAAAAAAGTCAATAGATAATTTGATCTGCAGTATCCCTGCATGTAACCTAATTATCCAAGAGTTAAGTTTCTTACATGTTCAAAAAGCCTTTTTAACAGAAAAATCATGTGGTGAATGTTTGGCTTTAAGCTGCTTTATGGGTGTCTGTTAAGTGAAGGGTTGCCAAAAAATGTTAGGCACTACAGGCATTGACTAACCCTGATATACAGTATTGTGCAAAAGTCTTAGGCACGTCATTATTTTCACCCCCCAAAAAAGGTTTTAAGCCAGTTATTTATATCTTTTGCTATCGTGTGTCAGTAGGAAATATCAGTTCACATTTCTAAACATTCATTTTGCCATTAATTGTAATAATCCAGTGAGATTTTTGAATGCACAAGGGGTCTGACAACAGCCGGTGCTCCACACTGAGATCTGATCTCACCATCATCAAATCCGTCTGTGATTACATGAAGAAACAGATGAAACTGAGACAAACTAAATCCAGAAGAACTGTGGCAATGTCTCCAAGACGCTTGAAGAAACCAAATCCTGACGTGCCTAAGACTTTTGCACAGTACTGTATGTGTGATAACATAAGGGTGTTAAACCTTACACAATCAGAAGGATCAGACCTGTTATACTTATGTAACATATTATATCGATCATTATATATAATTTGTTTATTTATAGATGAATGTGTGGATGTTTTATTCATTTCTCCATAGTAGCCAAGAGTGATGAAACATTTTAATTGTGATTTTTTTTTTCTATATATATATATATATATATATATATTTTTTTTTTTTTTTCTATATTTTAAAAGCTCTACAGGTTTAAAATATAATAAAATTCACTATTTCACTATCTGCTGATGTCCTGGGCTGGCTTCACCAACTCATACAGAATGCACCCCGCGTGCACGTTTTAATTCCCGTTGATTTTTACGTAACACCCTGTAGAAAGTGGCTGCAGCCAGAAGAACATTAAGTCGCATTCAGCAGCACCGGGTTACTCAAGAGAGCTGAGGAACCCCTCCAGTGAGTTTCATAATTAGGTTGTGTAAGGGCATGTTGACGTATGAGGTCTTTGGAAGTCAGCGGGCTACAAATGCAGTTCCTCGTCGCACTGAAAACTTTGATTTGACCCCCAACCTCGGACTGTGAACCAAACATGAAAACGACCAAGATGAAAGTAATTGGAAGTCAAGTAATTTCAGCCGAACTTGTGGTAGGACTACTACTCTGCATTGTCTATCGGATGTGGTCCAGTTTGGCTTTTTCCTCAGAGGTGGGTCTTTAGTTGCTGTGTGAGTGAAATCATGTAATTATATACAGTAATGTTTTGTTTGTAAATGTTAATAAGCGAAAGCAAACTAATCGTTTTGTGTGAAAATGCCTGCAAAATGGCAAACAGTGTTTCCTTTAAAATACCATGGTAACTAATATCCAATAAAATACCATACTACAGTTTTGAAACTGGAACAAATTGATAGTCAAAGTCATAAGGCCAATTTCACTCAAAACAGTTTGAATGGAACAGAACGCATCGGTCTCGAGACGCGTTATTACTTGACACGCGTTGTAAAAACGCAACGCGCTCCGTCTGAACACAAGAACAGTTTCTGTGTGTACGCCGCTTGGAAGTTGCAGAATATTTAGGTTCAATTGTAGTACAAATAACTAACTTATTGGGCATCTTGGCGGATATTATTGTTACTGTGGTAATAATACTTTTACGCTCTTGTGTTGCAGGGGGAAAGCGTCAGTGACGGAAGCGCGCAGTTTGAAGTAACGCGCTCACTCGTGTGTGTGTGGGTTGCCAGTAATGTTAAGTTCATTTTCTTCAAAAGCAACAACCATCCACTATCTCTTTCAGCTCATTCCATATCAAGGCTTGTGGTAAGAGCAATGCACAAGCTGCTTGTTTGAGAAATACATATATTATGTATTAGATTACACCAAAATATGTATTTTTAAGGGTTATTCTTCAAATGTACACTACCCTTCAATGGTTTGGGTTCATTACGTTTTTTTTTTTAAAGAAATGAATACTTTTATTGATCAAGGATGCATTCAATTGATCAAAAGTGACGATAAGGGCAGTTATGATGTTACAAAAATTATATTTCAAATAAATGTTGTTCTTTGAACTTTCTATGCATCAAAGAATACTGAAAATAATGGTAATGGTAATAATAACAAATGTTCTTTAGCACCAAATCAGCAGATTAGAATGATTTCTGAAGGACACATGTGATCAAAATTCAGCTTTGCCACCAGCTTTGAAAAAATTACATTTTAAAATATATTAAAATAGAAAACGGTTATCTTATATTGTAATAATATTTCAAATATTACTATTTTTACTGTATTTATGATTAAGCAAATGCAACCCAAACTTTTGAACTATTAAATGTTGCAATTTAGTATGTATTGTTACATTTAACTACATTTTCAAATATGAAGTAAATACAATTTTTAAATGTCTTTCTATACAGGCTTTCCTTTCATTGTTAGGAGTCTGCAAAGAGGGACACATTCAAGGAAGAGATTGTAGACATGTATGTAACATGAAAACCTGATGTGAGCATTTTATTATAACAAGTCACTTTGGTACATAGACGTAAAATGCAGTGCTCTTGACTTTTTCTGTTCTCTCATATTCTCCAGCTTCCCATGGTGGATGTGGCGGTGTTCTTGTTTTTTCTTCTAAGCAGTCTGATTCTTTTGATCTTGGATCACAATCAGTTGCAAGGCTCTTTGAAACGATCTGAATGGCTCTCTAAACCCCAGAGGTTTTTCCTTCAAATGGATGTTTTTGCCAACTTCATTTTTGGCCTCATGTGGTTGGTTTTTCCAGGATGGCTACTTGGGTCACAGGTAAAAACCTTGGACTATGTTTGAAGGAGATTGTCAAGTCAAGTCACCTTTATTCATATATAGCGCTTTATACAATACAGATTGTTTCAAAGCAGCTTTACAGTGATAAACAGGAAAATAATGATTCAGTGATGCAAACAAAGTTCAAGAAAATATTGTTCAGCTGAGGTCAGTTCAGTATTGATTCAGTTCCGTTCAATAACTGTGTAAAGTTCATCAAATATGAAATGAGTTCAATTCATCTATAAAGCAGCTCTGAAGAAAACATATGTCATCAAGTATAGCAAAAAGCTGATGCTATAGGAAGTTGAAGTTCTACTAGATGCTATTATCCATAGATATTAATCCTTTGTGTATCCATCCATTGTAGATTAGTGGATCTGAAGATAATCTTCATCTCACACGTGCATTTGGAGCCATGATGGTTGGAGACAGCTTTGTTTCTTTTACCACTCAGAAACAAATGGCAACCAATGAGGTATCTGTCTTCAGCAGCCGAGCTGTGGTAAGTCATATTGTCAGAACATATTGCAGACTTGTTAACATTAGGACTTAAATTTGCTCCAAGATTATTTCACATGATTAAGCAAACTGTAACAAATGGAAAAAGTGATATATCTATACTTGATATAAAACTTTAAAATGATCTGTGTAGGTGTAATTTAATGCAGTAAGGTTAATTCAGTCAATATTTTTTTAGCATGAAGCACATTTTTAAAATACCTTACAATTTTTTACAGTGGATAGTATTTAGTGCCACGTGTGTTTCTGTTTTGTTAATAATAAATTCAGGCAAATAATTTATTCTTCAAATATACACTACCATTCAAAAGTTTGAAAGGAATTAATACTTTTAATTATCAAGGATGCATTAAATTGATCAAAAGTGGTGGTAAGGACAGTTACAAAAAAAATATATTTCAAATTGAACTTTCCATTCATCAGAGAATACAAAAAAAATCTATATATATTGGTAACACTTTACAATAAGGTTCATTAGTTAAACATTAGGTAATGTATTAACTAACATGAACTAACCCTGAGCAATACATTTGTTACAGTATTTACTAATCTTTGTTAACATTAGTTAATGAAAATACAGTTGTTCATTGTTTGTTCATGTTAGTTCACGGTGCATTAACTAATGGCAACAAGATTTTAATAATGTATTAGTAAATGCTGAAATTAACATGAACAAAGATTAATAAATGCTGTATAAGTGCAGTTCATTATTAGTTCATGTTAACTAAAGTAGTTAACTAATGTTAACTAATGAACCTTATTGTAAAGTGTTACCCGGATATATTATGTTTTCCGCAAAAATATTGAGCAGCACTACTGTTTTCATCATTGATAATAATATCCAATTTTCTTGAGCACCAAATCAGCATATTAGAATGATTTATGAACATATTGCGGACTTGTTAACATTAGGAGTTATAATGATACAAAAAAATTCTATTTCATATAAATGCTGTTCTTTTGAACTTTTTTATTCATTGAAGAATACTGGGGAAAAAATGGGATTCATGTAAAGATTCTGTAAACACGGCGTTGTCTCAATAAATATCTGTGTACACACAAAACCACTGAAACCGACTCAAAACGACGTAGTATACATGCCAGACCAGTATGTAGCGCTGTAATTTTGCTACAGAGATACACTAAAAACGGAGAAGAAGACTTGAAGACTTTACTTTAGTAAAGCTAATAGGCTCAGTAGCTTCTGCAGCACGAACACAAGCATGTAGTTCGCCAGTGTTGTTGTTGTTGTTGTTGTTGTTGCTGTTACGTGACGTAGCGGTGTCTGACTAGGGTTGAGACGTGGGGTGATGACATAATCAATTTACAAAATATACGGATTGGCTGTGCACACGATAACGCAAGGGTATCATTTTCAGATGTATCAACTCTGGGACCCGGTTTCAAAAAATAGCGGCTTCAGGCTCCCAAAACGCCAGATCTGTCTGGATGAAATGCCGATACGATACAAAATTTACAGCTAAACGAGTCTCTGTGTGTACAGGCTCTAAATGGAAGTAGATCTGAATGCCAGTTTGCAGTCAGGTGTGGAGGATATTTACATATATACGTCATGAAGAGAACAGACATCGTTTCCAGGGGGAGGGGAGGTTAACCTTTTTGATTAAAGATAACAAGGGCAGTTGGTGCCGATAGCCTCGTGGGCAGCGTGTCGACATATAGCGGCGTTGTGCTTCAGGCAACCCGAGTTCGAGTCCCGGCTCACGGACCTTTCCCGATCCTGTCCCCCTCTCTCTCTCCCACTTCGCTTACTGTCCTATCGTAATAAAGGCAAAAATGCCAAAAATAAATCTAAAAAAAAAAAAATTACGAGGGCATAAGAATAAAAAAAAAAAGATGTGTATAGATAAATCATTTATAATAAACACTGCAACATTCTGTAAAAAAATTACAATTGTCAATTTTGATTTCATGGTGACTTTAAGCATGTATGAATTTGTATCCATTTAGGGGACTTTGGCGGTTGTCGTCTTCATGATCCACACCCAGCTCACCACATCGGCGTGGAAAACCCCACATCTCTGTTTCTGCCTAGTAGGGGTCAGTCTCTGGGCTGCTAACTCCATCCTTGGTTACCTGAGCTCCAAAGACGCGAGGACAGAGTCAGTGAATGATATATATTGGCGTGCTGTACAGAAAAACAACAGAAGACTTTATGTACAATAGGTTTTTTTCATATGCAAATATCTGCAGACATCATTCTGTGCATTCTGAGGCTTTATGATGTTTATGACAAACTGTTTATACTGTAAATATAGTGTTATTGTGTTTATAAATATGAAATACATGTATATCCTTTGTAAATAATTGCTGTTTTTAATTTATACTCATGAATATTGTAATCAATATTGTTCATCATGCAGATAAAGACAAAGTCATGTTGTGAGTGCAGGTGATATAAAGAGCACTTCATAAAAAGTAAAAACATTTTGTCAGCTGTCTGTGACCCGCCTTTCACACTCTCAGGTGTCGAGTCATTCTGCTGCAATATTCACTGAACCATTTGTTTTGTAACTTTGGATCCAACAACGGATGTTCCCACAAGCACAAAACTGCAGATATTCCAACATGTATGAACTGTTTTTATTAGTATTTTATTTTATTTTTTTAATTTTTGTGAAAATAAGGATTATTAGCATAGCATCAAAATGTAATAATTCTTCAGAATATTCTTATTCACAATCAGAACTGTTTTGCTTCTTTCTTTCTTTCTTTCACCTCTGGCCAAGTAGCTACATCTCCTGTCATGTGTTGATTGTCACTGGCAGCTTAATAAAGTGTTCTTTCAGTTGTTTGGTCTCTTTTGCAAGACCTGTGTGAGCAGCAACATTGACCTTAATTCAACTTTGTTCCTTCTGCAAAAGCCATGATGCAGTCTAAGTTAACAAGAGCCTGCAAAGCCCAAATAAACAGCTTTACCGTGCAGCAGAGACCTATTAACACCTCCATCAGACTGTGCCCAGAGCCTTGCACAAGAAATCAGATTCAACAGCTCAGTTATAGCATAGTGTGCTTTAAATATGACCACATGGTGGCGCTCCATACACGGAGATTACAGTCTCTGCGGGCGCTCTTACGTCAAATAATAGACAACAGTGCTGGTAAATTTACCAAGAACTGTTATTAAAATGCTATTTCTAAATTACAGTTGCATAATCAGAACTGAAACTACTGTTGGATGTAGCACAATTATCCTAATAAGCTCTTTATTTTGGAATATTAAGCAGTAAGATGACTTTACAGGCTTGGTGCAAGATGGCTGTTTCATTCAGTCCCTCTTTTTCCTCATACACATAAAGGGTTAAAATGAAAATTCTGTCATCATTTTGATCCCTTTTTTTTTTCTTCTGAGGAACACAAAAGGTTCAAATACTAAAGGATTGTACAGTTTGCTCTTTTCCAATGAATGGCAACTTAAGGTTTCAAACGACAAAGTGCACAAAAGCACCTAAAAGTATCATAAATGTAGTCCATATGACTCGTGCACTATATTCCAAGTGTTCTGAAGCCATATAAAATAGCTTTGTGTGAAAAACAGACCAAAATTGGTCAAAAACGATATTTACACACTTAGGCCTACTAGGCTATTTATTATTAACTGACAGTTCGCTTTTTTATTTAATAATCACTGTCCCTCAGATATGATTTGTGCCCATTAGTTTAAGTTTTAAAAAGTTTTAAAGGTACGGCTATGTTCAGACTTCAGGCAAATCTGAATAATTGCAAGTGACCAAATAAGATTTGTGTTTTTTTACAGTCTATGGTCCAGACATCACCAACTGTCTACATGAGTTGCTTTGGTAACGACATAGGCGTACGCATGAGACGAGGAATTCAAAATAGAGGTGCATCATCTCGCTCTCCAAATAAGCGCCCTTTCGAGTCGCTGTGCAGAACTCCTCTGTCACACAAGAAGACTGGTATTGTGATGTTCCGTGATATCCAAACCACCTCCAAATGTGGTTTGAATCATACATAATCAAAAAAAAAAAAAAAAAAAGCAAACATTGTTTTGTTTATTTATTTATTTATTTATTTTTTGAGGTCTTGACTTTCAAAAAAAAGTCAAACAGGCAGTCAGAACAACCTATGAAACTTTTGGCCCTCTGGCGGTTAAAAAACAAAACTGCATGCATTTTGAGAAGGACATTGTTTTGGTTGTGCTTCAGCTCTGCATGACTGTGAGTTGATATGGTTATCCTACTGCTCATAAAACATTTACTATAGGCTTAAGAGATATAACCAGTTTAGATGGAAAGGATCTCAAGCTGACTAGCTGAAGATGTTACTAGCAATACCCATTAATATACATGGTACTTCCTTGAAAATAAATTCCAGCACACCACTAACAACCATAATGAAATGACCCTTCACAATAGATAATGCATTACAATGAACTCTGTTAGAGAGCTACAAATGGCAATTTATCTGTTCAATAAAATACCTTACTCACCTCGTCGCTTTTATAACATTTCAGATCCCCCAGTTCTCGCCATAAAAGCCAAGCCAATGTTGATTCTTGTTTTATTACAAGAAGGGTTAGGATTACAGTAGTGAATCAGGGTAAGAAAAAACGTTTTGGATGAAGGATTAATGATGTATTGATTTAAATTCTGTCAATTTAAAAAAAAAAAAAGTTACATAGGTCACCATTGCACTCGCGTGTCACGTCCTTTGCGACGTCTCGCGCATGACACGGCATTTGAATTTGCTCTGGTGGAGAACAGTGACTGGATCTAACACCTTCAGATGACACACAGCTCACATCTCTGTCGCAGCAAAGCAGAGCGGCTCTCTCGCACTGTATGACGTGACAGACAACTAGTTGTCCAGTCCTGTTCCGTTCACACAGCGCGAATATTCCGAGAATGCGGTTGTCACTCCCGTGAATAACCGTACTGTGTGTGAACGTAACCGTATTAAGACTCAAATACAGTACTGACAACCATATTCTGCTGCTGTGTGAACGTGGCCATAGTGTAAACATTACATAGTGTACCTTTAAGAACACTGTGACCAAAGCATGTCCATTTGATTTAACACATGGTTTCTTTGATATTCTTCCATAATTCAAAATACTGTAATGTGCTGATAGGAACAGGGACTCAGCCATAAGCTGTCTGTTTGGACAGTGTGGCCGTAGACCCAGTCAGCACAGCCATAGCTAAACCTCGCCATGAGAACAACAAAATGACTTTGGCTGGAGAGTCCAGTCTCTATTAGATTAAAGTCTTCACTGTAACTGCTGAGCTCAGAAAGGGAAAGATTCATAAAGTCTAGCCAAAGGTGACGTCAAGAAGAAAGTAGTTGAGAATTGGAACAGTACTTCAGTGTGTTTATTTCAGTGTTTTGGATTGACTTTTTGAGTTTTGTTAAAATGAATTAATCCACAAACTTCTGTTTTTAGGTGATTCTTTGAAAATAGTCCTTTTTCATTTCAAGTTTATACTCATTTTATTACTGTTCCTTGACAAATTTTACAATCATACATTTTGAATTCATTTTTTTTAGTTCTATAAAGAATTTAGTTGCTTGTAAAACTGTGGTGTAATAGTGTTCTTATAAGATAATATATTATGATTTAGCACATTTAAGAATTTCATGTGTTGTAATCCTCTTGGAATGTTTTTTTTTATTGTTCTTTTGCTTGTAATTGGTTTGTTGCCATAAAAAAGGTAACATTGTACAATAAGGTTACTAAAATTAACCAATGAGACCTTATACTGTAAAACATTTAAAGTAAAAAAACAGTAAAAAAAAAAAAAAAAAACAAAAAAAACAAAAAAAAAAAAAACAGTACGTACTTCAGTGTGTTGTTTATTTTGATCAACAGAGGGCGCTACTCAATAAACCACCTATATTCGTCTTTCGCTACTAATTAGTTTGCTCGCGCTATTTTGGCATTGGCAGTTGGACGTGGACTAAACGACGAACAACTTAATTTTATAAGGTAAGACATCGTTATCAGCAAATCATCCCACTTTATAAGCTTTTGTCGCCATGAGAACCACTACTCGCTGATATTTAAATCAGAAATGTGTTATATTTAACTATAATTAGTGCTGCTGCAAAGCTTCGCCTCTAATGTACGACACTTGATACAAGTCATTCAGTAGCCTATGCTGCTTGTGTGTGTGTGTGTGTGTGAGAGAGAAAGACCTGAATAAATAATTGTGAAACCTGAAATTTAAAAGTTTAAATTTAAAAGCCTATGACTGTAAGTGTTATGTACTCAGTTCACATGGAAAGAATGAGATTAAAAAAAAAGATAATTGAATCAATGAACTTGTAGGCTACTGAATACCTGACAAAATTAGCAGGATCGGAGAGTATTATAGGTCTTCAATTGAAATAGGAATTATGAATAGGAACTGTAATGTTAAAGTTATAGGCTAGAACACATTGTCAATCTTGTATGAAATGTTGTATAGCTAGTTTTCTTTGTATTAGAAATACAATCCAATGAAAATAGCAATTATATGAATTCTGAACTGAGGAGAGTTTCTGAGTGGTTAATTGAATACATTAATCTACAAATTACATTTAACAGATTCTATCATATGTGGAATACAACTTAAAATCAACCTTCTTAACATTGTATTAATTAGACAGCACTTTTGTTGTTGTTACATGATTAATTGGTTGATGTTTCTCTGAAGTTTGCAAGCTTTTTTCAAGGTATTGTTTATTCCCACTGCTTTATGCATTTAATGTTTGTCCAGCAAAACTTTTCTACACAAGTATTTTCTTTTATTTTGTTTTCATTTGTCATGAGCTCTATATTTTAAGATGTAAGGTGTTGATAAATCACATTCAATTAATGTGAAGGGCATGTCAGGGTTGTCCTGCTGGAGGATCAATGTCCTGCAAAGTTCAGCTCCAACCAAACATACCTGAACCAGCAAAGCAAGGTCTTCAGGATTACTAGAAATATCCAGGCTACACTCTCAGAAAAAAATGGTACAAATGCTGTTGCTAGGATGTTTCCATTTAAAAGGGTTTGAATATTTACCGTTTAGGAATGTACACTTTTGGTACCCAATATGTACCCAATATATAACTAATATAAACTCTAGGTAGATGTACCTTTTCATAAGGCACCACTCCAGTGACAGCTTTTGTAGATTTTTTTCTGAGAGTGTAGGCAGATGTGTGAGTCAGAACAATGTCAAATGTAATCAAAACATGATTTTATCGTAACTATAATGCATGCAACCAAAACTGATCTTGATCTTGAAAAAAATGCTCTGTTACATATTTTGTCAAACAAATTATCAGCTACAATGCAGAACAAACACAGAAGTGAAGGGGTGACACCATTACACATCCTCGATGGAGAACAAACAAACACACACACACACACCTAATTGCAAAAAAAAAATTACTTCAGTGATGATCCTTTGACAAAGATACATTTTTAATGTTATAATAATGTCTCAACACAAATCTAAATGAAAACAGGCTACCTATAAAAATACCTACAGGGAAATGGCAAATGAGCCAGTGAGTGATGCTCCGCAGCCATCTAGTGGCTGTTCTTGAAATTTCATGTTATTTTCATTTTAAATGTTTGATTTCCAGTAGATGGCAGCAATCTTCCACTAATGACACATTGTCAGTGTTCTCTCCATGAACAAAATTAAGAAATTAAATTCAACTCATTATTAAAACACCATATAAGTGAGTGATATTACGTAAGCTTAAAAAAATACATTATCATACATTCCCATGAGTTATGAGCTCTTCAGTTTGCAAAAATAATGTTGCACTTGCATTCAATTATGGAGAGCGCGCGCACACACACACACACACACCTAGTGATCTAATTAAAAGGCGAGTGGGAAATGTTATGGTTCTCATGGTCATGTTTATCATTGATTTTTACGTCCAAACCTTGTTGTCATACAGTAAACATTTTACTATTATTCATATTATATAACCTATTTTAATTGCATTTATCGCCCTACTAAATATAGAAATAATATATAATACACCAGACTCCGTGTCAGCAGTATACTATGACTTGTGATCTCTCAAGTGTCGTACATTATAGGCGAAGCTTTGCAGCAGCACTAATTATAGTTAAATATAACACATTTCTGTTTTAAATATCAGCGAGTGGTGGTTCGCATGGCGACAAAAGCTTATAAAGTGGGATGATTTGACAATGCCATATACCGACTCTTATTCTACCTGACAGAAATAAGGCCGTTCTGAAGACGGCGCGGTTTGACCAATCAGATGAAAGGGGCGTTTCAGCGCCGCCCACATGCGCGAATGAAATATCAAAGCCATAAACCGATTTGTAAATCACAAACGAAAAATGGGAAATCGGGCCAAAATCTAATTTTCCGTTTGTTAAACTAAACGAAAAAACGAATAAACAAGCAGTCTTTTCATTTGTCATTATTCCATTCCAAATAGGAAATTAAATGATCAAAACGTACACGGATCACGTTTCTTGCTTTTGTCCGTTTATTGGCGTCTAGAGGTTTTTTAAGCGTCTTTTCGCTATGAGCCTTTTTTTTAAGTGTCACAAAATGTGTTTGTTACATTCCTTTGCTTCCCATTTAATAACTTTTGTTGAAGTAAAAACGCGTCCTGAACGTATAAATGTGAGGTAATGTGCTCTGCATGGAAGTTATATTCGTAACAATTTTATAATAACTTATTAACATTTACAAATATTAAAAATTCTTATCAGATTAGTTAAAATAACATTAAAATACATTCAGAAAATAACATTAAAACAATAAAATACATTCAGATATTTATGAAAATAATGATTTTTTTGTTAATTTAATACATATTCGTATTTGAATGTTCATAAACTATTGATCTATTGTAATTTTATATATATGGTAATCACTAATGAGAGTTATTAAGTGTTGTCGGTATTGCTTTTTTTAATAAGCTGCGTCAAGTTGACTATCAGTGAAGGTGCCTCATGTATCAGGTATCTTATATTTCTGAATTCTGTGGTAATTCTTAATTCAGTTTTTTAGTTCCTGTTGTGCATTTTTTTAAATTGTGTCATATGCACCATATGTCATAATGTTGCAGTCTTTAAAAATTACATTTTTTTTACTACTTCTTTCTTAACCACAACATTTATAACTGTCAAAGTACATAAATTATGAATATGTACATTTTTGGCAGTTTGACAGATAAAGACAACCAGTGTTTACTAGACAAAGTTTTGTTTATCTTCAAAATTCACAATGCTAATTCAGCTTTGTCCCAAATAGTTTTTCAGGATGTTATTTCTGTTTCACCACTGGTCATTTTCTGACTCAGGAGGTAGGAAAACCATTCAAAATTGGCCCATCATTTTTCAGTGAATTGCTCTTTAAAGTGGCAACCTTTGTCGTTTTTCTGACCTGAAAAAAATGAATGAAAACCAAGTGTCAATGTGCCAACAAAGTGGTCGCCCATAACAAGGTCGATTTTTATGACAGCAAGTGGCTTCTAATTGATCTCTGGTGATTTGCACTCTGCCCGTTCATTTATATCCTTTCAATCTGATGAATTTGTGTTGTGTGTGTACCATTTTAACTGTGGATGCCCTGAATCTGATTCAGCAATTTTCTTGTAAGATTGCAGCCAGGTAGTGGTGGTAAAGGCCTTCAATTACAATAGCACATTTTGGACTATTAGTTGCACGTTGACCAACATTCGACTATAAGAGTGGAAAATGTTTTTCAGTAGACTATTCACTCTCAATTATCGACTTCATATTTCCAAAATGGCAGATAATTTAATTTACATATCATAGTGCATCCTAGGCCTGTCACTGTTATTAATTAATCGTATGATAGTGGTTATTCTATCTAATTGCATTATATTATATTATATTACAGTGCTCAGTGTAAATGTAAATCAGTGTAAATTTTAAACAATATCTCAATGAACACAAAAACAATTTCCAAAATGTTGACAAGACTAAGTTTTATATAACATCTGTTTAAGTTATAACATGAAAGTAAGGTTAATAATATAACTTAGATTGCACATTTTTCAGTTTTACTCAAATTAGGGAGATGCAAAAATGAGTACACTCCACTGAAAGTCTTTGGAGCAAAGCTAAATTTTAGACCACAGATGTCTAATTTAACAATAATTCAACCACAGGTGAGTCTAATTATTCATTACACAGGTGTCCAGCAGACAGTTGACTATAACCTTCCCATTTCATGCTGTCAGCAATGGCACCACATGGAAGAGAAACATCACAAGACCTGAGAAAGAAAATAATTTCTTTACACCAGAAAGGTGAAGGCTACAAGAAGATCAGCAATGCTTTACTTATCAGTCAGAATACTGTAGCAAAAGTGGTACAAAAATGTAAAAAAGATGGAACTGCAACCATCTCACAGAGACGTCCATGTTGTCCATGGAAGTTAACACCTCGACAGGATGATGAGAAGAGTTGAAGAAAATCGGTATGCGAGTTCACTGTAGTTATCTAAAGAAGTAGAAAGCCAAACTGAGGCGACTATTTCCCGTGACACAATATGGCGTACACTGCAGAGGAATGGCTTGCATGGGTGCCGTCCACGAAAGAAGCCTCTCCTAAAGCCCAAGCACAAAAAAGCCTGCCTAGAGTCTGCCAGGGCCCATGCTGACAAAGATGAAGACTACTGGGACTCTATACTCTGGAGTGATGAGACCAAGATAAATGTTTTTGGAACTGATGACTTCAAAACTGTATGGCGTCGCAAAGGTGAGGAATATAAAGAAAAATGCATGGTGCCTACAGTGAAACGTGGTGGCAGTGTCCTTATGTGGGGCTGCATGAGTGCTGCTGGTGTCGGGGAGCTGCATTTCATTGATGGCATCATGAATTCACAGATGTACTGCTCTATACTGAAAGAGAAGATGCTACCATCGCTCCGTGCCCTTGGTCGTCTTGCACTTTTCCAACATGACAATGATCCTAAACACACATCTAAGGCCAGTGTTGGATTTCTAAAGAAGAACAGGGTGAAAGTGATTCAGTGGCTCCTGATCTGAACCCACTTGAACATCTTTAGGGAATTCTGAAGAGACAAGTTGAGCATCACTCTCCATCCAGCATCCAGTCTCTAAAAGAGGTCATTCTTGAAGAATGGAAGAAGATAGAGGTTGCAAAATGTCGCCAACTTGTTCATTCCATGCCTAGAAGACTTGGTGCTGTCATTAAAAATCATGGAGGCCACACAAAGTACTAGATATAGTAGTTTTTGTTGTAGGGTGTACTCATTTTTGCATCACCCTAATTTGAGTAAAACTGAAAAATGTGCAATCTAAGTTATTATTAACCTTACTTTCATGTTATAAGTTAAACAGATGTTATATTAAACTTAGTCTTGTCAACATTTTGGAAATTATTTTTGTGTTCATTGAGATATTGTTTAAAATGTTACTTTTCAAAGGGGGTGTACTCATTTACGCTGAGCACTGTATATTATATTATACTGCATTGCACTTCAGATCACAGCACATTCTATAGTACGAGTTCAATAAAAAAAGAGTTACTTGTATTAAATGTCACGAGTCTTTCTGTTGACGTTGTGTCATCTTGTTCGTCTCTGTGCCAGACCCCTTCTGTCTTTGGCTCCACATCAAATAAACTTCCTTTGAGGCTTGTTGACTGATCATTCTCACCAAGGAACACATTTCCTGTAAAGCTGCTTCTTGCAGGGGTACATCTATGTCCTCCTTTGCAAGCAGTAGCCCACAAAAAAAACAACAACTAAAAAACCCAGAGCTGTGTGTTTTTTTTTACCTACATGGGAAAGGAAGTGAATGGGTGATGGTTTTACTAGAGATAAGAAACGAGTTGTCTTTTTTTGGTCTGTGAAAGTAGGCTCCCCTGAGTCAAGATGTGCTTTTCTTGATAACATCCGTTATAGTGTTCGCCTCACGCATCTCTAGATGTCATCTAACAATGCAGATTACAGATACAAAATTCAGCTCACGTTCCACTTCATGAAACATGAGCCGAACAAATTTCTACACTGTAAAAATCATTTTTAGATTAAGTAAATAATGTTGTAGCTTTTCTATTACAATATATTTTTTAAAACTGACAAACAGCATGAAAACTGGGTTAATGCTTTTTATTTTTATTTTTTTACTTAAAATAGGCCTACAAAAATGGTTTTGTGGTTCAGTCCCATTTGCCTTCTTCCCAGCATGCACTGGGACATGGATAGTTATGGTTGCTATGTTTGATTGTTTGCCAGTTTTGTTTACAATTTGTTGTCATGTTTACACTTTCAACCTAATTCAACTTAATTTAAGTTCAGTTGCTGCCTTAAATTAAGAATAATCAAATTGTCTGAACTTGTCATTTCAACTCTTTTTATTTTTTGTCTAGTTGAATCTCGTATAACTTAAAAAAAGAAGTTGAAACTGGTTTTTTTTTTTTGATGAGTTAAAGCAAAGGACAAACATATTACCATGACATATTGATCAAATAATTTTTACGGTGTGGTATCTTGTTGTCTTGTGATGTCAGGATGAGTTTGCTCCTCTACTCAAAATAATCATTTAGTCAATTTTTGTTGAATTTCATGTGTTGACATCTTTGTGTGACAAAGTGTGAATATTACAAGAGTGCTTTTGTCTTATGGGAGATCATAACACAGTTTGTTTTATAGTAATTTAATTATTTTTCTTGTTATTATATTCTAATAGACTGGCTGATATCTAGCTAGTTAGCTTGCTAGCTAGCTAACAAAAGGACAATCAAACATGTAGTACAAGTTTTTTACATATTTTATAGTGGTTGTACCGAATGACCTGATTTTTCGGGACATGCGTATGAGCAAGTGGAAACATGAATTTTTCAAATAGTTAAAGAGTTAGTTACTTTGCTTCACGACCATGTGGTCCTTTGCAGGTGTCTGAATGATGTCACATCCTGTCACATGATTCTGATCTCATGACTTGATCCAAAATGGTCCCTTTATATTGGTTACTCCGAATGACATCAATGAAATTCATTTTTCCGGACATTCTTTCTCATAACAAAGTAACGACTTCTATACATAATTTTAATACCATTTTGCACTATGTTAATATATGATGTTATAAAATCATGCCAGAATAAAAAAATATATACATTTATTACATTTTAAGATATTTTAATCACAAATGAAACGGCTGTATTGGCCTTTGACGGTTAAACCGAATGACCTTTTGACACTTCAAAATCTTTAAAATACCTTTATATGTAGCAAAATATAATTAAAACCTTTTGGATTCAATAAAAGAGATCTAGTTGTACTACCTCACATACTTTGGATGTCATATCTTTGTTTATTATTATTATTATTAAGGCCTTTGGACAAAAAAATGACCCGTCACGTCATTGACCCTTTTACAACCATTCTTACATAAATAGACATTTTGGAGATTTTACAGATTTACACGGAATTCGTCCTGCTCGTGTTGAATGAGGCCCTCAAATTTTATATAAAAATAAAATGTATTCACGTGGTGTATAGAAACACGCTGGGTCTTTCAATAATGTTTTTTATAAGAAACAATACAAGCTGCTTATTTTTAAATGCTAATTGCGAATGCAACTCAACCAATAGCCACAATCACTGCCTGTGTCCAAAACAATGCCTACAGATTAGCCTTTAATAGTCATTAGGCTTTGTTGGCACTTGAAAGCCCCAGTGTGTTATGGGATTGCATGCGACTGACGAGAGTTTTCCCAGTGTCAGCAGAAGGGGGGCGGTTTTTTTTGTAAGCAGAACAACAGTAAACAGATTATATGGCAGACAAACAACGGAAAGTGTTCCTAACTGATCACCTCATTACAGAGAAATAACAAGGCCAGCTAAGATTAGCAGCGGGGGAATGAGAACTTGATTGTAGTGGTATTACAGAGGTTCCTTAAACCATACTGCTTATTAGCCGCAGGTTGAAACGTTCCTGTGTGGGTTTTAAATGGAGTTGGGCTCCTCCTGTAGGCACGCTGTAGACGTTTCCTCAGTGGGATCACATTAACCCTCACTGTGAGCAACATGGCTGCCCTACAGAGCTCTGGAAGTAGGACTGCTAATTTAGCTTATTATAATTCAAAGACGAATTTCAGTGGTTGCTTGGTTACAGAGAGAGCTCACTGCATGACCAAGACCTCGGTTTATTTAAATCAACATTTGTGCACTTTGGGCCATTTATTTCAGACACCTCAAAAGAAAGGATATTGACTTTTTTGTGCAATAAGTGTTTAATGTTATTGATGTCGCTGAATGGGTCATTTAGGCTCATTAGCCTATGTCTGCATCAGTAACTATTTCAAAATGATTGAAACTGCATTTAATCTGGAAAACCTGCATGTGAAAAACACATTTGTTGCACTCCTTCAGCCCACATGCACTAATTTATATCATCCTGTGCAGATGGTGTTGCCTGTTGCAATCGATACCTTTTATACTATGTGGTGGCTAATCTTTTCTAAACAGCATCACAACAAATTGAATCTCAAGAAAGCATGTCCAGGTGATACTGATACTTTTGCATAATAAAAAGGTAGCATGTTTTCACCTTCACTGCTATTTATACAATTGCACCACAGACGGTTGCTGTTTGTTTGTATATTTGGTTTTTATTTATTTATTTTATCCATTTACATTGTGACAATAAAGGGATAGTTCACCCAAAAATTACTCAACCCCAAGCCATCCTATGTGTATATGACTTTCTTCTTTCAGACGAATACAATCGGAGTTAAAATAATGTGGTAACACTTTACAATAAGGTTCATTAGTTAAAGGGTTAGTTCACCCAAAAATGAAATTCAGTCATTAATTACTCACCCTCATGTCGTTCCACACCTGTAAGACCTTCGTTCATCTTCAGAACACAAATTAAGATATTTTTGATAAAATCCGATGGCTCAGTAAGGCCTGCATTGCCAGCAAGACTATTAACACTTTCAATGCTCAGAAAGGTACTAAAAACATTTCATGTGACTACAGTGGTTCAACCTTAATGTTATGAAGCGACTAGAATACTTTTTGTGCGTCAAAAAAAAAAAAAAAACAACAACTTGATGGGCGATTTCAAAACACTGCTTCATGAAGCTTCGAAGCTTTATGAATCTTTTGTTTCGAATCAGTGGTTCGGAGCGTGTATCAAACTGCCAAAGTCACGTGATTTCAGTAAACGAGGCTTCGTTACGTCATAAGTGTTTCGAAATTTCAATGGTTCACCACTGGGGGGCATGACTTTGGCAGTTTGATACACGCTCCGAACCACTGATTCGAAACAAAAGATTTGCAAAGCTACATTAGTTAACATGAACTAATAATGAACTGCACTTCTACAGCATTTATTAATCTTTAATGTTAATTTCAACATTCAACATTTGTCTTTGAATCATTCATTCAATCAGTCATTAAAATTTATTCAAACTGATGTTTTAAAAATAATAATAATAATTCATTCAAATTAATTAAATATGTTTTTGTAAATAGACTGTAGCAACTAACATTATGTCAGAACCTCTAGTAAATTACATGTTATTAGTTGTCTATTCAGAATCATGGGGGAATTCTCACTTTCCAGAATCTTGCATATATATATATATATATATATATATATATATAGTTCAAAAACAGAGTTCTTTTCTTTGTTCTTGTCTTTTTGTTCCTTCTTTTGATATATTGACTGTTTAAATAGTCATACAACAAAATGTTCTGTGGGTCATGAAAGTTTTGTGAATATGATCAAAATGCTGGCACCGGCTGGCAACTTTTCTTAGTAAACCCTGGCAGAAAAAAAAGTCATATTATTGTAGATATTGAAAAAATAATCTTCTTTTTGATATTTGGGGTAAAATGTGAACATTTCCCTTTTTAGGTTTTTAAAAGATTCACCCCCCACACCAGAAAAAAAAACTGTTTGCTCTATTTTTGGCAATTTTTCTAGTTTACTGCTTAATATAAAATCCATCCAAGACAGTGAGTAACATATGTTTTCACCCACACTTACTCCTCTCCTTGACCACTCACAGAGACAAATAACCTTTGATTTGGAAACATGACAGAAACCAGGGTCGAACAGATTTCCTGGGGAATCTGTCACAGTAGAGGTCTGTATTAATCACCCGCTCACTCGAGCCCCGTCACACCCGGTGTGCAGGTTACTAATGTGTCTCTGCCGCTCTTCTGGACAGCAGCCACTTCCAGTTGTCTGAATGTCTGCTGCAGTTCGGAGGCTTGCCACAAGAGATACTCACAACAGTCTTAGTAAATTGCACAATTGTCTAAGGGAGTGCCAAAAAAATAAGGGATGGTATAAACTAAGATAGTCTTCCCGGTTCTATTTGTTTTTAATATATTTTAGGACAGGCAGCAGAGTCATAGATGTCTAACCTCAACATATTTCCAGCTCTTGTCTTCCAAACTCAATGAAAAGTTTTTCCAGAACGCAGACCGCATCTGTGTCATGGTAAAAATGCATGCATTCTGGTCCTCTACACCCAGGGATTAGTCAAAGAATATTAAGTATGGATGCAATTCCCATTACAAACCTCATGAAATATGCATAACTGATATGAATTATAAAGAGAAAGACTTCTGAATGTATCACAGAGCAGGACTGGAGGTCATTATGTGGTCTGTTAATGTGTTTCATACCAAGCTGTATTTGAACTTTGAGTGGTCCCCCTCTTCCAGAGACCTGTCAGTGTGTTTGGCAGGCGTCGCTTAGCCGGCACAGCTGTCTGCAGTCAAGCCACTGTTAGCGTTTGGCATATGGACACCAGTAATGGCTGAAGAAAAATAGAAAGTGACATTTACCATGAAACACATAGCTGTGCAGAGTTGGGGAGCCAGAGGTCTGACAGTTCACTGTTAATATAAGATTTCAAACTGTGATTTCAGTACAGTGAAGAAGTGCAATAGATGAATGTCAGAACTTTTGTAAAACTTCTAAAAAGAGTTCCTATTGCATCTCTGACAGCTTCTATGATTGCTTATAGGAATGCAAACTGTTTCTTCCCTAGTGAAACCCAGTAAATGAGAGATTCTGAAGCCTCCCATAATGCAATGTTGTGGGGTTTTTAGTGACCGTTAGGGGTCCCTGTGTGTCTTTTGTTTTTGTTTTTGAGACTTTTTATTTATGAAGAGTGTTTTTGTTGTTCTTTCCATTTCCTGTTCTCCTGCATACTGCTTCTTGTGCTAATTGTAAGAAAGTGTATCTTAGTACACTCATTATTTTTGTACAAAACCATGATTACAAAATATCCCAATAGGTGGCAGTATTCACATAGACACTTTTTCAGTCATTAAAAATATTGAAATTGTTAATGATTAAGAGGTTTATTGAAACTACATTTTAAGTATGAATATATAAATATTTAATTTGACATCAATTACATTAGGATGTTACACTTTTTGATGTTAGAGAGCGTTCATTTTAATCAAAGTATTCCCAATATTTTTTTATTAAATTATTTTAATAAATAATCATTTTTATTTAAATTTAAATTTTTATTTTATTTCATTATTAATTAGTCATTAATTAAATTTATTAATATAATTATTTGTAGAATTAATATTTATTTACTTATTATACATTTTAATTTACTCCACATTCACAACCAATGAACTTCTACTTGCTATAGCTATAGTCAGATAATCATTTTTAATTAAGGTAAACATTAGGGTTGTGCCACAAGATTAAAATGTGACGAGATTTCTCACTGAGGTGAAAAGCTGTCTCGCGATATTGCAATGACGGAGTGTGAGGGTGAAATTAGGATAGAATAAGCTGACTGACAAGACTATGGCAGAGAATTCGTTGCACAGCTGAGCCTAAGTGTCTGACAAATGTCTTTTCTTGTAGAATGCATGCTCAGCACCGCCGCTCCGTATTCACAGCGGTTGCGAAAGCAAAAGTAAAACGCAAGCGCTCATTCAAACACGATTTCAATTTGCATTTTGAAAGCGGCTCCCTGATGCATGCAAAATAACCATTATGAAAGCTATCTTAGGCCGGGCTGTGTAGTTTTTAATCATCTCTTTGCTCTGTATCATGCTTGAATAAAAATGTGGTCTCTATTTGCACTTTGAATATTGAGAGAGTACTTTGATTATGGTTGCACTTATTGTTTACACTTAAGACTAAGAGAAAACTTATTCATTTTTATTTATAATGTTTTTATTTCAATTTGTGAAAAGGACTTCAGTTAGGAGGTCAAAAGTTCTCATATGAAATCATGAGTATTGTTATCTTTTACTGCTTATCATAATTCATACCTAGAAAGTAGAACTGAAATGACATTCATTACAAGATGATTAGTTAAAACATTTCAAATGCACCAGCAGACCATGTATTTCATAACTAAGGATTTCTGAAAAATACTGTGTAAAAAATCTTGTTTCGTCTTGTGAACTCAATCTCATGTCTCGCCTCGTCTTGTGAGCTAACTGTCTCAGCACACCCCTAGTAAACATGAAAAAGTAGACCTGAAACTGCTGTGAAATTTGTTTCTGTGTACTGGTTTTATGAATAGAATACCATTGAGGGCCAGTGATGTGTGATAGACGTCAGACATTAATTCAATGTCTCTTTAACAACACAGCGGTTTGATCCCTGATACCACCCTCACTGTGACAAGCAACGTTGGGCTGCCGTGAATTCCAAAAGACGATTTTTTTTCCCCCAGCAGACATTTTTTAGCTGCAAGAGAGACAGTGAGTCAAAGGGAGAGAGATATAGAGATAAAAATACAAAAAGAGGGAAATGGAGAGAGGGACGTTTGCGTGTCTGTGCCCTGCAGAGCCGTTCAGAGATTTTGCTCTCCGTTTCTTTCCTATCTAGGTCCTCTGGATTTGGTGAAGGTGACGTGTCAGTCACCCGTGGTGATGTGATGTGACGCTCCATCGCCGCAGGTGCCGGTGCACTTGTCACAGCCTCAGCTGGCTCGCCCCATTAGTGTCCTCCAGATCTTGAATGCTGCCACCCCACCTTTCAGACCAGTGCCTCATTCGCCCAAGTTAAGCCCGAGGCAGAGCACTGCTTGTGTGCACCTCGTATGATGGACACCAAAGCTGTCTGCTGTTATAGTCGCCATTTACAGAACAGCGCACAAGGGCACAGTGCCGTCTGAGGAGTCGGGGTGAAGAAAGACAATAAGGATAAACCTGACCTCGAGCTTTTTCCAGATTTATCCTTTTTCCCCTGTGTGGCCTTTACAATAATCCAAAATTCATTCTTCTCTCAGGGCACATAGAAAACAGTGGGTGCAATGAAAAAAAAATATTTTTGTTGCTTATTCAGTTTACTTGGTTTAAAATGAGCCAATACAACTCAATTCTTGAATTTTATTTCACAATTTAATTTTGTTGTGTTCAATACACTTAATTTTGTAAAATGAAAGTTTACTTAAACCATTTGTGTTGAGACTACTTGCATGCTTTCACATTGTTCATATTGCGACTACTTATACTACTGGTCATAAATTTGGAATAATTACATTTTTTAATGCTTTTGAAAGAAGTCTCTTATTCTCACCAAGGCTGTAAGTAATATTGTGAAATATTACTACAATTTAAAATAACCGGTTTCTATTCGAATATATTTTAAAATGTAATTTATTCCTGTTATGGCATAGCTGAATTTTTCAGTCTTCTTGTTCATTAAAAAAAATCCTAATTATTCCAGTTTTAAGTCACTGTTTTCTCACGAAGAATTATTGAACTAAACTAACTAAATTTAAACTAAACTAAAACTAATTGATTATATTGGAATTGTTGGATATAATTAATACTGAAGGAAAAAGCAAGGCTTTTTGTAATTTTGAATCTTTTCAACCAATTGCTGTTCAAAATCATTAAAGGCTTAGTTCACCCCAAAATGAAAATTGTGTCATCATTACTCACTCTCATGTCCTTCCAAACCCATAAAACTTTCGCTCATCTTCGAAACACAAATGAAGTTATTTCTAATGAAATTTGAGAGAGTTCTGTCCCTACATTGACAGTTTGGACTAAATTGCTCATTTCATATGGATTAGCACACAAAGTTGAAAATATCTTAATTTGTGTTCTGAAGATGATCAAAAGTTTTACGGGTTTGGAACGACATGAGAGTGAGTAAATGACAGAAATTTCATTTTTGTGTGAACTAACCCTTTAACTGTTTTGAAGTTTTTGAAACTGCACGTTGAGGACATCTGCTGGATAAAGCTGTGTAAATTCAATGAGAACACCGCAAAATGTTCACTGACATTGAGGCGTTTCCATCATTCAATTGTAATGTATAATATCAGTAAATACGTTTTTTTCCATTAAACATAACACATTTGTAGCACCTATTTTGTAGGTGGTACAAATTAATACAAGTTTTATTTGTACTAAAAAAAAAAGTCCCTACAGTGTGGTTTCTTCAGAATGCCTTGTGTACATGCTAACAAAATGGTGCTCTTGTGTTCTTACTGTGCATTTAGCCTGAACTGAGGCAGTTCTAGCACCTTATTACTATGTAAAATGAATTAGAACAGATGCTGTTAGAGATTACTATGTTAAGTGGGAAAAACTCAGTGGCCTGAATGTAATTTGGCCTTGGCCACTACCCTATAGTGCAGACAAGTCATTATGTAAACTTTATCTGACAGCGTTCTGGATGGCTTATGAAGAAGCAGGAAAAAGTTGCCTTTTTTAAGGTTGGCTTTGTGGCTCTGTGTTTAAGCTTGTTACGGATGTGCTGCCAAAAATTCCTCCTCTAGAGGGCCGGAGGCAGCATCTCTGAGGCAATTCTCAGAGTTCATTGCAGACGGCAGTTGAGATCAAGACCATTTATTGGTCCCTTTGGTATGCCCAAATCTTCTGTGATGCATTTTATTTTTGTATCTCATATAGTGGCAAATTTACTCAACTCCCAGGCTCCGCCGTCCCCTGCCAGTTGAGTGCTGATGTTGCGCTCGGCTGTGTTAAAACAAAACCACCGCTGGATATTAACAGATGAGAAGCAATTTGCTGAATGAGTAAATCATTTAAAAAAGCGATTAAATAAACATACACACAAGCTCTGTTCTGAAATCTAGTGAGGTGCCTCATTGCCTACATAGGCAGCTTCCTACCAAGGCAGCATCTTGAAAGTCATGAAAACCTACTTAAGCAACAATTCTAAAAATACTAATACTTTTCTATCAATTGATTTCAATAGCTTTATGTTAGCATGTTGCGAAGTTAACTGTTTGATTATCTAATAAGTAATATAATGCATACGGTCACGATTGCTCTGAGACTCGAATGGTTGAGGATCCAAATGCAGTTTGATTAAGGGTAATTTTTAATTAACGACATTATAAACAACATAAAAATAAAATCAGTTGTTTTAATCGTGCATAATTTTGTTCCCTCAATTTATAAATCATGCACATGATTTATAAATCGAGGGAACGAATTAGTAAATCATGCGGACGATTTAGCCTACTATTTTTTTTTCCTGCATGTCATGTCCAGGGCTATATAAATGAAATATCATTTATATAAATAACATTTTTCACAGAGCTTGTCGCAGTGGATTCTGGGATTGCTTTCTCTCTGCCAAGGATATTTGCAATACTGCTGTAGAAATTGGCCAAAGCAAAGTATCTTAGTAGGCATAATTAAGATTCCTATCTTCTGGAACAGGTTTTGTGCCTGTGACTCATTGAAATGCTCACTCTGTAGGCAGCTCAGTAGGTTTTGGAACAGAGCAGTGATCTTCCAAGTGTTGTTGGCTCAATGCTAAGATTTGTTTGGAAAGCTTCAAGGAAAGTGCGATGACAAATGTAGCATGTGGTAAATTCAGTTGTTCTCTGTCTGTCTTTCTGATCGGGTCAGAAGCAGGAAAACAGTTTAATACAGCAGTTTTTTCTCTGGTCTTTTCACTGAGTTTTAAAGGGTAAACAAAATATCTGAACGGCTTTGTGTCATTTATTGATGTTTTTGAAGGAACCAAATGTCGCCACAAATGTAGCAAAACCTGCCAAATCCTGGCTTATTTTTCCCCACCTGAAATACATGTCTGACATAATAATATTGTAAAGGGGAAAACTTTGCTAAATGCAAATAAAACGCAACTAATCATCTGTTGTAACATTAATGGTAACACTTTGTTTTACAGTGCCATAGTCATACGTTACTACATGTACTTACTATAATAATAACAGTAAATTATGCATAATTATAAGTAACTAACCCTAAACCAAACCCTAACCCTAACTGTAACTCTATAGTAAGGGGTGTGGCAATATACCGGTATTGACGATAATCGTGATATTCAAAGCATGAAATATCGACATCGTGTTAATTTAGGGTGTGGCAATATACCGGTATTGGCGATAACCACAATATTTAAAATGAATAGGACTCTTATGATATCATGACACGTAAATACTCCAGCGCCAGTACCTGGTTGACCTCAGGTGGCAGTATTGCACCTTAACGCTGACACCTGTCAAACAAGAAGGAGACGCAGCGCGCGCAGCTATTCCGAGAAGAACCATGTCGTCTGAGCAGGAGAGCGAGAGGCTCTGTCCACACCCGAATAAAGTAAGCTCGACAGTATGGGAGTTTTTCGGCTTCGAAGAAAACACTCTGCAAATTTTTTGCCTGGCTACATCAGTGCAAAAGGTGGCAACTTCACCAACCTTTTTACCCACCTCCGTGTCTATCACCCTGCGGATTACGCCATTTTACAGAGAGTAAGTTGCGATTATTTTACTAGTCATGGAATGGGAAATGTTAGGCTATATTAACCTATGAACAGCGATTTTCTGTGTTCATGTATTTAAATAAAGGGTGATTCTTTTAATAAGTACTGCGTTTTCTTTACTCGTCTTACTCAGCGTGATGTAGCTATGCATGCAGTTATATTCCCTCAAAATTCAAGATACACTGGCGTTTTTGCCCCGACGAGTTTTTGTCATTAACTTATATCATATGATATGATGTACAATATCACACGAGCAAGAGTGCAGGAATGTTATTGTTATACTGACTCCGAATACTGAATCCGCGTTTTGAACGAATCAGTTTAATTCTGATTCCCATTCAATAAAGACGGTCAATTGCTTCCTTCCTGAATGAATCGGTCATTTGAACAAATCGGTTGAATGAATGAGTGAATGAACTCATTAAGAGTGAGTTTCATATTTAAAGTACATTTTAATTAAAAAGTTAAAATTAATTAACAGAAATAATTCCATATTTAAATATTGAATTATATTTATGTAGACAAATTGTAAATGCTGTGTAAATATATTAATGCCACTTCTCATTCTGTGTCACCTCTGTATTGCAAAGATGGATTTTGTTGATGATGATTTCATTTGATTGGTAACAGCCCTAATGTATAGGCTGCTATGCTAGTATTAATTTTTATTTCTTCTGGTCTTAAAAAGGTTTAAAAAAACTTTAAAAAAACGTGCAGCAACCTTGAAAAAGAAAACTAAATAAACTAAGTAAAAATTAATTTGACGGCACTGTAAAATAAAGTGTAACCACATTAATAATTAAATAACAATGTTAAATGTACTTTTTTTGTAAATTTTAGAATGATTATCTGTGTTTATAATGTCTAATTTCTAGGGCTCCGTATTGACAAATTTCACAATTTGATTTCGAATTCAATTCAAAAGCTTGTTATTTGATTCTATTTCAATTCGATGTTGATTCATTTATACTGTATCAGGTAGTACATGGCAAATTTTCTCAAGGTAAAAAAAATCTCTCAACTAAACTATACAGGGAGTCCGTTGGTACATTACTATAATAAGGTTAAAATAATAATAATAAAAAAATACAATACTAACTATATAATTATGTAATTGTTTCTACTCCAATTCTTTTTTTTTTTTGAAATATAAACATTTAAGTGATGTCTGTCATAAAAACTTGACAAATTTATTCAAACATGCATTAAATATTGAAGAACAGTAAAAAATATAATGAATAATATGTTGCATATATTTAGCAAAATGCTCTTCTCTAGTTATTTTAAGTTAATGATTTTATGGACATTGAATGGCTTTTCTGAGGTAAATGTAACATTAGTGACATTGTTTACAAGCTGTTTTATTGACATGTTTCCACAGTGGAAACACTGATTGAACGATTATATGGATTTGGACATGGATACGGTAAGTTTTACTGTATCTTTTAACATACCTTCTGGTGTTATTTTGTGCTGTAACTAGTAGTAAAACAGAAGAGATGATCAGTAAATGTGTGCTTCACTTGATCTGAAGCGACAACTGCGATCTGTCACGCCACATTAAAGAGCGCCAAAACAGTATTTGTTGTTTGAATTTTATAATAAAATGGACAGAATTTGAAATCTGAGGCTGCCTCATTTCAAGTAACAAAGCTTATTGTGATTAATTGGATTGTACTAGGTGCACTACAATGTTCTGTTCATTCATTAACTGAAAACAGCATAGAGTAAAAGATTGATTCTTGGGATTTAAGATTTTTTATATACATACAATAGTCAGAATGTTGGATCACCATCTGTGTCTTGAAGCAAAACCAATTAAAAACATTAGTAATTATGATAAACTTTTTTTTAAAAAGTTTTCTCTTAAGGGTTGAGTTTGGATTAGTCTGCAGTAATTAATTGGCTTTATATAAAAACAAAAGAAGTCTTTGGTATGCCCTCATTTAGATAACGTCTTAGATAAACATGCGTGTGCTCTTTTACCTTGACTTCCTTTCTGGAATATGAATGAAAAGATGTTTTTTAATGGAAAATGGCTTTATGAGGCGGCCAGACTTATTTAACCAGGTGTTGTGATGTTATAAATGGTCTCTGCCAAGGCAAACTTAAGATACATGCAGTTGTTGGAGCGCTAATGGGGTAGAAATCCATTTTGCTGATAAGGAGGTATTGTAATTACCTGATAACTGATTTAAAAAGTCACATAAATTAGGAAAGGAGCAGGGCAATTACTCAGTGTATCTGTCTGAGAGCCACGTGTAAATTTCGCCTGCAGTGCTGCATGGTGAAAATGACAACCAAGACACTGTGAAATAAACTGTGTGATTTTTCAGGTTTCATCTGCATTTTAAATCAGTCTTTTATTAAGTATATTATGTATGCATGAGCATAACAGGGGAGCAGAACCTAAGCATGTGTTGTCATACCAGTTTCCTAAGTGAGTCACAAGGCTTCGTTTATTGGAAATTTCTGTTCAAGAAACAAACACTTTTCTAAATCTACTTTTAATTACTTCAAGAAAGATGTCTGGGAAGTCTTATTGTTTTTCAAAGCTACAGGGTAACAAAGTACACTATAAGACACGAACTGTGGAGAAAACGCATACTGAATAATAGTCAAGATAATTATAGTTATAGACAAGAAAGATAATGTATATTGATATAATTTAACTTACATTTATATATTTTAGTATGATATAATTTATAATGAATGTAGTCTTTTGGCTCTATTACATATGTGCAATAATTACAAAATAACCTAAAGAGATTTATATAGTGTTTATATAGCTTGTGTTCCTTCTTACACTATAGGCACTCATCTTTTGCACTTGAAATAAAATCCTATTAATTTTGAAGGTGACAAAGTAGTAGGCGATGAGAGTAACAGGACATTTTTAAATGGGCAGTATTTGGCATTGATTAGAACTGGCACTTGTAATTTCCCAGCCTGCAAATGTAATTGAAAGACATGCTTCACTTACACTGCCAGAACTACAAAAACAAGTTAGTCATACTATTTGAGGTCTGAAAAAGAATTAGATTACAAAGAAGTCTTCAAGCAAATGAATAAGGCAGAAAGACTGGCATCATGATATGATAATATATGCAAATCAGCAAGTAACGTGAAAAGATTTACATATGGCTGACTTGTTTGGTACAGATTAATGCGAATATAAATGCACATTGATATTTACGTTTAATGTTTCCCTGTGAAAATGATTTGGAACAGTTTTATGTATATATTTACATACTTTTTATTAAAATCATGTCATCAGGGTAATGCATTATTAAACGTTTTTTAACTTAAAAATAACCAATATGATAATAAAAGAAAATGCATATTTTGTGAAGATTTATTTGTTACAACTAACAGATTATTAGTCACCTTTTCAGACCATTAGTCAAGTCATCATATCCTGCATGGAAAACACTGAAGGTGTCATGATGTCACAGGTTTAGAGGTGCAGCTGTAATTTACCTGAGAGCTGAGAGGTTGTTAAAAATCAACGTGATCTCATGAGAATACGTGTGTATTTTAACGTAAAGTGTGGTTTTCATACACACAAAAACGTACAACATTGAAGTATTTATAGCACTAAAACGTAAAAATACTTGTGTATTAACAGCAAAAAAACGTAAGTCATTTACGTATCCAAGTGTGAATGTGTATGAATTCTATTAATATTAAAATCGTGGGATTAATGTTTTAAATCTGTTGTATTCAGTTGTCATATCAATACATGTTTTTAGTTGGTTTTATTAAATGCAGTTTACTCATCTACATTTCTGTTCGTGACTCGTTTCGGAGGATTACATAATGTTAAACAAGACTACAATTTGAAACCTTATGAATAAAATTTCTGTAATTGTTTAACCATTTTGTAATATTTAGTTTGTTTGCTGTGAGACACAGAAGGCGTGTTCTCCTATGCAGCGACTCACAATACAACCATAAGATACACCAAAGCACAGCATAAATTCACAAATCACATCCATTTTATTTGTTCGCTGTACTCCAAATCTTTAGAATCCATGTTTGTAAGGAACAGATCCGAATTCTTTTATCCAGCGATCTTTATCTTCATTCTCAGCACGACCGTCACAGTCAAAGCCAGCGCTCGTTATGATTCAAATTTGAAAGTAGCGCCAGTGCCACCCTTAAGAAGTGTTACGATATGGTTTATGGCACTGATATCGAACGCTCATTGGTTCTCACTTGCTTTGTCACAGATTGCGACATGATGTGTTTCAGTGGATTGACATTTGAAGTCCCATTTCACTCGGCGGCCATCTTTGAAACACCTCTTGGGCATGCAAGTGCAGTTCCTATCTCTTTGAATGGGGAAACATCAAATTCTCCAAAGCTGTTTGCCAAGCTTTCGATTAAAGTTCATATTTGTTTCTAAACGCTCAATTCATGACAAAAAACTGTATTTTCCAGGCTGGATCAAGCTAATGCGCATGTGCAATCCTATCATTTCGGAGGCGCGCGTCTGAACCGGAGCTCGTACCCCATAAAAAACTATTACCGTCAGAGAGGACTGCGACAGCAGCTCATCATCATTTGAACTACTTTTGGTACCACTTTTGACATTTTCGCTATAGATAAATTATTGTGATTACGCTTGTTTGTCTGTTATTCTTTTATTTATAACAGTACATTATAGTTTTAAGAAATGTTTATGGGTAGGTTTAGGGGTAGGTGTAGGATTGGCTGCTCAATATCATTTTAATGTTATATTTTTACTAAAATTGTCATTTTCCTACACATTTCTGTCCATTATGTTTTATTCTTTTAACATTCTGTATAAAATGTCTGGATGGGGTTTAGGGATCTTACATTTATCTACAAAACGATAAAAGGCAAATTATACATATATCTTTATGATATGAAAGATTCGTAAATATTTTAAATTTTTTTGCTGTAAAAACTTTTTTTTTTTTTTTACGTTTTAGTGCCATAAATACTTTAATATTGTACATTTTAGCACCTTTCTAAACGTACAAAAATGTATGTTTTGTGTCTTTGAAAGTTACGGATTGATACCTACGTATTAACAATAAGACCAGGCTGTTAAAAACAGCTCACTCCTTACAAGCCATGATATTTCAGTGGGCAACTTGTTTACTTTGTAATTAGGATTTGCACATTGGTTGTGAACATATCTTTTTTGGGCATTATCACAATGATGGAATAATCAGCCAAACACCGTGTTGTCTCACATAAAGAAGGGTTATGAATGAAAAGGCAAGAGCTTTAGGATCCTTGTTAATATTAGAAATGTTTCCAGCATTGGAGAGACCTAAGGCCTGAAAATGGACACTAAGGTTGCGTTGTTTCTGCTCCATATGTGAGTAACATTGGTTTTGCTATGTTTCACAGAATCAAGATATGATGTTGTTGTAATGTTAGCTATAGGGTCATTCCGTGTCAAATCAACCAGAGTTCTCCGGCTCAAAGTTTTGATTTTGTTTTATTTTATTTTTTTTCTGTAGAAAGGCAAACATAAGTAGTGATGAAAGCCATAATATTAAATGTCACAGATGTTTATATACTAAGTAAGCTACTATTTTGTAGAGGGGTGCAAAATGACAATTTTAACATGAGATTTGGAGCCAAATTAGAGGGGTGTAAAAATGACTTTAGAAATATGGCAGCATCATTATTTTATTTTTACACAGAGATTGGTAGGTCTATTAGTAAAGGCTGTTAACTCTAGCAATCTTTGTTTCATTATATGCCAACGGTGACAGTTCAAAAATGGCAAAAAGCACTTGGGTTTTTTGCCTCGAGTTTGCATGCCTGTAACTCTATAAGTATTAAAGATATCGTAATATCCTTTTAGATTCTGGTTCTTAACAAATTTTTCTTTTGATATCTTCATTTTAAAGGCCCTATATGGTTCAGTGGTTAAATGGACATGTTAATGTGGCTCCATGAGAAAATTGTACACATTTTCAGTGGTCGAAAACCAAATGTGGGTCACTTTGTATACAGCTGATACTTTTTTCTTTTAAAGAGGAATATCTAAAGAACAAATAATTGAAACTAGAAATGTTTTTTTTTCTGTCAACTCAGTTGCATAGAACACACCTGAGTGCCATAAATATTCCTTTTCCAAAGTTGTCATGCCTGTTACTCTAAAAGTATTCAAGATATCTTAATATCCTTCTAGATTCTCATTGTTAATAAACTCTTCTTTTGGAATGTCAAATTTTAAGGCCCTATATATCAGTCCCATAGATCCCATTGGGACACATTTGGTTTTTGACCACTGAAAATGTGTACAATTTACTCATGGAGCCGCATTAAGATCTCCATATCTCTGAGATTGAACCACTGAGGGCCTTTAAAATGAAGATACCAAAAGTTAAGTATCAACAGATTTAACTAATAGACCTACCAATCTCTGTGTAAAAATAAAATAATGATGCTGCCATCTTTGTAAAGTCATTTTTACCCTCCTGTAAATTGGCTCCAAATCTCAGGTGAACTGTCATTTTGACCCTCCTCTACAAAATAGTGGATATACATCTGTGACATTGACACGACCACAACGTAGCCCTGAAGTATCAGCAGAGATTGAGTCAACTAGATCATCCATTGTGAAGGCCTCATCGACACAACAGCCAGTGCCACAGCTCCTCAACAAACCGTCCATACCGGTGTGATGAATACGATCCTCAACTGGACTGAACTGGAATAAATACTTGAATGTTGCGATCCTATCAGACATAAGATAGCAACCTGAATCGTAACAAAGCACTGTTCGCCAGAGGAGAACTGGCCCCCCGACTAAGCCTGGTTTCTCCCAAGGTTTTTTTCTCCATTTTAACACAGAAGTCTATTTGCCACCTGTTTGCCATCTGATGTCACCTGTTGGAGTTTGGGTTCCTTGCCGCTGTCGCCTTTGGCTTGCTTAGTTGGGGACACTTGACATTTGATATTCAACAGTGCTTTGATCTGCTGACATTGACACTATTCTTTAAGAGCTGCTGTGCAGCCAAAATTATATACCAGTTATCAATGTTAAGCTGCTTTGACACAATCTGCATTGTAAAAAGCGCTATATAAATAAAGGTGACTTGACTTGACTGTTTTGGCTTTCATCACTATTTATGTTTGTCTTTTTAGTTTTACATAAAAAATATTAACAAAATCAAAAATATGAGTAGGGGAAGTTTTCGAAATTTGGTTGATTTAACACAGAATGACCCTATAGTAACAGGACAGTTTTGAGTGTCATTGTTTGTCTGGAGTTGGTATGCTGCTGGCGACTAATAACAAACTCTTGTTTGTATATACTCTTATGTACTGTATGTTCATTTTTTGTTCTTGTCATTCGTTCGTCATCTTCACTTTTTGCAAAGCATTAGGCCTATTTTGCTTTGCTCCAGCTAGGATAAAGAGACATCCACCCTTGCATTGCGTATTCAGGCATTTTGGAGGCGGATCAATGAAGGGAGAGTTGTGTTTGTTTGGCTTGATTTCCAATATCAACAGTGTTTCTAAGAAATTGCTTACTGCACCTTTAACAGGTTATTTCAGTTTTTTCAGTGATAAAGTGTGTTTACGAGCTGTTTAATTCATTAAATTCAATCAGAAGTTGAATTAAAACAAAATTAATTAAAACTTAATCCATAAAATGATCCCATGATGGAAACCCCTAAAAGGTTCTATATATGAAGCGCCTGACAGAACCCTTGAATTTAGAGCTAAGAGGGGTTTTAGGTCAAATTTGGCCAGTTTATTTTGATTGACTTGATTACATGAGACCCTTTTATTCAGACAGAGCTACTAGTCTGATTAAAAACAATATTAGAGTGAATATAAATGCAGCTAGTTTCTGAAATATCAAGAATTGTGACTTCCAAATCAATGGATCAGTTCGTCCAGTCGAGGCATCCATTAAATATTAATTAACCATTAATTACTTTTTTTTTTGCATAAGTAGGCCTAATATGTATAAAGCGCATATACTAATTTTGCTTTGTTGATTTATTTTTCTCATCCTGTTTGTCTCTTTGGTGAAATTGGTCTTGGGACAGATTTTTCTGTTTGTGTTTGATGTATCATCATGTATCATGGAGTGTTTTAAAACAATACCTGTTGCCATCGCTATAACAGTTTGTACTGCAATTCTCATGTCTTCTTTCCACCTGACCCTATCTGTACAAAACACTTTTCTGATGGTTTATTCAAACAAATGGAGGCTGCCTCTGCCAGACGAAGATCTGTTTGGGCTTTTTCAGTCCGCATGGTAACAGTGAAAGGTACTTTCTTTTTTTTAATGTTTATTGTTTATCCAGACCTTGGCACAGATACATCACAACATGCCTGCCAATGCCATGAGGCAGATAGGCTGACAGTCAAATAGCTGTATTCTATAAAAAATAAAACATTTTATATGTCTACTGTTAAGGTTTAAAGTAGAGCGAAGATGATATGGTGTCTTAGCGTAGCCATCAACCGTCTTTTTTTCCAGAGACAATTTTTACTGAATTTTACTGAAAAAACTGAATTTTACTCCACAAACTTTTTATTACCATCAGGGTGAGTGTGTCATCCCACAGTAACTCTTTGTTCTGAAAGTGAACCTCAACTGACAATATAAAACACGTTCTCCATTGAGGACCAACTACAGAGAGAAATTATGGGGCGAATTCACCACACAATTGTGCCACATCTTTTTTTGTGCTTTACCCAGAAAACAATTTTCTATTGATTGTAGCTGCTGTTATTCATGAGTTATAGTGGGCATATCTTGAGAATGGGTTGTTACCTGATTTGCATTTTTTTTTTCAATCAAGGTGTGAAAACCAAATCAATTATAACCAGCGCTTTAGGTACACTTTAGTCCTCCTACCCAGCATGTTTTAATTTAAAGTTTACATAAAATCAAAACTGACTCTCTTTGCTTTACATATTGGTCTTATTGTGAACTATTTGTCGGTGCACATTAATCTAAATAAAATAAAATGGTTGACTGTAATTTATCAGTATTACCATATTATGAAAGTGACATTGGCTGCAAACTGAATTTCATGTTGGCTTAAGGTGTGTATTCACCAAATGCATATTTTATATATTATAATTATAACAGATGCATAAATTCAAAGCAGGCCTTGCTCATTAATATGATCATTTGAATGTTTTGAGGTCAGCAAACAAGTGCAGCTTTTATTTTATAATTATGTATGCCATAATTTAATACTTCCTCTACCACCAATAGGCCTAGTACTTCAATACAGTAACTACTGCTATGACTTGCCACTTTTACTATTGCAATTAAAATAATATTTAAAGGTACACTTAATAGTTTTTTCTTTCTAGACCACATAGCATCAGCAATGAACTTAAGTGGAATTTAAATGGCCATATTTAACATGCAAATTAATTAAACAGAGAATGGATTTGTCTCTCTCCACCAGATTGGTTGCTTGGAGCTCTCTCATGCATTCTGAACACTTGCTGTGGTTTTGCATTCAAATAATCCCCCTGTTCCTAATGGATTGTTATGGCTATTAAATAAAATTTAAGGTGCTTTGTTGGACATGTCTTGGACATGTAGCATGTTGTTGACCATTTATCATTGTTTGAATAAAACACCTTTATTTGTTTATTTTAGATATTTTCAGTATGATACATGGCACAGTTTCGTATATCAAATAAATATTTCACCCCAAAGTGAAAGAATTTTTCTCAGCTTTATGTGGTTCCAAACCTGTATGACTTTCTTAGTTCTGTGTAACACAAAAATTATTTTGAAAGTGAATGAGGATGGATGCTGTCAAGCTCCAAAAAGCACCATAAAGTGGTCCATGTGACTTGTGTGCTGTATTCCAGTTGGTTACAAGAAAGCTGCTGTGATGGAACAGTGTTTTTATGGATTTTATGTGCCATAGATCAACAGTTTAATGAAGTAATTAATCAAGACTAATTTCTTAAAAGCTGTTTGATCATGTGTAAGTGGTTTGATTTCTGTTGTGAACCTGGGGAGGGACACTTTATCCCTGCTGAGGTCTCAATCAAGAGGACCCAGTGAAAACAGAAAACAAGATATATCCCCCATATTTCTCTGTATCTGTGTTGAAGGTTCCTTCTTCAGAGATCCAGGAATTACGAGCTGTCAGTCAACACTAGCTCAGGACTGGTCTTTTGGAAGACAAGCAGCACAGGGTGCCAGAGTAGCTGGAGGTAATGTATCGATCTGAGCTTTCATTTGCTCATTAAAGGAACAGAACAGATAATCACAGCTCCAAAATCTCAGTGAGGAATAAACAGCCTCTAGTTTCTTCTGGATAGGGAAAATATGTGAAATATATGTGTGTATAGATAGAGAGAGATGTACATTATGTTTGCTTTTGAATGCATTGGACGATTGGATAAATGCCATGTTATACTGTATGTGAATATTCATGAGCAGAACTATATACTTTTGTTTTTGTTTATCTATGTTGGATAATCTGTACTTAATACTTTTAGATGGACAGCAATTCTGATTCAATTCTACACACGTTTTCACTAACTTCTTGTTTTTGCAGATGAACACTGCTGTGCAATCAGTTTAGTTTTTTGAGTGAATTTTTTTACATTTTAGAACTCGCCCTAAACTGCACATAAATCAAAGCAAACTGTGGTTGGTCACATTATGCATTCTGGTGTAAGTGGATGGATTGTGTCTAGAAGTTAAAAAGTCCGGCTACACCCTAGCAGGACTTCAACACACCTCAACTCTTTACAAGCTGAGTCAAGGTTTGACTTTAGAATAAACCAGTCAAGTGGCTCTTTCTGATGCATACTTTTTATTTTTCAGATCCCTGTCTGAATCAACACACTGTACTTTGTCACTTTGGCGTATACCCATTTCCCAAACACAAGTTGAATCTGGTACCATTTCATGCATCGTTCATCTGACAGCTTCTTGTTTTTGTTTTTTTCTCTTTCCTCACTGCCAGTGTTTACATTGCCTGACTCAGAGGATCAGCAGGAAGGAAGAACACAGACAGAAGAATATTAGGTACAAAGCTGTGTAATGTTGCTTGATAGCATGAAATGAACCATCTATTATACCCTGGTTATGAGAGTGAATGAATTATGGGTTCAGATTTTATTTCATTTCAGGGCTCAGGCTGTTTTTGAATGGGAATGTCTGCCTCAGGATATAAATGTTGCACTCCTGCTAAGTAATGCTAAGGGCCCCCCCCCCCCCCCCCCTCCTTTTTTTTAACTTGCATTGTTCTTGTTAATAATTAGTAGATTTTGCTTAATAGTTTGTTGCACCCGAGCACAGTACCTCAAATTCTGCAAGTTTTTAAGGAGAGGTGATCAGACTTAGAACACAATAGTAACTGCTTGGCTCTTTTGACCTGGGCCAGTAAGCAGCAACTGCTTGGCAACAGGCTAAAAATCACTCTGAACAATTTAGTTACTGCATAGCAACACTCTAACATGTTGCTATGCAATTGCCAAGCACTGGGAACACTTTATTATCCGCATAGCAACACACTGGCAACCACACATAACACCCTAGAAACTGCATAGCAATGTTCTAAACACTTTAGCATCTGCATAGCAACACCCTGGCAACTGAATAGCAACATACCAAACACTTGGGTAACTTTTTTTATCCACATAGCAACACCCTGGCAACCACCTGTAACACCCTAGAAACTGCATAGCAATTTGCTAAGCATTTTAGTGTCCAAAATACAACACCCTGGCAATCAATCACAGCACCCTCGCATCTCCATAGCAATGTTCAAAAACACTTAGAACACAATAGTAACTGCATGGCTCTTTTGAGCTAGGCCAGTAAGCAGCAACTGCTTGGCAACAGGCTAAAAATCACTCTGAACAATTTAGTTAACGTATAGCAACACCCTGGCAACTGCATAGCAACATGTTAAGCACTGGGAACACATTATTGTCCGCATAGCAACACACTGGCAACCTCACATAACACCCTAGAAACTGCATAGCAATGTGCAAAACACTTCAGCATCTGCATAGCAACACCCTGGCAACTGCATAGCAATGGGCTACAATCACTCAGAACAGTTTAGTAATAGAATAGCAATATCCTGGCAACTGAATAGGAACATATCAAACACTTGGGTAACTTTTTTATCCACATAGCAACACCCTGGCAACCACCTATAACACGTTAGCAACTACAAAGCAATGTGCTAAGCATTTTAGTATCCAAATTACAACACCCTGGCAATCAATCACAGCACCCTCGCATCTCCATAGCAATGTTCAAAAACACTTAAGTAACTGCATGGCAACCTACTAAAAAAAAAAAAAAACTGACATTGAAACACCGAATACACTTTAGTAACTGCAAAACAATGCCCTGGTAACCACCCAGCACCCTAGCATCGTAACCTATACTTTTGCACAGGTAAGCTCCATTCACTTCCTCAGAAAATGTTAAATATATACATGCCCTATTACTGTGTCTGATGTACATGTAGGTATTGCTATTTCAACAAGTGAATCTACTGCTTTGAAGCTTTATCCTATATGTTTCTCTCCTGTTGGCCTTAAGGGGACACGCTGTGTGAACAAGCGCAAGTGTGCATTCAGGGGACACTTCTCACATTGATAAAGGTAAACAAGCTCTGATACAAACAAGTCCTTCACTGGGTCTTCACTAACTGCTCGAAGCCAGATACTACACTCCTTTGATATTGCTGACCTCTTAATTCTACTGACTAGGCATTTGGCTCCTTTCATCTCCACAAGACTCAGAGTTGTACATGACATCCGCTTGCTTTCCTTTGGGGCTTTTTGAGAGGGGTTCTCCCAGCGCATAATTGTAGCCTCTGGCTTTCGAGGATGAACTTGCTTTTTATTCCACGCTAGTTCTCACTGTCTGTTGTGGCAACTCATCCGGTCAGCTCTGACAAGCGTTTTTGAGTTGACACAAAATGGCTTTCTCCCGAGTACTATCAGAGGCTCATAGTACGTTTTTGAGAAGAGAAATAAAGTCTTAGTGACAGATTTCATCTCAAAGTCACAGCTGACATTATTATTTGCTGAGGAGTGCAGTACTTTCAGTATGATTATAAAATTGCACTATAAATGCTTTTTAAAAGTTGTTGTTAATGCAACATTGCAATATACTGAAGGTCACTCCTAAAAATGTGACAGTTGATGTTAAATCTAAGTTTTTTTTAATATAATAGTTCTATATAGTTATATTTTTATATAGAAATATATCTTTTTTTTCAATAATTAAAACTTATAATTACATATACATTTTATATTTTATTATATATTATGTAAGTGTGTTGTGAGAGCAAAAATACTGATTTCATAATATAGTAATTATAGTATATAGTAAAAAAATACAGGTGTTTCTGAACTCAGTACTGCAAATGAATTATAGTCATTCATTATAGTTTTCATTGAACATATGAGTACAACAAATTTTCAGAAACAATAGAAGTCAATGCTTAATGGACGTGGTTGCTGCTGAGCATTTTCTGATTTTTTTTTAATCGACTTCTGATTGGTAAATCTTCATTATTATTTGTAGTCTAGTTCATCACAGATTCTTAAACATGATGATGATGATGATGAATGTTATTATTATCAAAATGGAGTTGAAATCACACTGAAATCCACAGAAGAATATTTGTAGTGAAAGTGAATGGAGACTGGGGTTCTGCCAAGCTCAAAAAAGAATTAAAAGCACCATAAAAGTATCATAAAATATCACTTCTGCACCATATTCCAAGTTTAATATGATAAAGCTAAGTTTAAATTTAAAGAGGCCACATTATTCCCATTTACAAAGTCTTGATTTTGTTTTTGGGGTCTACTAGAATAGGTTTTCATGCTTGAATGTTCAAAAAACATTATTTTTCACATAATTTTACATTGTTGCAGCACCTCTCTTCCCAGTCTGTCAGTAACACTCCGTTTAGATCCTGTTTCTATGAAGTCCCTACTTCCGAAAAGCACAATGTGCTCTGATTGGTCGCTGGACCAGTGTGTTGTGATTGGTCAACTGCTTCCAGCATGTTTTAGAAATGTCACGCCCCTTACCATAACTGTGAATTTTAACACAATACTAACTAACTAACTCAATCAGGGCTGTGAATGATTTAAATGAGGAATATTGTGATGTGTTCGTTCCCGGAAGAAAACTCAAGACTACAATCGAGGCGATTCAGGGAGTTCAGAAACAGTGCTTATTGATATATTTTATAACTCCCTTTGGAGTGACTTTGTGCTTTGTAACTTTGCAGGCCTTTTTCATGCTCAAACAGCAACCTTACACACTAAAGGATAATAGGTCCTCTTTAAGTGCTTTACAGCTGAGGTCACCATACATTTTCATTGTATGGAAAAGAGCAGCTTGGATATTTTACCATAAATATTTTTTTGTGTGTGTGTGTCAGACATAAAAGTAACAGGTTTTGAAAGATATGAAGGTTAGTAAATGATTACATTTTTGGGTGAACTATCCCTTTAACAGTTCAACAGATGACCCGCCTCTTCATTTAAATTCCCAGTCACTTCAATACAAACTGATGCCTGATTGCACAGCGAATCTGATGGCTGTTTAATAAATGCATGGACCTCTCAGAGACACAGAGAGAGAAAGACACCGTAGGATGTTTGATGTCCTTAGCAAGCACAGCCCATCCTTGCCCCTGTGACCTCGCTACATTATAAATGCACTGAATTCATAAGCAGAGAACATAGACTAGCCAAGGCTACAAGAGTCTTTTGGTACCAACACAGAACTGCCAGATGAGGGACTGCTGAAGTGCTCATTGCTATTTTCAATGGAATCGATCTTTGACCTGTGGGATGTAAATGCTATGCCGAGTGCCGTGATAAGATGCTTGTATTATTTATTTATTTATTTATTAAAAGCTGGAATTGCTGCCCTCACACAAATATTTTTTTTAATAAATGCAGTGTGATATTTAAATATATATTTTCAAGTTGTTGATTGGAATATTTCTCGACAGTCCTGTTGAAGTAATCACTAGAAGTGTCTGTTAGTATAATGTGTCTTTCTATCACCTCCACTGGTGTCATTTCAACTAGTTGATAAAGTATGATGATGAAGTATTTATAGGATGCCATATTTAATAGTGTGAAAACTAGATAATGAAGGATAGAAAATTATATCCAAATTATCACTGGTGATATTAATGTTGAAACGGACCTGTCAAAGGTATAGTTCATCCAAAACATCATCATTAACTCATCATTATGTCATTGTGAACCCATATGACTTGTACAAAAGCATATATTCCATATGTAATAAATTAATATAATAATTTTAACATGATAATGTTTGTTAAACAGACAGTTGTTATTCACGGATGATCTTTCCTCCCACTGAGCTGTTAATTAAACTTTTTTTTTTTTTTTCAAAAAAGTATTTGGCTAAATAAAGGATCTAGATTAGTTCTCAACAATTCCCTCGGAAAGATACCCCCTCATGTTTTTTCCCCCACCCAAACATTCAGTAATTTTGGGGCAAAAAGTTTTCCCAGTTTATTCTTCATTTCAACCAATATCCATTTTCTATATTGTTTTGAAATATTTTTGTCATTTTCCCCACAGATTGTTTCTCTGCCATGCTCTGCAACCCTGTGAATAACAGCGCAGTCTTATTTTACTTGACTACAATGTGGAATACAGCTCATTACAGAGCTGTGTCATGGGAAAGGATGCATTCCCACTGAGCCAGATGCTGATGGCAGCTGGAATCCTCCTCCTAAATAGTTTACATGACCAGAGTGGAAGCTGCCTCTTTACCCTGAACCTGCAATCAACAGAGTAAGACATTTGATTAGCAACTTGAAACTTATTATGGCAAAGAACCACCCATTTCGACATGAAGGGGTTGTGTAACTGGCATGGAAAATTACACTATTTTTTATTCTGACATTTAGGGGTGGATAAATCTGAAATCGATGGCATGCAACACAGTGGCAGTTCATTTAAACAGTATTACTGCTGTCTTTGTGAAAGGCAGTACAAACAACACAGACAGAATGAGTGGAAAATGTGTAATAAGTACTGATTATTTCAATGACATGACTTTTGAAAATAAAGAAGAGTGTACAGTTACTTTTTGTTATGTATGGAAGCTTGTTTCCGCCATGGAATAAAAAAATTAAAAGACAATTGCAACTTTTTATCTCACAATTCTGACTTTTTCTCACAAGTTGCGAGTTTACAGTATATTTTGCCATTCTGACTTCTTTTCTGAGAATTGTGAGATATAAAGTTTCAAAAAGTCTCAAACTTTATTTCTCAAAATCGCGAGTTTATATCTCACAATTCTGACTTTATTTCAGAATCGCGAGTTTATATCACAATTCTGACTTTATTTCTCAGAATCGCGAGTTTATATCTCACAATTATGACTTTATTTCTCAGAATCGCGATTTATATCACAATTCTGACTTTATTTCTCAGAATTGTGAGTTTATGTCTCGCAATTCTGACTTTATTTCTCAGAATCGCGAGTTTATATCTCGCAATTATGACTTTATTTCTCAGAATCGTGAATTTATTTCTCACAGTTCTGACTTTGTCTCAGAATCGCAAGTTTATATCTCGCAATTATGACTTTATTTCTCATAATCGTGAATTTATTTCTCACAGTTCTGACTTTGTCTCAGAATCGCGAGTTTATATCTCAAAATTATGACTTTATTTCTTAGAATTGCGGGTTTATATCTCACAATTCTGAGCAAATAAGTCAGAATTTCAAGAATTCTTATTTTTTATTCATTGGTAGAAACAAGCTTCCATAGATTTGAAAGACTAGATCATGTGCTGTAACATTATAAATGTCTTTACTGTCACTTTTGGTCAATTGCTGAATAAAAGTATTAATTTCTAAAAAAAAAAAAAAAAAAAAAGCCTAACTTTTAAACAGTAGTATTTTGCATCTTATTTTGTGATTTCACAGTGTTCAGATGAGAGAAATGTGTGTGACAGCCGTGTGCAGGGTCAGCGCTCTGTGCCGAACATTGCTGCCGTGTGTCGCCTGTGATCACGTCTGGCACTGACTAGAGTGAAGGATAAATTAATGTAAGTTATATAACAAACTTTGCAGTTTTTCACAACTGGTAGAAAGAGGATTCAGAGGGAAATAACCTTAGAGATCTTAATTAAGTTACTGAAAAAAGATTGCATAATTACAGATTTTTTGGGGGGCTGCAAAAGACATTTGTCCATACAGTAAATAGAGTCTACAAACACCCATTAACAAACATGTCTCAAGTGACCAAGCTCCTGCAGTCAGGACATGGTTCAAGGAAACACTGTGAATGTTTCTGCTGCTTCTATCTACACATTCACGCCTGTCTTTGTTGCTGAATCCGAGTCAGCTGTGAATCAGAGACATCACAGCATGACACTTTTTCCATCTGTCAGATTTGCATTGACAATGCAGCTGTTTCATGGTACAGAAAGACTGAATAAAGATTTGACTTTTGAACCATAGCACAGCAAAGGGAGTAATGATAATCTTTAGGACCGTGCCTTTGAATCTTTAGGACATAATGACTCACTGTTATCTTGGCAATTTGAATGCACAGCCACAAGAACTGAAATGACTGGCTACTGCTTTAATTGCAGCTGGGTATCATTTAGTATATATGAATTTATTTGCATGTGCTAAGTGTCATTGCATGATATAATGGCACAGTTATACTCAATTTAATCACAAATTCAGTTAATGTATTGTATTTAGTGCAATTTTTACCCATTTTATCTGTAAAGATCACAAATTGCAGGTCGTTGGAGGCTATTTATTCAACTAAGTTGCTGATTTGTTTAATCCAACAAATCGGAATATAACAAAAATAATTTGTGAATAAACCAGTGTTTGCTTAGAAATTAAGAGAACAAAATTGCCAAAGAAAATGTGCATCACAAAGCCTAAATTAAATCTGTTCATCATAACAAGCAATCGATTCTCTTCGGAAAATTTGGACTAAATCGCTCGATTCATATGGATTATTTTTCCGATCCCTTTATGAAGTTTTTGAAGCATCAAAGTGGTAAATTTTTATTTAGAAAGCGGGACTTATTCTGCCATATTGCGTGTTGCATTTTCTCCCATTCATAGTAATCGGAGTGCACTGTCTTTCTGTATATAAACTGTTTGTTGTTAAGTGTTACCAAGCATGACCATTTAGATATATTGTGATATCCAAAAATTTGCATAAGTATGTTGATGAAAACCCAGATAGTGATGCTGCAAACTATTAAAACACTCCCAAATAGGGTAATAAAATGTGGAATAATAGATAATTCTCTCTATTCTCCATGGTTTTAATTTAATTACTTCATTATAGTACTTATTTTGAAACAAGGCATCATGCTTTTCTCACCCAAATTTAGATTGGCACAGATTCATTGTTGTTGAAAGCACCTTGTAAAACCTCTAAGCGATCAATTATGAGCTGCTGATTAGATTCAGGAATGAGAAAACAATGTGTTTGTTGTAAACTAATTAGAGAATAATAATAATGAATTAACACTGAGCTCATCTGGTCGAAGAATAGTTTCAAGAAATGCTGTTTCATTCCGTACAGCCTTCTTTAGCACAGTGTGTGATTCAACATTCAGCTATTAAATCTATTAAACTGCCACACGTATATCTATTGATTTGATTTTGACTGATTTGTAATGGAGGTGGGGTTGAAGCGATTCAGTAAATTAAAGCAAAACCCACACTGGGGACAATCAGTCAATATATGTGAGGCTGGAGAATATACACATGAAAATAGCTGTACTGTTCAAACCATCAGTGGGCAAAAACCAATTAAATTACTTCCACAATCCAGGCAGAAGAAAAACAAATAGGGGAAAGAGATGGTGGGGATTTAGCAAGGATTTCCTTTCTCAGAGCTATAAATATGAGAGCTAGTGGGGCATCACTGTCCTTGGGTGGACAGTTGTAGAGACGTCTGAGTTTGTTTTTCAAACATGGATGGAAGATAAGAGTTTATATAGATATTTTCCTCTCCATAATGCCACAGGACCATGATCAGATGTCTCAAAACTCCATACAATATATATATTTATTTATGAACAGCGCAACATTTCAACTGATCAGGTCTTCATCAGGCACCCTGATTTTTTTCTTTTATTTCCTATTCATCGTTATCTTTTTTGTCCTGCACCTGAGTCCATCTTGGGTTTAGGATGTTCGCACCTTTTTGTAATTTTTGCATGCTAATTTATAACACATTTCCTAGAATATTAGGTTTGAATGGTTAGAAATAAAAGAGAAAGGTCACTCGCAATTGGATGCTTTAGCTATCTGTACTTGTCTAGAAAGCGCAATTATTTCCACATAATGCTACAAAAATACTCAAGGGCGAATTCACTAAACAATTGCACTTTATAGCTGAATTTCAGCTGTAATTCTGTTTTATGGTTACTTTGTTTCCTGATGTGAAATGATTTAGCATAAATATGTTGTACCACCGAAAGAAGTCTGCATTTTTTTTATCAAAAATACAGTAAAAATAATAATTGTGAAATATTATTACTATTCAAAAGAACTATTTTCTGTTTTAATATATTTTAAAATGTAAATTATTCTTTTGATGGCAAAGCTGAATTTTCAGCATCATTACTCTAGTCTTCAGTGTCACATGATCCTTCAGAAATCATTCTGATATGCTGATTTAATGATCAAGAAACATTTATTCAAAATATATATATATATATTTTTTTTTTACGATGTAGAAGTCTTTACTGTCACCTTTGATTGGTTTATTGCATCCTCACAGAAAAAAAAAAATACTGACCCCAAACTTTTGAACGGTAGTGTATATAGAATTATAATATATTAGCATTTTAATGAAATGCGGGACTGCAGTGCCTGGACCGGGAATGTTTTGTAGATAATTCCTTAAGCATATTGGATACTAAAAAAATGCAGACAGCATGTGCAAATAAACGACGCTATCAGAAGCCGCAGATCATTCTTAGTGAATTTCAGAAAGAAAGGTCTCCAATAAAGGAGTCCTCGAAATGTCTCGAAAGAACCTCTTTGGCTGCTTCTGGCTCAAGTAGGGATGGGATTCAATTATCCGCAGAATTAACTAATTAGCCTGATATGAAAAAGAGCAGTTCTGGAGCAGCCTCTGAGAGCAAGCAGGTGAGAGTTATCTTTCTCTCTCTCTCTCTCTCTCTCTGAGAATGCCCTTCATGCAAATGACTTCTGATTTGTCAGAGATGGCTGATTCCGACTCAGCATGGCACTTCTTAATCAATTGGCAAATGGCCACTGTGATCTTTCGGATGCCACAGATCATTACAGTTCAATTATACTGTATATTAGCCTGAATCTTTTAACCTAGGGACAATAGCACACATGGCCTGGAATCCCAAAAGCTCTAGTACAAAACCGAGTGAGCTGCCCCTTTGCTTTGTTTACAACATTTGAATTTTTAATGGAACCTTATAAGTGACTGTTTTTAAGCATTTCTACAGAGGCACGAGTCATCATGATGACTCACAACAGAGTGCAAATGTCGGGTTCCGGAAGTAAAAACTACATTGATTTTCTCCATAGAGAAATTTTTTTTTAACAGTAACATCTTAAACTTTCTAAATCTATTTTGACCCCTCAGCCTGCATTATTTCAGCTTATTTTTAAAATAATTGAATTTGTGGTGAAAAACTACATTACTCATGATGCTGTACAGAAAATTCCACCAATCAGAGTTGAAAAAACCTGAATGCACCTACCTGAACCTACTTCCATGAAACGCTGTGAATGACTTAATCAAGTCGATTTCCCTACGCTCTTGAAATACTTAAATATTTAAATATACTGTATATGCGTATTTTACATAAAACCTAAAAAAATATAAATTTTTTACATAATGAACAATAAAAAGAGTAGTTTTATACTCATCGTTTTTAATTTGATTATGCTGTTCGCAATGCTTCATGGGATTGTATTTTGTTCCCCTCACTAAAGCCATTAAGTACACAGTCTTGTACCTTTGTGTTTTTGTTCGATTTTCAAATGCTTTTTGCTTCAAATAAAAGTTTGTAATGTTATGATTCACCTCATAGCTGGTTGACTTGGTTCATGGCTTATAACGCTTTAACAAATATTTTTTTTAAATCCCTATGAGAAAAATGAATGGAAAGAATATTTTCGGAACCAGCACCGCTGAAAAAGTGTTGCACTCTATTGATTTCAATACAGGAAAAATGAGAGGAACAACAGTTCTTTTAAAAAGCATAAGTATATTACACATTTTTTTTGGTGAAAATAGTCTAGTTTTAATTTTATATATATATATATATATATATATATATAATATATAAATGTGTGTGTTATTTAGTTATTTTTTAAATTATTTTATTAAATATAATTATTATTTAAATTATTTTGTGCAATGATGTATCAGACACATTTGTTTGTTTAAATTATTAGTATTGAGTCAAATGTAAGTATATATTAATAATCAACATTTCTCTCACCATAGTTAGGTTACTTACCTTTTGAAACAACCTTCATGTCAGGATCGCACATGACGCCTGCAGAGGCAGCTCACGCGGTTTTGGGAGAGATAAAGAGTAATGCAAAATAAGGTAAAAGGTCTTTTTCACTTATTTGGGTTCCTGTCATATTTATTTACTTTTACTTATTTATATATTTGTTCATTTATTCAGATTTTTTTCTAACAATATCCCAAAAGAGGTTGAAAAGCGAACTCAAATATATTAAAAATGGGCGTGTGACACTTCTGAGCATAATTTCTGCATTCAGAGAGAGTTTTAAATCTCTTTCCTCCTAGTCTGCGTATTATTTTTTCTCTCTCTGTCTTTAAACAGTCAGATGTGCATTTTCCCATTAAATCAGACAGATATATTATGAAGGACAGCTTTGACTACTTGCTGTGAAGAAGTAGTCTGTCAGTTTAAAGAATAGTCTCCTAGGCTTGAGGGTAAAAATGGATTTTGATGCCAGAGTAGCTTACTCAGCTGTCTGTAGAGAAAACGGTCCAGCGCGATTCTGATTTTATAACCAAATTTGTTAACAGTGACTTGACTTTTCTGTCCTGACCTCTCCAAAACTATTGCCCTGCTTGCCACAGTGATACAGCTGGATGATTCTTTTAGAAATTTCATATCTTATTTGAGGCAGTGCTTCTCAAATGGTGGGTCAAGACCTAAAATACATTGCAGGTCTGTACTTTTGCAGCAGAACAGCAGGGAAGGAGCAATGCAGAATGAAACAATCAAAATGCTACTAGAGATGCATGATATATCTGTACCATATCAGGTATCAGCCGATATTTCAGTGATTTTATTAATCCTTATTTGCCAATATCCAATATTTAATTGTGCATGCTCATTTTCCCTATTTTTGCATTTATATATTTTTTTTTGCTCAGACAACATATAGAATGCATCATGATGGCATACAGTGGGTACGGAAAGTATTCAGACCCCCTTAAATTTTTCACTCTTTGTTATATTGCAGCCATTTGCTAAAATCATTTAAGTTCATTTTTTTTTCCTCATTAATGTACACACAGCACCCCATATTGACAGAAAAACACAGAATTGTTGACATTTTTGCAGATTTATTAAAAAAGAAAAACTGAAATATCACATGGTCCTAAGTATTCAGACCCTTTGCTGTGACACTCATATATTTAACTCAGGTGCTGTCCATTTCTTCTGATCATCCTTGAGATGGTTCTACATCTTCATTTGAGTCCAACTGTGTTTGATTATACTGATTGGACTTGATTAGGAAAGCCACACACCTGTCTATATAAGACCTTACAGCTCACAGTGCATGTCAGAGCAAATGAGAATCATGAGGTCAAAGGAACTGCCTGAAGAGCTCAGAGACAGAATTGTGGCAAGGCACAGATCTGGCTAAGGTTACAAAAAATTTCTGCTGCACTAAAGGCTCCTAAGAGCACAGTGGCCTCCATAATCCTTAAATGGAAGACGTTTGGGACGACCAGAACCCTTCCTAGAGCTGGCTGTCCGCCCAAACTGAGCTATCAGGGGAGAAGAGCCTTGGTGAGAGAGGTAAAGAAGAACCCAAAGATCACTGTGGCTGAGCTCCAGAGATGCAGTCGGGAGATGGGAGAAAGTTGTAGAAAGTCAACCATCACTGCAGCCCTCCACCAGTCGGGGCTTTATGGCAGAGTGGCCCGACGGAAGCCTCTCCTCAGTGCAAGACACATGAAAAAACACCTGAAGGACTCAAAGATGGTGAGAAATAAGATTATCTGGTCTGATGAGACCAAGATAGAACTTTTTGGCCTTAATTCTAAGCGGTATGTGTGGAGAAAACCAGGCACTGCTCATCACCTGTCCAATACAGTCCCAACAGTGAAGCATGGTGATGGCAGCATCATGCTGTGGGGGTGTTTTTCAGCTGCAGGGACAGGACGACTGGTTGCAATCGAGGGAAAGATGAATGCGGCCAAGTACAGGGATATCCTGGACGAAAACCTTCTCCAGAGTGCTCAGGACCTCAGACTGGGCCGAAGGTTTACCTTCCAACAAGACAATGACCCTAAGCACACAGCTAAAATAACGAAGGAGTGGCTTCACAACAACTCCGTGACTGTTCTTGAATGGCCCAGCCAGAGCCCTGACTTAAACCCAATTGAGCATCTCTGGAGAGACCTAAAAATGGCTGTCCACCAACGTTTACCATCCAACCTGACAGAACTGGAGAGGATCTGCAAGGAGGAATGGCAGAGGATCCCCAAATCCAGGTGTGAAAAACTTGTTGCATCTTTCCCAAAAAGACTCATGGCTGTATTAGATCAAAAGGGTGCTTCTACTAAATACTGAACAAAGGGTCTGAATACTTAGGACCATGTGATATTTCAGTTTTTCTTTTTTAATAAATCTGCAAAAATGTCAACAATTCTGTGTTTTTCTGTCAATATGGGGTGCTGTGTGTACACTAATGAGGAAAAAAAATGAACTTAAATGATTTTAGCAAATGGCTGCAATATAACAAAGAGTGAAAAATTTAAGGGGGTCTGAATACTTTCCGTACCCACTGTATGCTAGTCGATGAGTTGAATCAACTCAAAAATGTATCCACTAACCGTTCAGAAACGTCCAGACATGACATCATTTTTGGCAAATCCAGCGTTGAATTGACCCTCGTTTGTGAAGCAGTCCGGCATAAATGACGGCGTGGTAACAACACTCTACTACAACAACTCTTCCTCTTCTATAAAGCAGCCCAACATGGCCTCACCCCCTTTGTTGTGTGCTCCCGGGGACAGGGTTTATGTAAATTTTAGGGTTAGTGATGTCACTAACCCAGATAGAAGCTCGTTGTAGTCCCTACCAGCCGTTTGTTGTAGTCCTTCGAGAATTCTTTAAAAGAAAATATCTCCCTTTGCATTGAACTTTGAGTGTCGTAACTTTGCAGATGTTGTTTATGCTTCTTGTTTGTGTTGTTTATACATTTTACAATAGTGTACATTTTACTATTCAGAATATAGCTGATTTTTTTGGCCTATGCAGTTCAGACTAATATTACAACATTTCAGTGTTCGGATTTAAGGTTATTTTTGTATGATGAATCATTTTTGTATTAGGTTTTGTGTTGGGTCGTGACTTGATGCCCAAAGTTAATCTGGGTCCTGAAGAAAAACCACTGATTTGAGGCTCATTTTGTGGGTCATGTAAAAGATCAGAGAGAAATCCCTCTAGGAAGCCTTAAATGACTTTGCTATTTGCCTGTGAGGTAAGAGAGAGAGATACAGAGAGAAAGGAAGCAGGAGACTGTTTGTTTACAGACCCATCACATTCTCCCTCCCACATGCGGAGAACGCTCCAAATTGCGGGGGTGTCAGGTCCCAGAGCTCCCTACCCTGGACAGAGGGCATTGAGCAGCAGCCCGTCTGGGGCACAGGAGGGGTTGTGGGCTATCGATCCAATAAAGAACTAGCAGGCAGCTCATAAGTGAACTCAGGCCCCCATGACATTGCATTAAAGTTGGCGTTTTATGGGAACAGCATCCCACAGGTAAAGTGGCGTGGAGGTTTTATTATTGTAATTACTTATGGCAGGTTGCTCGCTAAGAGAAAAAAACAACAGTGTTGGCTGAAAAATACCTCTGTGTTGTTTCAGTTCAGGGCTGTGAACCGCCTGTAAATATAGTAAAAATCAACATGAGATCATGTATGTAAGCATGCATACAATTTTAGGGTGCTTTCAGACTAGAAAGCTATTATAATGCATTTCTCATAGCTGATTGTCTTCAAATAAATTGCACATTAATGGTTTAAATCAGACAAAAAGTGCACACATCCAGCATGCCAAAAGCACAATTTAGGTGCTCAACCGCAAAAAACAATCACAAAAAAAAAAAAAAAGAAAAAATCACTAAATGTGACATTTTGAATATGATGAAGAGCCATATGGTACAAAACACCACAAATTAAATAGTTTCTGTTTTGGAGCTGTGGTGTGCCAAATTTTTCTCTTTTTGACAATATTTTTGCCTGTTAAAATTATGGTAACAGTTTACAATCAGGTCTCATTTGTTAACATTAGTTAGTGTATTACCTAACATGAACAATGAGCAATACATATGTTACTGTATTTAATAATCTTTGTTAGTGTTAGTTAATAAAAATCCAGCTTCATAGTTTGTTCATGTTAGTTCACAGTGCATTAACTAATGTTAAAAATACAACATTTGATTAATAAAGTATTAGTAAATGTTGAAATTAACATCAACTAAGATTAATAAATGCTGTAGAAGTATTGTTAATTCTTAGTTCATGTTAATTAAAGTTGGTAAAATTTGTTAAAATTTTCTATTAATGCTACTAATTATGATAAACTATGTTGATCTGTCTTACACTGTATTTGTGCATCACTCTGTTTTTTTGTTGTTCTCTAGTGTAAACGCATATAAAGCGGTCCTGCCTGCTGTCATTCAAATATGTCAAAATCTCAACCGTTTGACATTTCCTGTATACTGCCGAGCCCTACAAAATAGGGTGATTTTATCTGATTCATATCATACACGATTATGCATTAAACCACATGCTCAACAAGCATATGGTTAGCATCGACATAGCCCAGATCATATCATCTTGTTCTCAAATGAATTGTATATTCAAAAATCAGCATATGGCACCAGCAGCTGTCATGACCCTCAGATAAAGTTTTACCAACTGCACCAACGGTTTGTCAGTTCCGACCCCAAAACAGCATCGTATAGCTGATGTGATTAAATGTTATACCAGCGAGTCTTCCAGAACCCAGATTGTTCTAATATGGCATGAAATTTGAATGATCCAACTTTGAGGGAGCTTAAAGCTTGTTTTCTGCTTGACTCTGATATGCTTGAAACGGTTTCTTTATCATCAGCAGCCAATATATTTTTTCTACTCAATTTTCGCCCAAGTACGCCACGTCCTGTTATGTAAGTGCCAAGGCTGAGCATCAGGGACGAACACTAACCCACAGACTAACAGCTTGTTTATTTATAGAAATAAAGATTCTTGCAAAAGTACTGTATTATAGATGGAGATTATTGAAAAGAAGTCAGAACACTTGTAATTAAATTTATCTGTAAGAACACATGTTCCTGTGTAGCTTCAGGGCTTTGCTGTTACAGAGGAAAAACACTGAATGCAAATATCATAACAAATGCAAAGTTGTCTAAAACTTTGCATTTGTTATGATATTTGCATTTATAACTTAGTTGAAGCATGTGTATGTTTCCATACTGATGTGGATAGTATCATAAATTGTCCTGTGAATTTACAGGTAATTACTGGCAAAAAAAAGTTGCCAATACTTTACTGTTAACTTTACAGTTCATTACCGTAATCTACATTGCAGTATGTTGCTGTAAAAATACCATGCACTCAATTAAAACTCGAGTCAACTAATTTCATTTGCAGAAATCGACTGCCTTAAATCGTCTGACTGCCATTTAAATTCATAAACTAATATTTATAACTTTATGAGCATGTTATTCACTTGAACTTATTTCATTTGAATCCACTAAAAAAAGGAATAACCAAATTAAACAAAATCATTAAAACTAGAAACATCAAGTCAGCTTAAATCTCTTGCAGATAACTGCTAGCTAATAACAGCACATGCAATTAAAATTAGCTAAGAGATTGTCACTGCATCAGCAACTACACAGTTACTGCCTTTAAATAAAGCAACATGCAGCATAACATCAGTGTTTCTGGATCATCATTGACTGAAGCACAGGCTCTACTCTTCTGCACAATGGTGACACACAAAACTCAGTCAACAGAAACCCTTTAAATCCCAACAAAACATTAAACACCAACATCTAGTGCAAAAACACATAAAAAAAACACTTCAGCATTTACTCTGATCAATTATTAAGATATATTACCTTTCACTAATACTTCAGTGAAATTAACTTGTTTCATTAAATAAATTTGACTGTTACGTTTTACAGTACATTGCTGTTTTTTCATGTTTCATGATTTTACAGAAAACTACTGGCAACAGAGTTGCCAGTAAATTATTGTTTTTCTACAGTTTGTTGCTGTAAAATTAATTTACAGTTTATTACTGTAGAAAAGTGTTTCACTATGCATGTTTATTCATCTTTTAAACACCACAACAACATCCCCAGTGTTTAATGAACACTTGTGTCCACACTACAGTGTGTTAGAGTAACACTGAAGCAGTGTTGAAATTAATGAGATAATTAAGTGATTAATTGATGATTGAGAATTAGTGACAAACACCTGCTGTTAACAAGCAGAATCATTGAAGGAAAAGAAACAAGAAGAACAGAAAAAGACAATCAGAAACACAAGAACAACAACTGACTTCCAGCCACAGCCTTAGATGAAATCAACTGAAGATAAAAGAAGACATTAAATCGCTCAATATCTCAGCAGAGGAGGATTAAACAACAAAAATATTACAAGCTTCACTTATTACTTACCAGATTGACTTTATTTCTGTCAGACATCTACAGAAGCTCTTATTGAGAATTAACAGAGCTTCAGATGTTTGTAACGTTAGTTTCTCTTTGGCTGCTGTAAATGTGTTTTTTTTTTTTTTTTTTTTTTTGAGACACACTTGTTTTACGGCATGACGAAGCTAAAAGAAAATATGATAGTGGTTGTTGGTTTTGATTATGACATGATCATTATGTAACACTTAATTCATTGAACTTACCCAATGTCTAATCCAATATCAGAAATGTTGTTTTTTGTTTTTTAATAAATTTACTTTTATATTACACTGTGATACTACAGCAAAGGATGAAGCAGTGCTGAATAATCAGTTAAGGATTTTTTAACTCATCATTTACAAACAATGTTTGATCTATGGCATCACTTTGATTCACACAGACATCAAGAATCATCATATGAATCTCAACAACAGTGACAATCAACAAAAACAATAAACAGATCAACTCTGAACATCATAAAACACACTACTAAAAGTCAACACAAAAACAACAGCAAAAATAAAGGCAAACAGTAAGAATTAAAGAAAATAACCAGGCAATTCAGCTGCATAATTTATTCATGCCGCAATGCATGCTGGGAGTCATGGATGATTTTAGTACTATGCTGGTACCCAGCATGCATTGCGGCATGAAGCTTTTGATTGTCACCATTGTTGTGATTCATACGCCAATTCTTGATGTCTGTGTGACTCTTTCAGTAGTTCAAAATGTTTTGAGCACAAACTGTATTCAAAAGACCTTCTTATTTTCTGGTTGTAACAGCGCTGATGGATCTTATGTGTAGAATCACAGGAATACCATAACAAAAGTATAAAACATCACCTATATAATAATAGATTAGACTCTGATGAGCTCAATATCAGGGCATAAAATGATGATTGCAAGCATTAACAATTGGCAAACATCATCTGATCACATTTTGTTATTTTGCCATAACAAATGTGTTTTAAAAACACAGCTACAACAGCCAAAGAAAAACTAATGTTAAATAATCAAGGGTCAAGAGCACAACTAAAGCAAACGCTGACCTCCATCATGGTAACGTCAAACGAAACAATAAAACAACATCTAAACCTCTGTTAATTCTCAATAAGAACTTCTGTAGACGTCTGACAGAAATAAAGTCAGTCTGGTTAGAAATAAGTGAAGCTGGTAATGCTGTTTGTGGAGTTGTTTAATCAGATCTTGAGAGATTTAATGTCTTCTTTTATCGTCAGTTGATTTAATCTTTTTCTGTTCTTGTTGTTTCTCTTTCCTTAATTGATTCTGCTTATTAACAGCAGGTGTTCAACAGTGTCTGAATTCAAACACGTGTTTTCATTCACTCTCTCAAGTGGACTATATTAGTAAACTAATGTAGGGAATAGTGAATGAGGGTATAGGGTGTGATTTGGATCACAGCCTCAGAGTGTCGAATTTGAGCACTGTTAATTTACAGTATATTGCTATAGGCTACTTTCTCGAAAACGTCACGTATTACCCAGAATGCATTGTTTTCTATGGTATATTACTGTTTTAATGGAAAACAGCATGTTACTGTCAAAATGTGGCTGGTTTTTTTTTTACAGCAATTATAAATATCTTCATAGAATGGGAAAGATTTTCCAGTTTTTGCTGTGAGATGTACTCCTCTCTTCCACCAAGGCACTCTTCTGGGGGGGCATATGTGACCCTGGACCACAAAACCAGTCATAAGTTGCACGGGTATATTTGTAGCAACAGCCAACAATGACATTGCATGGGTCAAAATTATCGATTTTTCTTTTATGCCAAAAATCATTAGGATATTAAGTAAAGATCATGTTCCATGAAGATATTTTGTAAATTTCCTACTGTAAAAATATATCAAAAATGTATTTTTGTGAGTGCATATGCATTGCTAAGGACTTCATTTGGACAACTTAAAAGGTGATTTTTTCAATATTTAGATTTTTTTTTTTTGCACCCTTAGATTCCAGATTTTTTAAATTGTTGTATAGTTGTTTATTCATATTTCAGATGATGTATACATTTCAATTTCAAATATTGACCCTTGTGACTGGTTTTGTGGTCCAGGGTCACATGGTTACACGTGGTTTGGCACTAAAAGGATGGTCAGCTATCCTTCCTGTCTCCTTGTAGTAATGTCTTTGGGGTCTTACATTACGGACATTGCAGTTTATTTCTCTTGCCACATCTGCAGTCCTCATGCCTCCTGCAGCAGAACTATGGCATGTTCATGTAACAAAGGTAAGAGTTACATGAACTCTTAAGAGTTAGTAAGAGCTGTGCAAGTAATCCTCACTCCCCTGGCCTCAAGAGGCGCACTATCGACTGAAGCTGCAGTCTTTAGCCTCCTTGTTAGCGTGCCTGCCTCCCACGCCGGAGACCCTGGTTCGAGGCCCGCACAGAGTGGGGTGAGTAGGACTTGAGGGGTTACATTCACTCATATGTTTCAGAGTGAGTAGAAAGGTCTCTTTCATGTCCTAAATTATTAAAACTGTGGGCCCTATCATACACCCGGTGCAATGTGATGCCAGGCGCGACGCAAGTGTTTTTTGCTAGTTACAGCCCAACGCAGTTATTACAGTTATGTCCAGCGCCCACATTAAATAGTAAATGTACTTGCGCCCATCTTTTCACCCATGGGCGTGCTGGTCTGAAAACAAGGTGTGTTCAGGCGCATTGTTGGCTTGTTGCTATTTTGAGGCAACTGAAAACAAGTGCGCCATTGACAAACAAAAACCTGGTCTAAAGCCAATGGCGTAGTATTTTTGGTTATTTAAAGGACGCATTAGTAATATGTGCATATGTGTGTGTATGTATATGTGTGTGTGTATGTGTATATATATATATATATATATATATATATACATAAAAGCACATTTTCAGATTACAAAGACCTTTTTTTAAAGCTGATTCAAGGATGAATTGTTCAACACAACACTACTAACATGCACTAACTAATAAGTTAATAAGGTCAATTTTGATTTCACGCCAACTTTAAGACATGTCTTATGTCATTTTGCTTCTCAAGTAAATGTATCTTGTTTTCCAGTGCTTTTATTTTATCATTTTTAAATCAAGACAAAAATACTGAGTAAGAAAACCAGTTTTGCAGTAAGGAAAATTATTGTAGCCAGCATCATAAAACAACTTTAACCACTATTGATTCAACATCAATGTGCTTGTTTAATTGCTATAAATTTGATTAAATAATCAGCATAAAATGTAGCTAATTCTGTTAAAAAAAAAAATCGCTAATTGCGCTAATAAAATAGGACATTTTGTGCTCTTCTTGATGTGTTGACTTCTCTTACAGCATCAGTGGAGTTGATCCTGACACAAATCTGTGAGTTAAACACCTGTGGTAGACACCTTCTGTCTTGCTCTGATTTTAAAGAGCCAGAGATCTCCCATTTAATCCTCACATTATTAGCCTTTGGCCTATTTGACGCTTAAGGTGTGCTAAAAGTCAAACACAAATACACACAACACTGACACAAACTGCAGTGACCGTATGGTTAACCAGCTTGACCTGAGTTGGTGTACTTCAAAACGTAGTGTGCTGCTTATCTAGACAGCATTTTTTTCAACACACAAAATTCTGTTCATTGTGTTTGGTTTAGTTTAGTTTAATCACCCAAATTAGCATATTTGAGCACTACAAATATGTCATTGTTGTGATACATGTGAACACGTGTATTTGCTAGAGCTAATAATAGCTTGCATGTTTCTTAAATTAGAGAAGCAGGTTTTCAGGTTCTCAAATGCTGTTGTTTAAATGCGAGCGTTTAATCATCCTGTCAAATTGTGTTATGCATTTAATCTTGCTATAGCGTGGCCTTTTCCACTAATCATTTTAATATATTTTCTGGATAAGCATTAAAAGCTTCAGCAGTAAACATCATATATTCCTGGATCTATCTTCACATTTTTTCCATTTGAGCAATTTACTGGCATGCTACAGGCAGGGCCATTTTTCTGCTAGTGCTTTAATAAAATGAGCTTCAATTTGGAAAGTGTCAGTTATTCATGCTCTAAAGCAACTCTAAAGTTTCTCTTATGGACATTTTTGGCCTCAAATTGGAGTCATAAAGAATAAAACCCACTCTCCACCTAAAACATATACTGATTTACCACTACAAATGGATTGTAAGCCCAAGTTTTAACCACCCTGATAAAAATTCATAGTCTCATTTTGTTTATTGCTCGTTTTCATCTCGGAGACTCGCTTTCTCTCTTCGGACCGATTTGTTAAAACCCTGTCAGTTGTGTTTCAGCACGAATTGTGTGTCTCTGTGGTCGGCTGATTGAAAAATTAAACATTTTCTGAAAAGAAACATGGTGTGATAATGAGGAGAAAGTGAATGGTGTCTGTTGGGATTCTTTCCTGAACTCTTGCCCAGAATCCGTGCGGCCCCTGAGGGCTTTGTCCTAGAAATTCCTCTCCAGTCACTGGTGATTTCTCCATTGCAGATTATGAGTCTTAATCAGAATCCTTCTTAGAAGTGCCACTAAAGCTTCTATGTCCTGTGCTCAAACACAGATAATTACTCTGACAGCTGTGGAGCCAAATGTGAGTAAAGACGTCCTACGTCCGTGCCAGCCACTCCGAGTCTTAAGACGCTCTGCTGGACGCGAGCCTTGCGAGGCCGAGCTAATGGCTTTCACACCTGGCTGTGGCCGAGGTCTGGGCTCAGGCCGTCGGCAGGTTGGCACGGCAGAGGGACGAGTGGCTTAATTGGTCCAGAGAGGCTCTGGGCTGTCAGGTTCAGTTTTAAACAAGGGATTTAATCAAAGATGTGAGTTTTACACAGGGATTTGTCTATAAAGCCTTATTAATTAATGCTGCGCACAGCTTCTAATCTTTAGCTTCTGTCAAGACTGATGGGGACCATAGGTCACTGAATCAAACATGCTGTCCGTATGGCAGCAAAGCCCGGAGCGCTCCAAGGATGTCTTGCTTTACTGATGACCTCGAGACCCCTGCATCAACTGGGGATCAACTTAATGTTGTCACATGCATAAGCTGGGATTTCGGTCACGGCAAAATTTATTTACGCTTTTTGGAAATTGTCAGGAAGTTATCCTTCCTACTTCCTTCCTAAAACATATAATATATATAATAAAAAATAAATAAATAAGCATATATACATGCAATAACATATACAATAACAAACTGTTGGAGATATAATTAATTTTGAAGTTTTATTTAGCGTTAACAATGAGATTATGTTGTTTTTATAATCAATTAACACTGCTTTTGTAATTTTTTACAAGGTCGACAAAATTTGTCACCAAAAAAAGTAACCAAAGTTTAACCAAAATTTCGGTTTTACCGAATGACACTTTGGGTTATACCGAATGTCGATATTTTCAAACAATGCTAACAGGCTGATATCTAGCTAGCTAGCAAAAGGACAATCAAACATTTTATATTTAGTACAAGTTTTTAAAATATTACAACATTTTCCATGTTTTATAGCGGTTGTACCGAATGACCTGATGTTTCGGGACATGTTTATGAGCAAGTGAAAACATGATTTTATAAAATAGTTAAGAGAGAGTTAGTTACTTTGCTTTATGACCATGTGGTCCTTTGCAGGTGTCTGAATGATGTCACGTCCTATCACATGATAGTGAACGCATGGTCCCTTTATATTAGTTACTCCGAATGACATCAATGAAATTCATTTTTCCAGACATTCTTTCTCATAACAAAGCAACGACTTCTACACATAATTTTAATACCATTTTGCACTATGTTAATATATGATAAAAAATATATACATTTATTACATTTTAAGATGTTTTAATCACAAATGAAATGGCTGTATTGGCCTTTGTACGGTTAAACCGAATGACCTTTTGACACTTCAAAATCTTTAAAATACCTTTATGTAGCAAAATATAATTAAAACCTTTTGGATTCAATAAAAGAGATCTAGTTGTACTACCTTACATACTTTAGATGTCATATCTTTGTTTTTTTATTATTATTAAGGGCTTTGGGCAAAAAATGACCTGTCTCATCATTGACCCATGTATGTGTGTGTTATGTATATATAATTTTTACATGAATAAGTGCAGATACATTCACATAAAAAACCTATACAGAAAGTATAGATTATATAAAATGTATTATCTATAAAATGTAAAACACTTTTCCAAAGGAACATGTTGGCTTTTAAAGCAGAATATAAGATGCATTTGTTTGTTATTTAAAAAGTATAGTATATGCTATAGCTGGCAGGCATGTAAAAAAAAAAAAATGAGCACACACATTTCTCTGCCTTATTATAATATTTTGAGGTACATTATTGTGTCTATTCCGAGCTCTCCCATGTGTGGCGCATTTGACACTTCCATGATATGATTATCATCTGATTCTTTCCGAATGATGCCACTGGCAAAAGTCTGTTTTAGCAGTCTGAGTAATGCTCAAGTGTAAATATATATGCTGTACATTTTCCAACAATTATCTTTTACCAGAAACATATATAGAGAATCAGAGCTTATGTCTTTGACTAGCCAATGCTTTTTTTTTACTTAAGCCTGTGGCCTCACCTATTGCCATGAGCCAAATACAGCTGCTGAATTATTCAGCACTTTATGCGTCGATATAGAAAAGTATTTATTCCTCTAACACGCAAAAGCCTAAGACAAACTAATTAGTCAAGATTACTCCTGAATTCATGATACAGCAGAAATGCAGTAAGATAATTAATTCTGCACTTGCACATTTGCATTTCAGGGACGCATTCAATTATTCAATAAAAGCATCATGCAATACTGTGAAATGTTGTTTTGAATGTGGTTTGTTTTGTGTATTCTGTGCTTGGAGTGTGTGACCTTCTCCCCTCTGGCTCGGTAGCTTTGTATGTTTTACGTGTCGCGGTACGGTCAGCACACAGGGAACTGTCGCTTGATCAAAGAAATGGAGATGCGGAAGGGACCTCGGGGATCGTAGCAGCAGGTGTCCGCTGCTCTGCCTGTGTCTAATTACTGTGTTCCTTAAATTTTAAATCTAGCTCGTCATGTTTTTTAATCTGTTTGAACAGTGTTTTGATGATGCTTTCTTTGTCACATATCTAAATCAATGAAATACATTATGAAACCTGTGGTGTGGGATATCTTCGGTCACAGCCTTTGGGCAACATCTACATAAATACAAAGATTTCTAAAGGATCATGTGACACTGAAGACTGGGTAATGACTGCAAAAAATTCAGCTTTGCCGTCACATGAATAAATTAAATTAAAATATATTACAGTAGAAAACAGTTTTGTCATGACATCTCTGTTTGAGTGTTTGGCATGGTAATGGATATGACTATGTTAATATGTTTGGTCTTGGCGGAATAGATATGCTATGTGGCTGCTGCTGCTATTGCTGTTGCTGCTGCAGAGCAAGTACAGGACTTGCTACTGAAAATACATAACATGCTGCTGTGAGCAAGTAAGACATGCTGCTGCTGTACAATACATGAATTACCTGTAGCAGATCTATACAGGTGGAGGGTTTCTAAAAGCACTCTGCAACTGCTGTAGCAAATGCTAAAAAAGTATTTGAAGGTTAAGCAACAAGCTCATTGGCTACTGATACAGCAGGAACCAATCAGCTGTGCCCTATAGAGAATGATGCGATTACAAGCAGGTCGAGTTAACAACCTGTTAGCCTGTGCCATCTAGAGTTTCGTGACAGAACTTTGTATTTCTTTTATATTGTAATAATATTTCTAGGGCTGTCGATTTAACACGTTAATTAATAAGATTAATACATTTTTAATGCATTTAACACAATTGCCCTGCCCCAGACCTATGTTGGTCATCTGACATTTCATACAGATGATTGATGAAGAATATGATGTAGCAACAGCTCACTACGCGATGGAGCCTGTAGAATGCAGTCAGAAAGTCCTTAACGGTGCCATAGAATGGAAAATTGTATTTACCTTGGGATAGTTGAATAATAAGAGTTCTGTACATGGAAGTGACATACCATGAGCCTCAAACACCATTGTTTCCTCCTTCATATGTCAATTTTGTGCGTGCAAAAGACCCCGGAAAAAAGGGTGAATCCCAACATAACACTGACTGTTACGTAACGGTCGGGATCATTATTATTTACGCCCCCAAAATTTGCATATACCAGCCCATGTTCTAGGCAAGGCAGTATTAACTTTGAGGAGCTGCACAGCTCAATCATCAGACGTTCTGCAGGTATTTTGAAGCAAGCAAGCAAGGATAATAGCGAAAATGGTAGATGGATCGATAATAACTGTTCATGATCCATGATATCATGATATATTTAGTGATATTTGGTTAAAGTTACCATTGTTTCTTACTGTATTCATGGACCAGAGCCATGTCGTTATTTTCATTTTTAACCCGAAAATGCTTGCAGTCTGTATAATTCATAAACACATCTTCATTCTTATTGAGTCTCTTCAGCAGTGTGTAGCTTTAGCCCTGTTAGCCGTGCAGCACGCTATTAAACTCATTCAGAATTGAATGTTAGCAAACATAAACAAAATACATGCCATACTTACGTGATCTGAAATGCTGCATCACGAACAGTTTGTAATGATCCATTTTGAGAGTTATATTTGCTGTGTGAACTTCTGTATTATTTATGAAATTTATTATGGAGTCGCGAGCTTGGGGGCGAGCACCAGTTCATTTGCGCAAAATAGGCAGTTAAAACATGGTATAATAAAAAATCTATGGGGTATTTTGAGCTGAAACTTCACAGACACATTCTGAGGACACCTTAGACTTATATTACATCTTGTGAAATGGCCATTCTATGGCATATTTAAAGATATGGGGCAAAAAATGCCCCTGTATGAGTTTTTGTCTCATATTTAGATCATATGAGTTAAGCAGTATCACACAAATAATGGAGTGCAGTATTACGCAAGTGCTGTTTTTGTCCCAAATATAACGAATGCAAATACGATAACCTACTGATTTTATACAACAGTTCAGTAAATAAGAAGTTAATACTGTGTTATTTTAGACACAATATTGTCTGTTTTGTTCAATTTTGCTAATGAAACTATAAAGATAAAGCAGAGCTGGTTGTCACCGCGCAATGCCCAGCGGTGTTTTATCTCTGAATGTATGTTTTAAACGAACTGAGCGAAACCAATGATTCAGTGGACCATTCATACAAGACTTGTTGGACTTGAAGCGGCGCTACACAGACCGATCAGTGTATGACATACAGCCAGAGCGATTAAAAAGCAAACAGAACTGATCTCTACTTTGATATCATACACCGATCATTCTGTGTAGCGCCAATAAGCCTGAAGAGAACCATTTACTTAACTTCTGAATGAATCAGCTGTTTGAATAAATCGAATGAATGAATGAACGAACAACTTAATCATTAAGACATTTACCGTCACCTACTGGAAGTTTTAGTTTCTTATTTAGAGTCTAATTTTATTTTTAAAAATATTTAATATTTCCATATTAATAAAAAAATTAAAGGTATAGTTCACCCAAAAATGAAATTTCAGTCATCATTTACTCAACCTCATGGTCCAAAAGTTCATGTGTAATAAATTCTCCTCTTTCTGAAGCTACTTTTTGTAATGTCTATTTGATGCTTTACACAATAAACGCTTAAAATGATCTTTTGGGGTTAATTTCTCAGCCAAAAATTGATTAAATTGCAATTAATTAGATTAATTAATCGCCACATCATGTAATTTGATTAAAAAAATTTTTTTTTATCACTTTACAGACCTAAATATGACTGTTTTTACTGTATTTTGATTAAGTAAATGCAGACTTGGAGAGCATAAGAGACTTTCAAACACATTAAAATTGTTAATTATTTCAAACTTTTGATTGGTAGTTTAGATGTGGCATTGAAATTGTAGACAAATGCATTATTAATTTGACAGTGAGATTGGCATTGAGATGGCGATGCACCTGCATCATTATGCAGGTTTATATAAGCGCACAATTATAGGCCGGTTGCACGTTACTTGCCAACCAAATACCCACCAGCAGAGGACCAAGAGTAAATGTGAAGCATGTTATAGACAGACCAAAGCACACAGCCTCGCTTCACACACAATATACAGTACATTCAGATATTCTGATTGTCAGGTCAAACGTAAGAGAAATCTCAACCGGTTACTCCAAATGCTTACTTAGAATTTTGATTGGTCCTTGAGTTTATACTTCTAGGTTGGCTCTATTTGGCAAATCGATGTTGTTGATGAGCCAAATGATTCTTGCATGCATGTGCATGAATTATTCAAACCCGATACTCTGAAGAGGTAAACAAAGGCCCGTTCCATTTGATGGAGAGTCTCACCCTGAATGACCCAAACAAAATGCCATTGCTTTGTTCCAGATTTGTATTGCCAAAGCTTTTTAGACATCAAAATTCTTCTTATGCAGAGCAGAGGATGAGATACCAGAATGCAAAGTGGTTTAAGCTTCGCACATCATCTTGGTTTCATTTAACCTCACTGATACGCTCCATTAATGTTAAATTTAGCTGCTCTCATGTTCACCCTGGACAGATCCCATATATGTATTTTTATTAACTACAACCTTATTGTAAGATATGCGTGTGCAACTTTTTGTAATTATCTGTGTGTCCTCATGTTACATTATACTGTCCTATTTGAATTTGCATTAACATTTAAGTCATTTAGCAGATGCTCTTGTTCTGGCTTTCTTCGGATTGCATATGTGGAAAAGTACTGTTTTCTTGTCACAGTGTGTGACTGCAGTGGTCAACAAATGGCTAGCATCCAATTGTGAAAGTTATCTGCTTGGATGCATTTGCAATTATGAGGATGTCAGGAAATGTTAGCGGGGAACAAGCTAGTTCACATATTAGCCATTAGCCTTTAAACTTTTATGACTGAGTAAATGTGATGGGGAAGATTGTATGAGGTCAATTCGACTTCAAATACAAGTTGATGAACAGCAAATGCGCTTCAGGGTTTTGTGATGGGGTTAGTAACTTTTGTGCTTTAGCCAGAATCCCCCTGATAAGATATGTATATTGTTGAGATATCTGTTCAGCATGAATGTGTTTATTTTGGAGATATACAAGACTATACTGAATTGTTATTCCTTAACATTATGATTATGGGGTTTTCTAAATCCCTAAATCTAAATATTAAACTTTTTCAATTACTTCAGCCAATCCACTTAATGTACAGACTCAATTCAAACTGTTTTGTAGATCATCTTAGCAGAATTTATTAGAATATTCTCCTTTCAAAATAGAACTGACGTTGATGACATCACTGATATTTTGCATACTGTGTTCCGATTGGTCTTTTACATTGAAATGCAAATTGCTTTTATCTGATGTTTGCAACACTTTGATAACATTTTTGATTTAGCACAATTTTGGATCTACTCTGTATCAGTGGCGTAAGTTTGATTTGAACTTTCGAGGAGGCACATCAGACACATTTAAAGGGTTAGTTCACGCCAAAAAAACAAAATAATGACTTATATAGTGATGGCCGATTTCAAAACACTGCTTCAGGAAGCTTTGGAGCGTTATGAATCTTTTGTGTCGAATCAGCGGTTCGGAGCGCCAAAGGCACGTGATTTTAGCAGTTTGGCGGTTTGACACGTGATCCAAATCATGATTCGACACAAAAGATTCATAACGCTCTGAAGCTTCCTGAAGCAGTGTTTTGAAATCGGCCATCACTTTATATAAGTCGTTATTTTGTTTTTTTGGCACACCAAAAATATTCTTGTTGCTTCATAATATTAATATTGAACCACTGTACTCACATGAACTGATTTAAATATGTTTTTAGTACATTAATGGATCTTGAGAGAGGAAATGTCATTGCTTACGAAGATGAACGAAGGTCTTACGGGTTTGGAACGACATGAAGGTGAGTAATTAATGACATTATTTTCAATTTTGGGTGAACTAACCCTTTAAGTTTATATTTCTTTGTTCATACATATATACTGATATAATAATCATTAATGTTCACATGTTTATGTGCTGTGATAAATGCATATATTTAAACAAATCAATTATTGATTTCATGTACACTACCATTCAATTGGGGTCCACTGGGGTCGGTAATATTTTTAATGCTTTTCTCTTATGCTCACCAAGGCTTAATTAATTCAAAATACAGCAAAAACAGTAATATTTCTATTATTTCTATTTGAATATATTTTCTAATTTAATATATTCCTGTGAAGGCAAAGCTGAATTTTTGGCATCTATTACTCCAGTCTTCAGTGTCACATTATTCATCAGAAATCATTGTGAAATTGCGAATATTATCAAAAAGCAGTTGTGCTGCTCAATGTTTTTGTGGAAACTGTGTGTTAGAGTTATGTTCTGTTTCATTGTGTATCCCTGTGACCTAGTTTTCCTGAGTTGTCTGATTAGTCATTTAGTTCACCTGTCATCTCATTAGTTACAGTAAAATGTTAGTCCCTGTGTATATACAGTACCCTGTGTTTTCCTGCATTCCTTGTCCGTTCTCGTTTATGTTATGTTGTGTATGTTGGATACACTCCTGAGTTTTCCTGATTTCCTGAGTTTTGTCATTAAAGACATTATATTGATTCTCCTTCGTCTTCGTTTGGTTACCAACTTTTGACACTGTGATACAATTTTTTCATGACTCTGATGAATAAAAGTATAAAAACAGCATTTATTTTAAATAGAAATCTTTTGTAAGATTATAAATGTCTCTGCTGTCTGTTTACGAATTTCGGAAACATTGCAGTAAATTCTTTCTAGCATTGCTTTCCAGATTATATGCACTTCATCCTACTGCTGCATTGAGTTCATCTGATGTCTGAATACACAAGAGGAAAAGGACATATACTGTATATATATTTTAACAAAAAAAGGCAGAAAAAAATATTATTGAACAAAGAAAAATATTGCATTTTCACTGATTAATGATTCATGCCCATAAACACAGTAAAAGCATAGTGTAACATTGAGGGTTTTCGTCCAGACAGACTAGTCCTACCAGGCAAACATCTTAAGTGCACCACGAGGATCAAGATATTTCTTACTGTCAGTGCCATTAGTGTCTCTGAATTGAGTTTTAGTGTCTTTTAGATTCACTTATGTAATTTCATACGTCTTCATTGATTTTCAATGGTGTATCATTCAGTATCTGTATTTAAAGAGGGTCATTCATGAAAAATCTAATTCTCTTCTCTTTTAGGATAAAAGAGCTCAATATAACATGAAAACTTTCAGAACTCAAATCCTCTTTTCTAGTCCAAAAGCTATTTATTGAAACTTGGCTACAAAAAAATGACTTGTTCTGCACATTTACACATCATCACCATCTTGGCTCAATGTAGTAATGGCAAAGAAAGGGAAATACTCTTATACAGTTGATAATTAACTAAATCTGAAAGTAATGTCAGGAACGTTCACCAAATGTTGTGCTATTCCTGGCTGAAAAAATGCATGGTTAAAGACCATGAGATACTTTCTGTGTTTGTGTGCCAATTTTTTTGCATTTTTCTCTGCAGACCATGTAGTTAACCAACCACAATATGAGCAGGCCTTGATTGAATAATGACTTGAAATTGAAATTAAATTATAGTTTTAGGGAGGTTTTTTTTTTTTTTTTTTTTGCACAAAATTGTCATATGACTTCAGAAGACTTGGAATATACACACTACCATTCAAAAGTTTGGGGTCTTAAGTTTTTTTTTTTTTAGTGTTTTTAAAAGAAGCCTATGCTCACCACACCTGCATTTATTTTATTAAAAATACAGCAATAAATATTAAATATTATTACAATTTAAAATAACTGTTTTCTATTTTAATACATTTAAAAACATAATTTATTCCTGTGATGGCAAAACTGAATTTTCAGCAGCCACTCTAGTTTTCAGTTTCACTGATCCTTCAGAAATCATATGCTGTCATGTTATTGTTTTTGATCAGTTTAATGCATCCTTGCTGAATCAAAGTATTAATTTCTTTCAAAGAAAAAATAACTTATTAAATTATTAATAATGTTTATATGCTAACAGTTTAGAATACAGTCTCATTTTTAACATTACTTAATGCATTAACTAATATGAATTAACAATGAGCAATACATTCTTACAGCATTTATTAACCTTTGATAATGTTACGTAATAAAAATGTTCATATTAGTTCACACTGCATTAACTAATGTTTACAGGTACAATTTAATCTTAAAAATGTATTAGTAGATGTTGAGATAAATAAATGCTGTGGAAGTATTGTTCATTGTTAGTTCATGATAAAGCACAATATGTAATTTTTCGCCACTAGAGGTCGCTTATTCAAAACAAAGGCGTAGCTTGATGACGCCTTGATTTCGCGGAATCATGGGAGGTGTTGTCTTCAAATCTACAGTCGGTGGAAAAGAATCCAAGTAGTTTTGGGATATTTTAATGAAAAAAAATCTTACATATTGTGCCTTTAACTAATGTAGTTAACTAATTTTAACTAATGAAACCTTATTGTAAATTGTTAGTTTATTTTTTTTAATTAATATTTTTTCCAACTATTCCTTGAAAGTTTTTATTCCTTCAATCCCTTTTTTGTCTGTAATCCGCTTCCTAATTCAGCCTCAGAGAAAAGTTGTGCCTTCTGGCCCCTGAACTTTACTCAATTTAACTTTGTTGACACCACCGTAATGCATTTTCTCCATCATCTTAAAAGTGTGACCGTGCTCTGTCTGAAAGAGGCGCCGTGAACCCCGGCGATGATTGGTTGATCTTGAAAGCCCAGGTCTTTTGGTCAAATATCCCCCTCCTGGGAAAGCCACTTACAAATGGACCACTTGGAGACCACCGCTGAGAGAGACTTCTCCGTCCACGGTGGGCGGGAATGCACGCAACTCAAATGTGTGTGCATGTTCTCTCCCTCCAGGCCTTCCCCTGGAGACCGGCCCACTGCTGGGAGCACCATGTGGCTGATTGTCAACCTCCGCTCTCTCCACTCTCTCTCCATCACGTAGCTGCGGGAGGCCCTGAAACGCTTCCAATCCAAGCAGATTATTCTGAGATAAAGACTCAGCAACAAGAGCTCTCTGAGGGACACTCTGTATTCCATTTGCAGCTGTATTATTCCAGCACTCTGTGGCATCTGCGTGACTCTTCCAAAGATGCATTTCCTGCGCTCTGCTTCCCACTGGCACAAATAGATGAACAGATTTCAGTCTCATAAACAAGGTTCTGGTTCCACTGAGTGATTGTGTATGAATTGCACTTAATCAGCTCCTGTGTTCAAATATCAGCTCTGGCTGCCAAGCATTGGGTCTGCTTATACACTCATTAGGTAGATGATAACAATAACAGTGGAGTGTGTCGTTTATATTTGCGATGTCGTTGTTATTAGCCCCACAGCTGGCTGCATCAACCTGTTAATGTGCAGTTTGGTGTCAGACACAGCCATTAAAACCCTTAGCGGTGGTGATGTAACACTCTTTTCTACTGTCCTTATGTAGAGTCATAAAAGTGCATAATGTTTTCTTTTCCTCTCTTTGTCATTTTAGTAGCTCCCTAGTCCTGCCAGACCGACGCGTCAACATCTAAACCGAATTATGCAGCTTATCCTGAACCGAGAGAAGGTCTTCTGTTTTCAAAACAAATCATGAGAATATTCAGCCCCTGTCCGAGGTAAGGCAACCTGAGAAAGTGTTGTCTTGCTCAGTTGCTCCCTTCTGACTTCTGTAAAGTATGTAAATACAGTAAAATGGCTTATACCTCAAGGCAGAGAAAGACGTTGAAGGTCAGTTGTGGGCTGAAGCTGTTTTATGCTGCAGGACAGTGTGCATAAATAAGTGCATTTTTCCTGATACCACATTTTTTGCACTATTCAAATTATATAATACCAACCGTGAGCAAAGTAATGCTTCTTTTAAATACATATTTTTGAAAAACAGTCTTGCATAAATGAATGATGAATAAAATGATGAATGATGAATAAAATAATGAATGATGAATATTTTACATTTTTAATAATCGTCAAAAACCCAAAGTCCAGACTTCAAGTGATCCATTGCGACCAAATTTGAATTTTTACCCTGGGCGGCCTGGGCATCGCCCGTTGAACCCTGGGACCTCAGAGATCCAGTCCAGACTTCCAGTGATACATCACGGTCAAATTTGAATTTGATGCCCACCAAGAGTGACTCTGAGTGGGCCTCCTGAACCTCCAGGAAGAGCCACTCTGCACCTCCTCTCCCAGCACTGTGATGGCCTGTTTTACACCACCCAGCGATGGGGAAGCACCTCCAGAGGGCGGACGGGTCTGACTTTGACTGGGGACGAGCCACCTTCCCTGGGCTGGGGAAGGAAGCCGGAGAGCATGGAGGTCTGACCGAACCAGCCAGTTGGGACTTAGTCATTTTCCTGTTGGCCGCTCTCCAAGGGACATTTGGTCACCCATCCCCAGCACCGAGATGGGGGACTTTACCACACCCATGGCCCAGGCATGCCCACCGGGGTCGCGGGTGAATCTGAATCATCAGGGTTGTGCCCTTTGAATTTTCAAATTTTCCATAACACCGGATCAGCGCGGATCTGCATGATGAAACCCATATAGATCTTTGGGAGACCTTTCCAACTAGATAGATAGATAGACAGATATTTTATTTTTGATGAATACATGAATACAAACTACTCTGGTTTGCTTGCGTCATCCTTTTTTCCATCATTAAAGTAAATAACATTATTGACTCAATACATATCCTCTTTCCCCATCCTATTTATATAGTTTCAGAGTGGACAGCAGTGAAAATCAAAGGCACATATGTTGTTCGGTGTTTACCATGGATTGACGTAAGCCTCTATTCTTCAGATGAATACAGCATCTTGTCTTAATACTGTAGAGTTTGAATATGTAGATGGGAGCCCTGGCTGCTGTTTGTGTCAGTGATTATGGGTAAGAAAATGAATAATACTCCCTCGTCAATGACCTCTGACTCCTACGGCCCTCATTTCTGGCTCCTGGGCATTTAGTTGAAACAGAATGAGTCCAAATCACTCTAAATACACAAGCCGGGTCTGCAAGGACTTGGGTTATATATGCCGAAATGTGTGGGAGAGAGCATCTCACTGCAACCTCTAACAAGTTTAAGCCATGCGTAACAATCTGTCAGAGAGACACGAATATCATCGTTTCAAAGCTGACATCTTGATAGGAAAGTACCTTATTTAGGGACATGTATTTCTTTATTTTTACCACTTCTAATATGAATTATAATAATAATATTATAATAATACTGCCTCACTATCACAGGAACAATGATAGATTAAATGTTTTCAAATATATTCGTGATTTCTTTCGTTAAAAATATTAGAAACTCCCAGCTTACAGCCCCTTTAACCTGACGTTAGCAGTCAGAGGCCAAAGTTTCCTTGTTTCTTGGTTTCAGAAAAAGCAATTATTCTAATTGTTTTGCAATAAATTATTCAGCAGGCAGAATTAATGAGTTTACGTGCAAGGTATATTCCAAGATTTGTTTCCGTGTCTTGATTAGCATTTTATGAGGACCACTATTGTTATTTTTGTTGCTATGCCAAGCAAAGCTTCCAAGCAAAAGCACTTACAAATGATATTTTAGCATGTTTTAGCAACTTACCTGTATAATATGTAATATGTCACTTTCCAGTAGTGGCCTTAAGGCTGTTAGGTTGTGGCTAATTTTAAATTTTCGCAATGTTTTTTTTTAGTTTTGATTTTATTAAGATCAGTATGATGTGCGACTTTGTACCAAAAGTGAAAAAAAACAGAATGTAGTGTTAATGATGCTAGCATCTTAATATTTTTTGTGCAACATCACATTTTAAGTGCATTATCACAGTGTTGGGGAAAGTTACTTTTAAAAGTAATGCTTTACAATATTGCATTACTCCCTAAAACTAATTGTGTTACTTAGTTACATTTTATGAAAAGTAATCTGTTACATTACTTTTTGTGTTACTTTTTCTCACCTAGGCTGGGCTTGCTTTTTTGTTGTTAAATGACAACAAAAAAAGTTCTATTTTTGGCAAATGTTAAGGCCCTTTCACATCAAAATTGAAATAAATAAGCCTCAGGCTGAAGGCAATGCATATTTACGCCTCTACAGTAGAGCGCGCAGCTCAAACAAACAAGCCTTTCAGCTGCGCTGCCATTCTGGATTGAAGAAGAATAGGATACAGGAGAAGGAAGTTCTACATTTCTAAATCTAATATAAAGTAATTTTTGCTTATTAGTATGGTTGAATTAGATAATTGAAGGTGAGCAGCAAAGGCATTTGTTAAAAAAAAAGTGAGATTAAATACATAAAGTGTATTTGTGTAATTTAATTATTACAGGTTTGTGTAAAATTCTGAGATTGCATTTTACTGTTTTTATTCATTTTGAGGAATACTAAATGTTTTCGTGCAAGTGAGATGAGTAAAGGCATGTTCACATTTAGTCTAGACCTACAATAACCGCCATGTTTACACAGTGCACACAACACTTCTGCACTTTATTTCTCTCAACATGGGGACAGGAGAGCTGTCAGTCAATACATGTGAAAAAGTAACTTAGATATTTTGCTGTGAATTGAAAACGTAATCCGTTACTTTACTAGTTACTTGAAAAAAGTAATCTGATTACGTAACTCAAGTTACTTGTAATGCGTTACCCTCAACTCTCCATTATCAGTTAAAATGGTACATAGGAACAACAGGTGATGTGATAAGAACGTGATAGGAACGTTTATTCTATGTTTTGACAACTGCTAAATGCATTTCTCTGTTTAAGTGGTAAAAATTCAAGACTAGATTCATCAGAATTACATTGTGTTAACTACACATCAGTTTGTTTGTCCATTTGTCCAGTGCCATCATGTAATTATTGATTATCATTATAATTATTGAATTATTCATATAAGGCTATAAAGCAAGTCATTTCTCTTGGTGGCCATCTTGTTGACGTCCATGGGCAGCTATTATCTATTAACCAAACTGGTAATGAGTGAAATCTCCGAAAGTGTTGGCTAATGTATAAGTAGCATTAAAATCAGACAAAAATTGTCATGTTTAGTTCAAATCATGCAAAAAATAACTGGTTTTCTGTTTGAATATATTTTATAAAGTAATTTATTCCTGTGATCAAAGCTGAATTTTCAGCATCATTACTCCAGTCTTCAGTGTCACATGATCCTTCAGAAATCATTCTAATATGCTGATTTGCTGCTCAAGGAACATTTATGATTATTATCAATGTTGAAAACAGTTGTATACTTTTTTTTCAGGATTCCTTGATGAATAGAAAGTTCAAAAGAACAGCGTTTATCTGAAATACAAAGCTTTTGTAACAATATACACTACCGTTCAAAAGTTTGGGGTCAGTAAGAATTTTTATTTTTATTTTTTTGAAAAGAAATTAAAGAATTTAATACTTTTATTCAGCAAGGATGCATTAAATCGATCAAAAGTGACAGAAAAAGACATTTATAATGTTACAAAAGATTATATTTCCAAATAAATGCTGTTCTTTTCAACTTTCTATTCATCAAAGAATCCTGAAAAAAAAAAAATTGTACACAAATATTTTGTACAATTGTACACAATAAATGTTTCTTGAGCAGCAAATCAGCATATTAGAATGATTTCTGAAGGATCATGTGACACTGAAGACTGGAGTAATGATGCTGAAAGTTCAGCTTTGCCATCACAAGAATAAATTACATTTTAAAATATATTAAAATACAAAACATTTCTTTTAAATTGTAATAATATTTCACAGTATTGCTGTTTTTTACTATATTTTGATCAAATAAATGCAGCCTGTGAGTATAAGAGACAAATGGTAGTCTATACACCCTCTCTAATGACAACATAACTGAATGGACAGCAACTGAAAGGAAACCATTAACAGAAAGAATGTTTTGTAATATTATAGAGTGATATAATGCACTGCTCATCAGTATAGTTCTTCAGAATGATGTCATGCTGTGTGTGTGTGTGTGCCAGTGCCCTGTGCTCTGTTAAAACATGACCCTCTCATGTCCACACTTTCATGATTTCGAACATGCGAGGACAGCCTCTACCCATAATGGAAAGGCCTGTCATTATTTTGAGATACTCTGCCTAATGTTGTGGTGTCACCACATGTCTTCCAGAGTCGTATTCTCTCACACTCGCCATCAGGTGACATAAAATGCTCTCCCTCCTGCTGAAATGTCCAGTCCAGAGCAGAGAAGCTCCATCTGGGGCACCATCTGCTAGTTCGCTCTCATTACATGTAGGGGGCTGAAAGTCCAACGCTCCCTGTGTTCTATCAACAGGTAAGCAGCCTCAAATGCGTTAAAATGCCAATCTCATCCTTTATGAACCGGAAATAGTGTTGTTTAATCTATTAAAATTTTTTGGTGTGCATTGCATTTCTTTATTTGAATGCATTTCTTTACTTCAAAAAGAAGTGCTGATTAATACAAGATCTCAGATTCAATCGCTGCCATTTAAAGACACTCGTTGTCTGTGAAATGAAAATATAATTATGGCAATCCTGCTCTCTGCTAGGCATCCTGAGATCCTGAGATTGAATCCAAGCCATACATCTGAAATAAGCATCACATGCTGTGTTTCTCCACCCCCATCTATTGGCTCTAAATTACAGGTCAGTGAGAGCTGTGTGTGGTTTTGTGTACTGTTGTCATTCTTATTCAGTCCTTTTTACCTAATGTGATAATGTCACAAACATATATTCATGGATATTAGAGTTCTGTGAGAGCGAGCAATTGTCCTCTGTCATTTACTGGTGTCAGACGTCTGACTTAAAATACATATATTTGAAAGACAGTTTTATTCATTTTTCTCCCTGTTTTTGCTATTGGGCACCAGTGGAATACATTTACAGACAGCAGCACCAGCTTTTCTCAGTGACATACGGACCTTTAAATTCTGTCATATTCACTCATTGTCATGTGGTGATATTCTCTGTGTAACACACATAAAAAACAGATTTTTTCTCTACAACTATAATTCTGGGTGTAAAACATTTCTAATTATTATCAATATTGAAAACAGTTAAAGACACAATATGTAAGATTTTTGCAGTAAAATATCCAAAAACCACTAGGCCAGTGTTATATATTTTGTTCAGTTGAGTACTTGCAATTTCCCAAATGTTTCAACTATTTGTAAATCGTGAGAAAACTTATTGTTATATAGCTCAACATGTTTAGTTTTATTGTTTAAATCTAATTTTCTTGATTTTCCGAGAGTACCATGCTTTAACCATGCCTCAGAGAAAAACACTATTTTGTGAAGTAGCTAACATAGCATAATCAGATGCAGCTTTATTTTTATTAACAGTAATACAGCATTTACAATACATACAATACAATTAAAATTAATTGCATGCCATTTATCAACACAAGCCATCCAGCATTTATTAATATGATATTTTAAAATCGATCTAGCTTACTGCAGTGTGCAACGTGTGTCTCACAGGAATCGGCGAGCGAACGCACAGAGTAACGTTATAACATCATTTTCAACAAATGTATCTAATATGATAAACAGCACTGCTTTACCCCACATATGCTTGACTGGAAGAAGCGGAATCGGCGACTGTGGCATAATAAAAGTTCCGCTGCTAGCGAGCCATGTGTCGCGTTCGCCTCTCATTAGCAATCGCTCCAGCGGTCTCGTTCAGCTCCAGCATCACTCGGCCCTGCTCTGCTTCATACTACAGTAACATGATTTCTGCCTGAGTCCCGTCCCGATTCTTTTCCACTGGCTGTGAGGTGAAGACGACACTCTCCCAAGATTCCGCACTCAATCTTGGCGTCATCACGTTATGCCTTTGTTTTGAATAGGCGACCTCTAGCGGTGAGAATTTACATAGTGTGCCTTTAAAAACCCTTGTGCTGCATGGAAAAATAACGTGTGGGTTTGGAACAACATGAGTGTGAAGATGTGATCATGGCATGTCAAAATTACTGTAATTATGAGATTCTGACTTGTAAAAAGCATTCATATCCTTGTAGAACACGTAATTACAAACACATGACCGCTGTACCACCTGACCAATGCAGATTCTTTTTTGGCATTGTTAGTGTCAGCATAGAAAAGCATAATTCTGAGGACGTGAACAGCTCTGAATATAAATTCTTGTGTTGTCATCTCATTACCGTAATTACGAGTAAATAATGACAGATTTTTCATCTTTGGGTGAACTATCCCTTTAAGAAACTCAAGGGTTCCTTGCATGAATTTGCAGTTTAGACATTTTGTTTTTGATTTTTTTTTTTTTTTTTTGTAACCAAAAATCTCTTTGATATTGTCTGCAATAATCTCCCCCTCACAGGAACACGATGTAATCTACGGACAACAAGTGATTTGTGCCAAACAAGAGCTGTGTATTCCAATGATTTTGCAAAGTCATTTCCTGTCTGATATCTGTTATGACCTTTAACATCTCTGCATTAAACTTTTTAAGTGCAGACTTTAATGCCGTGAATACCAGCCAAGGCCATTAATCTCCTGAAGTTCCTCCTATTGGTTTACAAACAGCTGTGATTTTGCAATGGTAAGCTTTTCCCCGATTTGTTTGACAAAGATGCTGAAGATGAAAAGTTTTCCCACATCCATTGGCGCAATCCAATGCTTAATCTCCATTGCAGGATGACTAAATGCAGTCTGGGGCTTTCAGTGGACACTTGTCAAAAGGAAGCTGTGAGTGATTTGATACATTTCCATTGTGAGGTATTCTGGTTGAAGTGATCTGAAGACAGACACTGAAAATTGATGATAAAACCAAAGGAGAGCAAGAGCAAATGCACGCGCATGCACGCAAACATCCAGAATCCCTGTCTCATGCGATAATGAGAGTTTGAGCAGGTCTTAATTCTCACAGATGGGATCTGTCGATAGCAGATTAATGGAAACTAGGTTTGTGTGTTTGTAATGCATGGCTAGCAAAGCCCTGAGGCATAAGAACAAGACTGTCTGACATGTAGATTCTGGCATAACTTGTCCAAAAGTAGCGATGCTACAAGCTTAGCATCAGTAGCCTGCTGGAAGCTCAGCTTTTTTCCTGAGAGTGGAGCTTTTCCAGTAATGTGCAACACAGGAGAATTCTATCATTTTAGTAATTTTTTCGCCACAATGACATTGTGGTCAATGTCGTGTATTTGGGTCATTGATGAATAAGGTTTTTAAAAGTGTAAAAAAAACATAATGGAGATATAATTAATTTTTATTAAGTGTTAATAATGAGATTATGTGGTTTTTATAATCAATTATAATCAATTAACACTGCTTTCATCATTTTTTACAAGATGGACAAAAATTGTCACCAAAAAAGTCATTCGATTTAACTAAACTTTTGGTTTTACCAAATGACGATATTTTCAAACAATGCTAACAGGCTGATATCTAGCTAGCTAGCTTTTTAGCTTGGTAGCTAGCTAGCTGAAAGACAGTCAAACATTTTATATTTAGTACAAGCTTTACAACATTTTCCATGTTTTATTGCGGTTGTACCGAATGACCCTGATGTTTCGGGACATGCATATGAGCAATTGAAAACATGAATTTTTCAAATAGTTAAGAGAGAGTTAGTTACTTTGCTTCATGACCATGTGGTCCTTTGCAGGTGTCTGAATGATGTCACATCCTGTCACATGATATTGATCGCATGACTTGATTCAAAACGGTCCCTTTATATTGGTTACTCCGAATGACATCAATGAAATTCATTTTTCCAGACATTCTTTCTCATAACAAAGCAACGACTTCTACACATAATTTTAATACCATGTTAATATATGATAAAAAATATATACATTTATTACATTTTAAAATATTTAAATCACAAATGAAATGGCTGTATTGGCCTTTGGACGGTTAAACCAAATGACTTTTTGACACTTCAAAATCTTTAAAATACCTTTATATGTAGCAAAATATAATTTTCATTTCATAATATTTCACAATATTAGATTGTACTGTATATTTGATCAAATAAATGATCAAACCGACCCCAAACTTTTGAACGGTAGAGTATAAGTGATATTTACCTTGATTTTTCTGTTTTTTTCTTCACACATCACGTGTCTCATTTCATCTCAAGCATGGTGGTTGCTCAGCTCTTTTTCTAAAAGTGTCAGCTTTCCCAGTAGCAAGCTATTGCTGTTGATAGCTTTAATGTTGTTGCTTACATTTTGTTAGTAGCTTGTAATGTAGCTTGTAACATTTCAAAAAGGTTTTAAAATATCTTGTAGCTTAGAAATCATTGGTGACACATTCTTTGCTTGTGTGCCATGTAACCCCTTATGAATGCACCATTGCTCTGTGAGATTAGCACAAGCACTCCTTTGGTTATCTATTCAGGCCTCTGACTGAGGTGAAGCCAATGTGAGACTCAGGTCATTATGATGTCTCAGAACATCACAACAACTGCATGACATTCCTCTATTAATACACTCGATAAACTCAATGCAGCTGTCAATGTGAAAATCTTTGGCTCTGTCTGCTTTCGAAAATAATTGCCTATTTACAAACCCACTGAAGTGTTTCGGCACAAATAGAGTATAAAATGCAAGCCTGATGAGGCGGTGTCAGCCCTGTCAGTATTGCAGCGAGCCCGGCAGCGTCCTCCTTCGCCACCCTATTTGAGATTTCTGTCACCCCACACGCCTGTCACACAACTGTCGCATTACGCTGTCTCTCTCTTGTCTTCCTGCTTGTCACCTTTGGGATATTAGAGGGCGTAATTTGTGCCATTGAATTTAAACTGTGAAAAATAGTTTGAGGCCCAGATTCAATCAACCCCAAATTCAGATGAAAACTTTCATAGAAACTGTCATTGCAAAAGAGTGTGTTCAGTGAACGTACAAAATATGTGGCAGAAAGTGGGTGGAAAAAAACTCTTAAAGTCAGCATAAAATAGAAGATGCGATTTGTTTTATATTTAGTGCTGTCAATGTTAACACGTTAACGTGTGCGATTAATTTTTTTCCAGTTTAACGCATTAAAAATATTAACGCAGCATCCGTTTTTTTCTGTCATCCTTTGGCTAGCATTACAATGATCATGCTCTTATGCGTGCAAATGTTTTTAAACCATTGATGCGCGCCAAAAGAAAAAGAGAACATGCTGTCTGTGAATGTCCTGGGGCTAAATAGGGCACAATATGACATTTATTATGGGTTTATTTTAATTACGCTGTAATGTTGAATGGCTATAATTCATGTTTAAAATTGGGGAAAAATTCAAATAATAAAATAAATATTAGTATCAGTGATACTGGCCTTCATTCATAAAGAGATGCCATTAACAGAGATGTTTTTATGTTGTTTCTTTATGTTTTTTTAATTTGGAGATTAACTGTGAAATTATTACATTATAAAATATATTAAAAAGGTATAAAAAGTAATTTTAATTGCGATTAATCACGATTAATCACAGAAAACGTGATTATTCTAGTTAATTTTTTTTAATCGATTGGCAGCACTATTTATATTCCCTATTGTGACGAGTGGATTTAAAAAAAGTAATGATGTGCACGGATAAAATATTTATAATAAACACTGCAACATGCCATTGCCATTAAATAAAAATAAGAATTGTCCATTTAGGATACACTTACATGACAATGATGTACTAAAAATGGAAAAGTTTTTCCTTTGCATTTTTTGCATACAGACAACAACGTTTTCAAAATGATCCCCCATTCACACAGATCAGCGAAAACGACTAAAAATGCTGTATAATGTATGCCAGGCCAGTAGGTGGCGATGTCACTTTGTAAAGAAACACTACGCGCATATAGACTGAATATGTAATGAGCACACATGATGTCATCGTTTTCACAAATTCACGTTTTTGTAGTTTACAGGGAGACAATAATGATATTGTTTTCAAAAACGTGCACTCTGAAACTCGTTTTAAACCAAAGTTTGCGTTTTCAGGCCCCCAAAAAGCTGTTGTTCGAGTAAATGAATGGCCAAAACGCATACGTTTTTAGTTGACCCTCAGATTTCACAGTGAATTTAAAGAGTTTTCACACACTAACTAGTCCTCTAACAATGTCCAACAGTGTTTATAAATGCATCACAGGAGAATTTAGAATTTTTGTACTTCTGAAACATGCAGCATATCCACTACAATATCATTTCCATCACATTTCAAATGATGTATTGTGTTTAATAGCATTTTGTGGTGGAAATAACATTTTAAACATTTTTGCAATGAAATGGCCAACTGCAAAGGTTCATTTTATAGCTTGCATTTTATGTACAACACAAACAATTAAAGAAAATATTTTCAGACTTTTTCCATCTTTTGACAAAATTACAGCTTGATTTGGAAATTACATTACATGACTGTGTGTGTGTGTGTATGATAATATGTTATGATAAATGTCTTAAATTAAGATTAAAAGTATATTTCTGTAAAAAAGGTAAAACAATAAAATTGATTGTATGGAAAAGAGCAGCTCTGTCATTTTTTATGTTAACTCTTTTTCTGTTCCAGAGGGAAACATTTCAGTGAGTTAGGAGTGACATGAGGGTCTGCAATGACAGAATTTTCAGTTTGAAGCAAATAATCAGCTGAAGGTAGGACTGACCAACATTAGACATGTGGTTGAGCCATTATTGTCAGTGTTTTACACAGTTTTTTTTACCTACATTAATCATGAACCTTTATTAAAGATAACCCTCCCTCAAAAAAAAAAAAAAATTCAGAGGTATGTGTCTGTTCCTGGATGCCGTTCTTGCAAATGGAAGGTTTCCTCTCAGCTTAAATGACGGGGAAACGGCGAAATGCACCATATCCACCTACTATTACTGCTCTCTGCTTACTGATTTGTCCCCTCACCACGAGCGATTAATCCAAATCTCCTCTTTTTCGCACTCTGGAAATATCTGCAACAGCCTCCCTAATGCAATATTACCGTTTTCATTTGCCTATTTGTCTTGCTCATTTGCAATTTGCACTTTTATTTATACAGTGAAAACTGTTTGAAAAAGTCTGGAGACTGGCACTTTACTTTGTGTCAGAAGCACAATTTTTCAATCTTAAATGTTTAATGGTTCATTAATAGGTCATGAATTAGCTCTGATCACTGCTGTAGGAAGCACTCTATAAGATCTATTACACTCATTGCTCGAGTAGTTATCCTCCGAGTAATCTGGTGGCTCTGTTCTAAAACCCACCCATGTCTATCCTGTAATTTGTGCTTTATTATCTACCTGTATATCTCTCTCCTGTGCTTCTTAAGCCTCTCTCGTTCCCTGGCAGATAAACGTAGGGACATGACAGATGGGCATTTTCACAATTTGGCTGTTTTCTGAACCTCCTACCTGAAGCAGAAACGCAGAACCATTATGATATTCCCAGGTGGCGGCACAACAGGCTGGCGGTGCAGGACTGTCTGTTGCTTTGGTCACTCTACCATCACCTAATGTGGTAAATCACTGAACATTGTATGTCCTCTGGACTCCAAACACAACACGCTTTTGATGCTAAATGACAAAACATATGATCTGGCCAGCTGCAACTTAATCTTTCTTCCATTACTTCCATTTCCTAAACAGCCCAATTTACACCTGGCATTAACATGTGTCAATTAGTGGACAGCGCTAAATACAGATGTCTCGGAAACGCACTGTGATCTGATCACTGAAACAGCATTTGGAGGTTGTCATGGACATATTGTATATGTAATATAAATGCTAATGTGCCTCAGACAGCATTGTAGGACCCCTAAGTCATTACAACATGTAATAATTGTGCCAGGTTCTGCTTTAATAGAAAACAACTCATACATATTTCTACAAAACATCTAAAACAGTGACACAGCAATGTGTGTAGCCACAAAATCATAGACCCTTCCCTTGATGAAAGTGGTCATCAGAGATGCATGTTAAAGGCAAACTGTTTCAGCTGCCTATATGTTATCGGATCACCCAAGTCAGATGTTATACCAGGTGTAGACAGGGTGTTACACACAAGCATATTAATTATATGGGAAATAAATCGCTGATTGGTCTCTTGTCTATTTTTGACTCTTCTCATTTAGCAGGACTCAGGAGGTATGAGAACATAGTCCATCATGGCCATGTGACACGACCAGCACACCTCAAACCATAGAATCATTGCGTAAAACTGGTAGAATTTTTTTTAATATATATATAAAATATATAGTAAATATGAATAAGGTAATTCCAACTTTTTATCTCACAATTCTGACTTTTTTTCTCAGAATTATGAGATATAAACTTGCAATTGCGAGTTAAAAGTCAGAATTGTGAGATAAAAGGCAAAATTTTGAGATATACATTTGCAATTCAGATTTTTTCTGACTTTATCTCTTTTTTTCTCAGAATTGTGAGATATAAACTTGCAATTGTGAGTTATAAAGTCTGAATTTCGATATAAAAAAGTCACAATTACATTTTTTATACTTAAGAAACTAGAGATGCACCGATATATCGGCCAATAATCAGTATTGGCCGATAAACACAAATTTTCACACTATCGGAAGTGTGAAAGTAAGAAATATTAATTTAATCTTCAGAATTTAGTTAATGTGTGTTAATATTAATTTGAGTAATGTGTTTGTTTATGACTGATTTACTCTGAAACAAGTTGATTGAAAGTTATGAAATGGAGAGAATAAAGTTTTTATTTGCATTTCTTTCAAAATATAATAATTAAAAATATAATGATTAATTATTAATTATAATGAAATTATCATTAATTTGAAAGAAGGTATAAAAGGCAGAACCCCCAAACTATTGGTATCATTATATATATACAGTCAAAACATTTTTGATATTTTTTATATATTTTTACTAGTGGTGCAGAACACTATAGTTCATTTATGTTAGTGAGGATAGCAAAATAAAGTAAACTGTGACATATTATACCCAAAAATTCTTCATACAGTGGACTACCAGTAAAACTGATAAAAAATTTGAAACCAAAAATTATTCAGACACTTTGACCTGACCATGTTTTGCTTGAGTGTTATCTGACCTAATTAAGATTAATTTTTTTCTGACACAGTTTAACTCTGAGATATATATATATATATATATATATATATATATACATACATACTCAAATTAATATTGAAATATCTTGCACTATATTACAGAGCTAGAGGCCCTAAATAGCAACAGATATGTTCATTCATTAATAATGAATAGCAAATGCAATAACAGTCATTTGTTGGGTGTCCTTAAGCACATTTACTTCATATTAAGTTTCAAGAAGGATATTAGTGCCGCTGAGATCCCTTGTTTCACCGTGCCCTCAGTGGCTTATCCATTTCACGAAAGGACATGAAGATAAATCCGTGTTAAGGCTGATGACATGATAGGCCGTTATTGTCGTCCACTCTGCGGTTATAATTTACTACAGAAATCATGCATCCTCATATTTACTGCTATTCAGAGTAAAATAACCTTGCAGTAAATGTTACGTATTGGAAGGTTAAAGATGTGGATCTAAGCAAAATGGCAAGTAATTGCCAATCATGCTGTCAACATCTGACATCTAGACTGCGGAGGAGCGACTCAAGTGTGAACCGAACACTGTAACTGGCATTTGTAATATAAGGTCTAAAAGGAGTGAAAACTGTAAGGTAGATAGATGGAGTTGAAAGAGGAAGAAAGACGGAGAACTCTGATGACAGCAGCAAGTAGTGGACTGATGAATGTGAGGCGAATGGACAGGTAGACAAACAACTTATTGACGAAGCGGTTGGTCTATTGATTGACTGCTTGATTGATTGTGGGTTTTTTTGAGCTAGTTTCTAGAGTTTCCTATTATTCTTTTGCCAGCTCTGATTTTTATCCAAACCCCTTGAGGACTTTTGATAAATTAAGACTATAATTTGGTTATTTCTGGAGGAGAAACTCATTTTTCGCCTGCCTTCAGCACTGAAAAATGAATTTGGCCTTAAGTAAGTTTGCTCTTTTGATTAATTTTAATCATGTTTTTCATTTTACTAAATAATAATGCACGGGTTTGATATGTATTCTTTGTGTTTTGAACAAAACTATGTCAATTAATTAAAGCCAATCAGGAAAAAATGTTTTTCCAGCTGAGGTCCTGCCTCTTGGATGTGAATATTTCATTATATAGACCCGGGCAAGTAATGGAGGTCTCCTTATGTGGACTGTAAAAAGTTGTTGTTGGTAATTAATAGGGGTTATCTGTGTTTATAGTTCTGTTTAGACTTACCAAAATCCCTTTAAGGCAAATACATTCAACCATATTTGTAACAACCCCTTGGGAGCTATTTCCAGATGTACAATAAAGCTTGTCTACTTCAATGGGGAAAAAACAGAATTGCTGTAACTATTTATCAAGATCATGTTTCAAACCAGGAAAATCCATCTCGAGTGTGTTTTGGAGGGCACTTGTGTTTTCATGATTGAATAGCTATTCGGTCAAAAAACGCATAAAGTGACCATGTATAAATACCCCTTAAAGGGTTAGTTCACCCAAAAATTCTGTCATTAATTACTCACCCTCGTGTCATTCCACATCTGTAAGGCCTTCTTTCTTCTTCAGAACACAAATTAAGATATTTTTAATGAAATCTGAGAGCTTTCTGTCCCTCCATAGAGATCCAACACAACTACCACTTTCAAAGGTCCATTAAGGTAGTAAAGACATTATTAAAGTACTCCATGGATTTCATAAAAATTTGTGTTCCGAAGATGAACGAAGGTCTTACGGATGTGAAATGACACGAGGGTGAGTAATTAATGACAGAATTTTCTTTTTTGGATGAACTATCCCTTTAAGACATGAACATTAGGAGCCCTATCATACACCCGGCGCAATCCGGCGTTTTTTACTAGTTTCAGCCCGACGCAGTTATTATTTTCACGTCCTGCGCCACATTGTTTAAATAACAAATGCATTTGCACCCATTTGTGCACTGGTCTGAAAACGAGGTGTGTTCAGGCGAATTGTTGGCGTGTTGCTATTTTGAGGCAACTGAAAACGAATTTCCTGTCATTAAACTAGCAAAAGTGGATTCGGACACAAGTGTACTTGCGCCGTGCGCTGTAGACCATGGGCTTAGATCATTAAAATAGGGCCCTAAGCCTAAGTTCATATAGTACATGCAGTATACAAGAGCATATTCAATAGCTCTTCCAGTATCAGAGAAAATATCAGATGTTGCATCAAGTCAGTAATCGTATGTATACAATAAAAAAAAAATCAAATTCATGCAACCACATACCTTAAAAAAAGAGCCATTTGTTTTGTTTTTTTTATCAGTGAGCCTACTCTTAGAAGGGTTAGGGTTTTCATAGCAATGCAATACATACAGCAGGCAATACACTCTTAATAATAAAGGTTCTTTGTTGACATCTATGTTTCCATGAGGAACCTTTAACATCTGTAGAGCCTTTCCATTACACAAAAGGTTCTTTATAATGTTCTTTATAATGTTTTAAAAATGTTCTTTACACTAAGAAAAAAATGGTTCTTTTAAGTTCGTTGAAAGGTTCTTTTGGGAACCAAAAATGGTACTACTATGGCATCACTACTTTTGGAACCCTTTTGGTGTTAAAAGTTCTTCTTGAAACAGTAGATGTTTTTAGGTTTTTTTGAGTTGCATCTTGTTGTCGCCAATATTACCAAGCCGCTGTTGGCGCCTTCACTATTTTGAGTATCTTATTCAGAGTCTTTTTATTCCACAGAAGGCTGCTTTTTGACAGAGGGCAAATCTCTGTGGCTTGTGTTTCCAGCTCTGCTAACTCGCTGGTTTGACAATCTCACATATGAAGGAGCCAGATTGAGCTGGTTACGGTTCCTCGTTCCTGCTCTGCACACATTGCTGGGGGAAAAAAAAGCTTAAACGGATGTTCATTATGCTATATTTTCTACAGGAACGTTGAAATTTGTCAGTCTACCACTTTAAATGCTCATGCCAGGATGGATAGGATGGATTCTTTTTTTCTTTTTCTTTCGTCAGCTGGAAAAAAATTATTCTGAAAGTGACACCAATGGTATTGTTTCTCTGTACCATTATCGTTATAGTTGTGGTATCTTTATATTTATAATCCTTGGTGTGAATGGCCTTAACTCCTTCCGTTGATGGTGAATGATTGTAATACAGGCAACAAAACATTTCTGGACCATGTCTCTATTATTATAGTTAGAGGACAGTGTATAGTATTCTTTAGCTGTTTGCAATTCTGTTTGACTGAAAATTCAATAGTGCAAAGAGCTTTTTTGGAAAGCTCATGGGTGCCTATACTACTGTAGCTGCAGTGCAAAGGAAGGACAAACAGAGTTTTCTGCACACCTCCTGGCATAGTTTTCACAGCACAAATGGCAGCTTGTTTACCAGCTGACAGAATAGTTGCTCTCATTTTTTAAACTACTGTATACCTGAAATGGATTTCTCAAACAAACCTGCCTGTTTAGGACTTGACATCCAAACAAGTTACATTTTGGTGGCTTGTCTCTTAACTTTGTACTGGTAACTTTGTCATACTGACTCACACCATTCTTAATACCCTTACAAAGCACTGTGGTACAGGATGGTATGAGTACCACATTCACCATACACACTGTAAACCCCCTAGATAGCAACTTTGTGCTGGCCCAAATCTGGCCCACATCTGCCACGAGTGGTATGATGATCTGGGCCACATGTGGTGTGGAATGATGGCACTTGGGCGGACCGCTCCTGTTTACCAGATCTGAGCCACAAGCAGGCCATAGCAATGCCACATGTCAGCCAAGAGCAAAGAAATAAACCAGAACTGGACCTTATATGAGCCACAAAATTTTTATATATTATTTATAGAATCATCTTAGCATTAACAAGCCTGTTAACAAGCAGAATCACTGAACGAAAGAAGAGAACAGAAAAAAGAGATAAACAGAAACACAAGAACTACAACTGACTTCAGCCACAGCCTTAGATAAAATCAATTGAAGATAAAAGAAGACATTAAGGGCCTCATTTATAAAGTGTGTATGCGCAAAGATTTGAACTTAGAGTGTGCGTATGCTTAAATCCACGCCAACGCTCGTATTTATAAAAACGGTCTTTGACGTGGAAAAGTACTTGGCGCCACGTCAGGGTCTGAGCAGACGTACGCACTTTTCCTTGCAGTTTGCCATTCTAAATTAAATGATTTAGATGATGACTGGTGATCTTTTATATGTAAATGACATAATTAGGTGTCATTTACAACGTAGTTCAAGATCATTTGCGATTTATAAATTTCACATCTGAAAGAGAGGCGTATGCTCGTTTTGTGTGTGTACATTCATTCTATGAATCACGCACATCTGAGAAATGATCAAATTTAGGATGGTTTCTGCGCAACATTTTATATATGAGGCCGCAGATCTCTCCAGATCTCAGCAGAGGACTATTAAACAACTCCACAAACAGCATTACAGCTTCACATATTACTAACCAGACTGACTTTATATCTGTAATTTGTCTACAGAAGTTTAACTCTCATGTTTGTTTCATTTGTAGTCACCATAATGGTGATTGGTGTTTCCAGTAGTTGGGCTCTTAACTCTTATAATATATGACTCTTATAATAATTGTTGCGAAATAGCATGAATTACTGATATCACTTAAAATACAATAATTCTGTTTTACTTAATTACAGAAAATAGTTGTTTTCAGAAATTGGGCAAAAAATAGTAATCTATAATGACAAACACAGATATGAGCAATCAGCGTATGAATCTCAACAATGGCGACAACAAAATATTCAGACAATCAGATGAACTCTGGACATCACAAAAAGCTACTTAAAGACAGAACAAAAACACAGCAAAAAATAAAAGCAAATAGTTAGAATTAAAGTAAATAATAGGACAATTCAGCTGCATCATTTTTTCATGCTGTGATGCATGCTGGGAGTTTTGTACTGTTGTATGCTGGGAACAACAGTACAAAACTCCCAGCATGCATCACAGCATGAAAAAATGACACTTTTGATTGTCACCATTGTTGAGATTCATGTGCTGATTCTTGACGTCTTTGTGTCATCTTGGAATAATAGTTATATATAATATATATGTATTTTTTTAAAAATATTTTTCTGATTGGTTTTGTAATATAGCTTGATATCATGTTGCGGTAACAGGGTTTGTAATGTAAGTGTATTACACTGCAAAAAAATGCTTTTCTTGTTTAGTATTTTTGTCTTGTTTCCAATCTAAATTTACAAATGTTTTTATTGGACAAGAAAAATGACATAAGATTTTTGTCTTGTTCTCTGGGGAAAAAATCAAAATGAAGTGAGTTTTTGCTTGAAATTATATGCCAATGTGGTAAAAAAAATAATATTGTTTCTGTTTGAAATCATCTGGTAGGTGAAGCTTGCTCAATCTCATTGGCTATCATGGTTATCACGTCAAAGGCAGCCCGATTGAGAGGACGCTTGTGTTAGCTGTGGCAAAATGGCAAGGGAAATGTGGTCTGGTGATGTTGACAACTTGATGGTGAAAAGGTTGTGGTCTAATCTTACAGTGTTTTTTTTTTTATAATGTAGATGTAATGCAGTTAATTTCAACTTTATAATAGTCTGTCATAGAATGTATTGTGGCATGAAGCATGTCACCATTGTTGAGATTTGTATTTCTACGTAAGAGGGTCTATTGTTGGAAAAATGCTTGAGATGCTCTTCAGCGGTCAACCTGAAGCTTTCACCTGCACACCCACTGAAGCTAAGCAGGGTTGAGCCCGGTGTCTATCTGGATGGTAGACCTCCTGGGACACTGGGTAGCTGTGGGAAGAGGTGTTAGAGAAGCCAGTGGGTCTGATCAACCTGAGGCTTGAGTGGGTCCTAACGCCCCAGTACAGTTGCAATAAGCTGTACTGTATAAAGGGTGCAACCCTGGTGTAAAATAGTCCATACAGCACATCACATACTGCCCAATGCCCCAGTACAGTCACCATAAACTGTATTGAATAAAGGGTTAAAATAAACCCCAGAAAATAAGGGGTGTAACCCTGGGGCAAAAATAATCCCTACATTACATCACATATCATGCAGGTAGTTAGTTAGTTTCACATCACAAATGATATAGTACTTTATTTAGTTCTTACAACTTACATGGAAGTCTCATAGGCTCATCAAGCCTGCATTTACTTGATCAAAAATACAGAAAAACAGTAATATTGTGAAATATTATTACAATTTAAAATAATGTTTTTCTATTTTAATGCTTTAAAATATTATTTACAAACAAAACCGACAGTTTGAACTGTTTCAAATTCAACCATAAATGAAATCTCATAAAGGAACAAACCGACTGTCGTTTCAAACTAGAAGGGGAACAGAACCAACCGTCATTGAAATCTCATAAAACAAAACGATCTGTTTTTGAAATCTCATAAAAGAACAAAACAAAACCGGCCGTCATTGATATCTCATAAAAGAACAAAGAAACAAAACAGACCATCATTGAAATCCTCGTCGAAGGAACAAAACCGACTGTCGTTGACATTCTCGCAAAGGAACAAAACCGACCATCACTGAAATTTCGTAATAAAAACAAAACTGACAGACTTTGAAATCTCGTAAAAGAACAAAGAAACAAAACCGACCATCAGTGAAATCTCGTCATGGAACAAAACTGACACTGAAAACCGACCGTTTCAAACTTGACTGTCATTGAAATCTCAAAACGGTATAAAACTGACCATCACTGAAATGTCTTAATGGAACAAAACCAACCGTCATTGTGATCTCGTGACTGAACAAAATCAACCATCATAGAAATCTCGTAAAAGAACAAAACTGACTGACGATGAAAACCGATTGTCAAATCTCGTAACTGAACAAATGAAAATTTGACTGACTGACAATGAAACAGATCGCCATTTAAATCTTGTAATGGAACAAAACAGACCATCTTTGAAATCTCGCAAAGGAACAAAACCAACCATCAATGAAATATTGTAACGATACTAAACCAATCGTCATTGAAATCTTGCATCAGAAACAAAACTAACCATCATTGAAATCTTCTTAAACAAAACCGACAATTTGTTTCAAATTCAACTGTCATTGAAATCTCATAACCTAACAAAACTGACTGAGATTTTTGGTGCTCAAAAATTGTTCTAAGATGACACAAAGACGTCAAGAATCAGCACATGAATCTCAACAATGGTGACAATCAAAAGTGGCATGTCGCAATGCATGCTGGGAACAATAGTACAAAACTCCCAGCATGCATCACAGCATGAATAAATTATGCAGCTGAATTGTCCTATTATTTTCTTTAATTCTAACTATTTGCTTTTATTTATTTATTTATTTTTTGCTGTGTTTTTGTTATGTCTTTTAGTAGTTTTTTGTGATGTCCAGAGTTGATCTAATTGTCTGAACATTTTGTTGTCACCATTGTTGAGATTCATACACTGATTGCTCATATCTGTGTTTGTCACTGTAATCTTTTATGGAAGCTCTAAAAGTCTATGGGTTATTAATTTTTTTTTTTTTTTTTTTTTTAAGGGTCAAGTCTCAATGGTGTGAGGACCCTATTGTGATTGTTTGATCAATTATTCATTTTCTCCAAAATGAATTGCATTTTTAAGGACTTAATCAGACTCAAAAACTCATGAAACTTTGCACACGTATCAGAAGTGGGTTTTAAAATTAGGTGTGACAAAATGGCTCAGTAGCGCCACCTACAACATTTCAATTAAGCACCCTTCACGCTGTCTCACGTGCAGGTATGAAATTCGGTGGACACATGTAACAGCCCAATACCTACAAAAAAGTCCCTGGGTGCAAAATCTGAAAACCCAACAGGGAGTGAGATATTTTGAGTTTTCTCTGCAAAACTTTTGCATTTTTTGCCATTTCTAGACATTGTATTTTAACGAACTCCTCCTAGAGCTTTAATCAGATCAACATCATATTTGGTCAGTCTAATTTAAAGGCCTTTGTGACGTTAAATTGTGAATATCTTGAGTTTTCGCTGAAGGGGCGTGTCACGTTTGTTTAAGACACGTAACAGCTTAAAAAAATCACAAGTAGGGTAATAATGTATTTTATGTCGTAGAATATAACGTGAAAGTATCTTGAGCTTGTGGTCACCACAGACCTTATTTCGGCTATTTAACAAAAAACCCATTCAAAACATCCATTGACTTTGGGACAATGGAACCGGAAGTGCTAAATGCTAACTCGCTTTCGGGTTTTGCCTAAAAAATGCGTCATCCCTGCAGCATCCCATTGCTGTGAGTGACAGGTTGTCCCGCCCTCACGCCAGTAAACATGTCGCTGCAAGAGGGAAGGGAAGTTATTTTGATTAAAGATTACAAGGGCACATGAATAAAAAAGATAAAATAAAAAAAAAATGTGCACAGTTGCACTTTTATAATAAATACTGCAATATTCCATAAAAACAAGAATTGTCAAATTTGGTTTCATGGTGACTAAATATTGTGATAACTGTACTGCATGTGCAGTTACATGTGTCAGTGTTGATCAGTGTAACACTGACTTTAAACAGCTCCTTTCAAACAGAGATGCTGCTTTTTTGATGAACACAACAGCAGAATACAATGACCTCAAAATAACCCTCAAAATTGTTTGTTTTGTTTTGTTTTTTGGATGATACAAGCACATCTGTACTCTACATCTGTAAATCTCAATGACATGAAATGGTGTGTAGCTGTAAAAGACATGGGTCAGACAAGTTCTGTTCCAGAACAGTTAACACTTCATTAATCAGACTGTATCCTAGAGGTGTTATAAGAAAAATGCAAGCCCAAATATGCTGTTATATTTTAAAGCAGCTGAATTGTACATAGCCTTCACACGTTGTGCGTAGTCTACACAATTGATTAAGTAAAATAAATTAGCAATCTTAAGTTATGCAATATGCACAATATGCTTTCCATAGTCGTCTAGATTTCACAGTCACGCAGTGCGTGTGGATTTCTCTGTGTGGGTCTTATCAACTCTTTAGATATGACCATCCAGGGTTTAAATATAATCAAACCTGTATAATTTCAGGTGCACTCTGCTTTTCTCCATGTCAAGTTAATGTTATGCTAATATCTAATAACGTTACAGTTCTGTTAAAGTGGCGTCTTACGTGAATCGTTTCGTTCGAACAGTTCGCTTCCCGAACCGATTCAAAAACTGATTTGATGAGACTTGTTGGCTTACGCTTGATCATTACGTGCGCGCGTTTTTCCCCAGTTTTATTATTATTATTATTAAATATTAATAATTGTGAAATTATAATTATAATATTTATAATAATTGTGTTTATTGTAATTTAATATCTAAATTAAGTTTGTAGCATCTACGATTATAAGTTCGTAAAACATACCAACAATAAACAATACTAAATTTATTTACAGTACAGCTCTTGGCTGGATTTTTTTATTTGACTTGTCTTGCACGTTTTAATAAAAATCCATTCATTCATTCATTCATTTCAAACGGACATATTCGTTAATATTAAGCCCATTTCAAAGGCGTATTAAGTACGTTTTATTTTTAACTTTTCTGATATTCGCCCCCATCAGTCAAATCCTCGATACACTCCAGAGTTGTTCACTCGAGATCCGCTCGGAACGAATCGTTCAGTCCAGTCCGTGAGACCTGTTTAGTAAACCGGTTCAAATGACTCATTGAAAAGATCCGACTCAGAAGAACGATTCGTTCACGGATCGGACATCGCTAGCAGACACGGTGTAAGCACAAGATAGGGGGGCGGATTTCAGGAGCGTTATCACACCACAGGAATGAAGCAAATCATACGGATGCTTAACATACAGTTATTTTGCATAACTTTATGTTTTATTATCTAAACCCGCGTTTTTTTGTTTCTCACTGACTGGATAGGGAAAGTTTCATATCTGAGGAGGAATACCTGCCAACTGACGGAACGCATCATCCGCAAACCGTCACACCTTCGCCTCAGTATTTGAGTGCGTTGAGGAGATCGGATCTGCTTTTGGACTGCATTTTCTTGTTTTGTTTATTTTTGGAGTGAGGGACAAGTCCCTTGAAGTACGTATATTTTTCATTTACAAAATGAGTGTGGATCTCTAACGTTAGTTCTGTGCCCCGGTTTTCAGTAGGTTTGTGCGGATGATTTTGTAAAGTAGTTTTAGTTCCCCTAGACTGTTGTGTTGTTTCATTTTCCTATTTCTTGGATGCTGGAATTTAAGACTGACAGTCCCGTTCTCTCCTCATGCCCATGAAAACAACTCTCGGATGGTAAGGATTCCAGAGAATGGTAAATGATCGATGGAAAATCATGAACAGTGTTTCAGAACTCGAGGATGGTCCGCAGAATAAATCGCAGGTATGTTGCACGCGCATCATGTAGGGAGCTATGTCGATGCATTCGTGATGCTCAAAAGCAGGTCAAAAACTATGAATATGGTCAAATGCACGTCAGATTTCGTTTTATATAGCAAACAATCAAAAAAAATCAGTGGGGTATTACTCGGAGCTGGAATATTTTGAAACACCTGCTACTATTAACAAATCCCCAATACATGAACATTGTAGAATATTTGTTTAAACCAATATAATTTGATAAATGTCAGTATGCTATTTGTCATATTGGCTATTCTGTGCCTTCCAACTAATTGCTTTGGATCAGAAAGTGTTGCCTTGAAAGAGATTTAAAGAGTATGACTTTAAAGAATATATGAATATATAGTATTGATAGACTTTTTTTGTATCTCATTTAGTATAGCCTGTCTTTTTTCATGACATGATGGCTATATATATATATATATATATATATATATATATATATATATATATATAAATGTGGTCAAAATTTTGTGAGTAAAAAAAAAATGTGCATCTATCTATCTATCATCTTTAAAGATATTGATATCTAGGGAACAGTGTGGTCAGTACTGGTGCTGACAAACAGTATTCAGTACAAATATAGTGTATGCATTGAATTATATTATTATTGCAAAATATTAAATCAAGTGGCATTCATTATAATAAAAAATGCATACACAATATAGTGACAAATAAAATGTACAAAAGTATATGAATTCAAAGGAGCACTTGCTTCACACAATATTTATTAAAAATCACAAAAAAATGATTTGAAAGCAGAAAATCCATTCACAAGGCTGTTAACTTTGGAACCAACACTCGACTACTTCTGTTAATCACCAGTTGATGCTGACAATACCCAAATATTGACAGATTAATCGGCTTATTAGAAGTTTATTGCCAGTAAAGAATAAGCCTCTTTAGTTCTCAAGCATACAGAGTGATATAGTACGAATGTCAGATGATACCTCTTTCCATGCCCTCTGCACACAAGGGAATACATTTGTTTCTATTATGCAGCTCACACAGAACTCATGGATTAAGCTCAGCCCCTCCATGTATGAGCGACTGCATGTCTGCCAGAAAATTTCACTCATGACTGCTGGAAGTTCATGCATTCACTGCGGAGAGAGCACATCACAGATCGGCATGCTGAAGGGTGTTGCATCTTTGATTTCTGTATCTCTCTCTCTGTCTCTTTCAAAGCTCGTTTGAAAAAATCTATATCTCGCCGTTGCCTGCATTTCACAGCAGCTGTAATCTGCTGTGAGCATTTAGGGGGAAGTGTGCATAACACGCTGTTTATGGCAATCCTGATTATAGAGGTTTAAGGATGGGATCACGGTCGTAACAGCTGTTTATTACTGCTATCATCCTCACGTGGCATCCTCTAACCTTCTCTCAGCGGGAGTGTGAAGTGTGCATAATACAATGCCCTTTCAGGAATATGTCAAGCCCTGCTTTTGAAGCATCTACATCAACACGAGCCGCTTGTTTTAATGGCAATTCTTCATTTGCCTGTCTCGTGGAACTGAGTCATTTTCACACGCAGCACAAGCAAAGTGGCGTGCCAGTTTATCAAACTGCCTGGGCTTGTTTGCTTTGTGCTGTGTAAGTTATTTTAGGGGTTGTTAATTAATCAATGTGAATTCATCTGCCATCCATTTCTGACTGATGTTTATTAATAAAATATTCGTTTGGGAGCGAGAGTGAGAGAGGAGGGGTGGGATCTCATGGGACGAATAAAACCGTTCACCTGCTGTGCTGGAGCGTTCAGACTTTGATGGACACGATTTGTAATTCCTCATGCTGCTCTTTGTGCCTTGATTTTTCCAGTTGAGTATAAGAGGTGAAGCCCGAGGTCCGTTGTGCAGCTGTAAAAACGAGTTAAAAATAGGCTTAAGGGTCCTGTGAGACAGGCGTACAGGTAAAATAAGGATTTGCATGTTTTAGCTTTCCATTCAGCAATGTGATGTATGCTAGTGTGTGTTATATAAAGGCCACACAAGTCACTGTGACATTATTGTATGGTCAGGTGGACCCATTAGCTCCTTGTTCCTCAAATGCTGGGGATTTTTTTATTGTCGACCCACCCATGCTATACTTCAGGGTCCACCCCTGCAGATACACACGATCGCACACTCTGGAAAAAAACAGCTGCAGTGATTTTTAAAACTCTTCCTCTCGTTATTTACTGACCTTCATGTGTTTCCAAACCAGAATGATTTTCTTTCTTCTGTGGAACAGGAAAAGAGATATTTAGAAGATGAAATTGCTATTTTGCATGCAATGAAAGTGAATGGTCACCAAAAGGGCCATAAAAATAGCCCACACAAATTGTGCAATAAAATCAAATGGGCCATTCACACTAAGGCCGATAATTATAATTTTAATAAGAAGATGCACTCTTAAAAGTAAAGGTTCTTTATTGTCATCTGTGGTTCCGTGAAGAACCTTTAAAGGATTAGTTCACTTACCCCAAGCTTTACTCACCCTCAAGCCATACTAGGTGTATATGATTTTCTTCTTTGTGATGAACACAATCAGAGTTATATTAATAAATATCCTGACGCATCTAAGCTTTATAATGGCAGTGAACGAGCCCAACAAGTAAGCTCAAGAAAGTGCATCCATCCATTATAAACGTACTCCACATGGCTCCAGGGGGTTAATAAAGGGCTCCTGAAGTGAAGTGATGTGTTTGTGTAATAAAAATATCCATATTTAACAAGTTATAAAGTAAAAGTCTAGTTTCCGCCAGACCGCCTTCCGTATTCAACTTTCAAAGAAAGTGTAACGCCTCTCGCAGTTCAAAACGCTTATGCTACGTCCTACGCCTTCCTTATTCAACTTAGAAAAAAACGTAACTAATGCTTTTTATTCGTAAGTTGAATACGAAAGGCAGTCTGGCAGAAGCTAGTTATTTTACCTCATAGCTTGTTAAATACGGATATTTTTCTTACACAAACGCTTCACTTCAGAAGGCCTTTATTACCCCCCTGAGCCGTGTGGAGTACGTTTATGATGGATGCACTTTCTTGAGCTTCACACTTATTGGTGCTGTTCACTGCTTTAAAGCTCAAATGTGTAACTCCAATTGTGTTCACCAGTAAGAAGAAAGTCATATACACCTAGGATGGCTTGAGGGTGAGTAAAGCTTGGGATAATTTTCATTTTAAAGTGAACCAATCCTTTAAAATCCATGGTGCTTTTCCAGTGTACAAAGTGTTCTTTATAGTGTAAAAAGGTTCTTCACACAAATGGTTATTTTAAGAAGTGTTCATTGAAAGGTTCTTTGGAAAAAACAAAATGGTTCTTCTATGGCATCACCACAACAACAACAAAAAAATCTTTTGAAACCTTTATTTGTAAGAGTGTAAGTCCACACCACAGTTAACGATAACGACACAGAGCTTTCAGAATGATTTTTACAGCTGATAATGATAAAAACATTGACAGCCAATCAGAATCCACCCAACTTTAATCCACCCAGCTTGGGCATTTAAAGCCGCAAACAACATAACTGGTGTGTGGATGCTAAAATAGCTATTGTTCTTGGTGTGAACGAGCCTTAGGTCTTCTGAAGCTCAAATCTTATTCTCGTTCACATATATTCAAAGGTTTGCTGTCAAATATTTAGATTTTCATGTATCTTTTGCCTGATTGCAATATGCCAAATTCGAATATACACATATTCACATTACATGAGGTTTGAGATGGATTAGAGATAATTTATCTTATATCTTGAAATGACTTGCAATATAGTGCACAGTTTGTATGGGCTACTGTTTTTATAAAGCTTATATGAATTTTAATGTTTCCGTCTTGTCAATTTTGGAGCTTGACAGCCCTTGGTCACCATTCACTGTCATTGAATGGGAAAGAATACCGTGAACATCCTGCCAAACATGTCCTTTCCTTCTCGTTCGGGTTTGGAGCGTCATGAAGGTGAGTAAAGAATGACAGAATTTCCGTTCTTGAGTGAACTGTCTGTTTCTTTAAGCTGCTACTGTATTTTTAACCATGAAACTGCAGGCTAAAACATCTGTAAATTGTTCTTCAGACCAGGTAATTGATTTGCTTGTCAGCTTTTTGACTTAAAGGCATTTAGCTATAAAGAGCTGGAGGGATTGACAATTTTGAAGGCTGTAAGAAACATTTGCTATCCTGTAGAGCCGGAAAAATGAGCAGTGGCCATTATAACTTGCAGGCTTCATCTCAGCACAGGATGATAGCAGCCTCCTAAAGTTAAATAGAGTTTTATCAATTCATTTTCCTCTCAAATGTGTCAAGCTGCTTAAGTTGTAGTAGCTATTAGGATTTGCAAATTGAACAGACTTGCTGACAGCCTGGGTAGCTTTTCATCAGGATATAGTGTAGATGTGGAGGAAACCCAGATACTTTATCTCTAGAGCTAATCTTTAAAGAATCTGGGAAGTCGTGCCCAGCCGTTGTCTGCTTTCTGTCCAGCAATCTCCCATCGGCGCACACGGCAATTCAACACGGCCAAACAAAGACAATGTGAGAGATGTTTACCAATTGTGTGCTGGACACAATGGGGATAGGAAGTCCAAACATGTGGGCTGAAATTCATTTCTTCGGGATGCTTGTCAAACACGGTGCTGCCAATTAAACACTCCAAAAACCTGGAAGCCTGCTGTTCTGTAATGAAAGCTGTAACCGCATGACTGAACATAGCCATTATGTGTGTACAGGATAAAACATTGGATACCTAGTGTGTCCCCTAGCTTAATAAGTTTGCCCCAGTACAGCTGCTGACTCTAAAGGCCTGTTCACGCTAAGAAAGACAACTAGAAAGATAACTATAATGATAACTATATTAGTGTCTACATCAACAGACAGTGTTCTATTTATATACTGCTAATATGTCATATGCTGCTTTAAATGCTCGAGCTCTTTAAAGCAAGATGGATTCTGATTGGCTGTCAAAGTTTTTATCATTCATCAGCTGGAGAAAAATCGTTGTGAAAGTGATTCCAATGATATTGTTTCTCTGTGCCATTATCGTTATAGCTGTGGTGTGGATTATTCTTTTACATTTAGAATGATTTTTAAAACAATATCTTTATTGTTGTAGTTATCGTCCTTCGTGTAAATGGGCTTAAAACTACATCTACATTAATCCGCCGTTTTCATTTCACATCGCTCTTTACTAGAGTTTTCAAGTGTTTTCCAAAAGTTTCTCATCTACAATGAAATGTCAGAAAATACTTAAATCATCTTACTGCGCATGCATAAAACGTAATAAAAGCTCACTGAGATGATATGGAGAGGTCAGACATAATAAAGCTCTCACACTATTCTTCTGGAGCGATCATTTTATTAGCAATATATCCCGCCACTTTTATTCAGGCATCCAGGTCGCACTCAATCGCCATTCCATCTATGGCCCAAAATGCAATTTCCCTGATGTTTTAACGCAGGACAGCAATTGCAAGTAAATTTTCTGTCATCTTCGTAAGTGTCACAGTCACCGTCTTGTTCTGTTTGTTTTGGTTGTCATTCGTCACATGTGCTTCTCTGTTCTAAGTTCCCACCACTCATCAGTCACCATGGACACTAATCATCTTCACAGCTGTTCGTCAATCTTTTGCCTTCGTCTTCTTTTGAAGCCATGACAGAATACGGGACCCAAATAATGGATTACGCAATGAAGTTTGCGCTTTATTAGTTTTTTTTCCCAGGAGTTTGTTCGTCTTGCACTCAACACTCACCGAGGACTGGCTGATCGATTTCAGTGAGGAAACAACTCCCACCCTTTCCCACCCGGTATCTTCATCATCACTGTTTCTGAACGGTATAAATGACTCTATGGACTGTACTATGAACTCTGTCATCCTTACCGTGGCCCTGCCAAAGTGTAATCCATCGCAAACCTCAGCCAGTCCTCCAGCCCCATCGCTGCCGGATGTCCACAGCTCCGTGGGAGCCCCGCTCTGACGTTGAGCCTCAGGTCGTGCATCCACCTGCAGCGCCCGTGCAATCTCGGCCTGTTGACCTGCCGGCTCCGTCAGGGCTCCTCCCATCTGCGGCTTCACCGGAGACCCTCGGACTGACGGCTACTCTGGGCTCCCTCGCCCTGCCACTTCTGCAGGACGAGGCCATCTGTTGCACTCTGTCCCTCCACCCCTATGGCTGCAGCAGGTTCCTCCTTCCCCTCGGAGTCACCTCTGTCCTCCATCACACTGGTTCCGCCTCAGCCCTCGGGTACTCTGGCTCCACCTACGCTGTTCGCCGGCGTGATGTCACCAAGGTCTCCCAAGCCAGCGTCGTTGCGGGAGTTCATCGGCTCTCCGTCTGCGCCCCTGGATCCATCTGCCGAGTCTCCGTCGGTCGTCCCCCAGATGCCGTCAGCCTACCCTACACCATCTAGGCTCCTCCCCTCCTCGACTGCCGTGGGCTGTTGGTTCTGGGGAGCTCTGGGTCTGTGCCATCGGCCATCCACCACCAATGCTGCCAGGGGATCGTCGTCCTCCCTTCACCACTCCTCCATCACCATCACTCCGTCCACCTCCAGAACCCCCTCCGGCCCTGCCGTTGAAGTTCCATTACGGCGCGAGGACGTGCCTTGCCGGAGGGGGATGTACTGTCACAGTCACCGTCTTGTTCTGTTTGTTTTGGTTGTCATGCGTCACGTGCTTCTCTGTTCTAAGTTCCCGCCACTCATCAGTCACCATGGACGCTAATCATCTTCACAGCTGTTCGTCATTTACCTTTGTGTATTTAAGTTCCTGCCTTAGTTCAGTTCTTTGTCTGGTATTGTCTATGTTACGTGTTGTTGCTTTCGCCTCTCTACCAGTGTTTGGATCTATATTAAACTTCCTTGTATTTCGTGAATCTTCTGCCTTCGTCTTCTTTGAAGATAAGCCGTGACGATAGGAATGTAATGTGAAGATTGTACAAAGTAACATTTAATAACATCTTTAGCAAGACTGTGCAAGTGAATAGTACATTAGTACAGTAGCTGGCAAATGCCTGTATAATCACAGATACAGTATCTATATAGGTACAATATTCGTCATCAGTTTCGAATGCGTCTGTTTTCACAGATTACACTACAATGCTAAAACAGTGTTTTCAAATGATCCACTTTGTATAGCGTCTTTAAAAAGAATCAGTTTTCGCAGGACAAAAATGCAGTCTTAAAGCCAATTCACACCGCACCGACAGACGCCGTCAAACACTGACGGACACATTCGTCAGATCAGTGTGTTACCCCCCGTCGGCATTTGTTGGTGTTGGTTGGGGTTTGTCGGGTCTTGGAATGTCTGAGCAGTGTGATATGATTTTCCAACAAACGGCAACAAACTCTGACGTACACTAATGTAAACATCCATTATATGAAAATACTCCAAACCTCATGAAAATCACATACAAATCATATACTGTCATAATCATGTGTTTATTAGCTTCGTGTTTCATTTCTGGGAAGTGAAAACACAAACAGACAGCACAGGAAGCCGCCAAATGTTAATCAGATTGCATAACTCACTGGATAATGAAGAGACATTTTGATTCTGTCAAATAAATATTAAACTAGCTTGTGTAAATATTTCAATATTTCTCCAAGTATGCGCACTTTTGGACTAAAAGCCATAACGGACGCTGTTCAGTGCAGCTGTGTGAACACAAATAAACCACAGCAGACATGGCTGAATATGAATGCTTTCAAAATATCATAAGTTACCAGTTGATTATTCCTGACATAAATGAAGAAATTACTGTCACTGCAACTGAATTTTACCATAAACGATGAACAAATTTCAAAGCTGGAGTTTTTAATCTTTCTAATGAAACAGTTTGTCCGGATCAACTGCAGTTCTTTGAATAAATACAAGTACGCACTCCGTCTTTCCTGTTGCAGCAACCACGGCTTCACCCACAACCTCTTTCGATTTGTACTCATTCTTTTCAGGTGAAAAATGACACGTAAAGACATTCTGACTCGAAGTTTGTCAGTGTCTGTTGGGGCAGTGTGAACATGACAGTTGTTTTTCATAAAATTCTAAATTCAACGGCCAACTTAATTGTCTGTGTTTGTTGGCATCTGTTTGTGCGGTGTGAATTGGCCTTTATTGTGGATGAAAGGCCAAAATGTAGAGAAAAACATGCGTTTTCAAATGTAACCGTAGACGTAGCTTAAAACGCTTCCCATTTCATAATGAAGTGACTTCCATGCTCTTTTTCAGCCAGTATTAATAACAAACCCTTTCAAGTTCCCTCACAATAACAGTTATTGGCATTTTATGTTTGATCCAGGATAAAAAAATGGGTTTAAATCAATCAACTGTGGTTTGAATTCAAAAAATGCCCTTTAAATACCCTTTCACTTTCAATCCTTGTGGTGTTTCACTGTTTATTGTGGCCAGAAATGCTATCAGAATTTCAACCCTATCCTTTCAACCGTACCTCATTCCTCGTCAAGCCCTCCTGTATGCATAATAAAGTCTTCTGGCCTTGGTTGTAGCACACTGACAGTGGATGGATGTGAAAGCTATAAAGTCCCTACAGATATATGGCTTTCCCTTCTCTGCTGTTATCTGTGCTGGATATCCATCACAGGATCGTGGGGCTATTTGGGGGCGTATGAATTCTGATATATGGAGTCCCACAGGCGAGGGGCTCGCTCTAAGAGTAGTTGTATAATTATAGGCCATCAATGGCTCTCCTAGATGGCGTCTGTATATCAAACTGTCATGGATCGTTTTTTCAGTGTGATGGAGCGAATGTTATTTGGTTTAACCTCTGACATAATTTGCATGATCCCCAACGCGTCTCTTCCCTCTCACCTTCAACAATAAGGAATGATTTTTAAGACAAGGTATAAAAGTAAACAATCTCATTTGCTTCGGGTCAGATCTGTTGACATTTTGCAAAAGCCATCTTTATTTAATTCAGGACTATAGACACACCTTTTGGTATTTATCTTGTGTTTGACATTTCTTCTCTGCTTTTGAGATTGCCTAAAAAAAGAGAGTTACATCCATCTTTTGTCAACCTGAATAACACAAAATTCGCTGTACAAAAACAGCTCCAGAACATATTTAGACACAGTTGACTAATTCGAATTCATTAAAAAGTTGCACCACTTTTCACACTGTGTATTTCAGTGCAAAAACAAGCATCTTTTCACTTTCCCAATGGGAAACTGCACCATGCAAATTGTGTTTGGCACAAATTTTGGGGGTGTAATTTGTTCTTAGTGATTTTTTGTGAGAATCTTTAGGATGGATCAGTATAAGCAGGCATGTGCAAGGGAGAGCAGGACAAGATTTTATTTCAGTTTCAAAGTGGCACTATTATTTTGCAGCACAATATAACTCTCACCAGACCACAAATGTTGCTTGACCAGTTGTTTCCAAGAGTCAGCACTTTTTACAGCTTTTATTTTTGGGAGTTTGTGCTATTTTTATTGACAGAGGCGGTAGGGAGGTGACAGGGAATTAGTGGGAAGAAAAGGGGAACAAGAACAGGAGGTAGACCTGGATTTCCCACGAGGACAACAGCTGGTATATATGTGTGTGTGTATATATATATATATATATTTCTATACCAAAGTGCCATGCCATTACTATGGGACCTAATATATTTTTAAAATATTTTTATTTAATCTTTTTAATATATTAATAATTTAACCTAACCATATTTCAGTTATTTTAGCGTTTAAAGCTAATAAGCTTATTTTTGTGAGATTTTTTATTATAATGAATGCCACTTGATTTAATATTTTGCAATAATAATAATAATATAATTCAATGCATACATGTGTTGCTTAGCTGTTATTTTGTGTGGCTGTTATTATGACGCATTAGAAGACAAATACTAAATAGAACATTACATAGGATAACTTTACACATTAACCAATCCAATAAACGGTAGAATATATGGTAGAATAAATACAAACCGAGTGGCATTTGCTGCATTATTATGAGCAGGGGAGTGTGAAAATTATAGCCACAAAGCCTATTAGTCTAATGTATTAGAGGAAAGATAATCATATAAAGTATAAGTGCTTAAGGCGGTCAGTTCTTTGTTTGTTGCCGGGGGAATAAAAGCTGATTTTAAATGTGGTGGATTGTGTTATTAGGAGACAGAATCTCCTGTTGGAGCCAATTGGGGTGGACAGATTATGATCTAGGTGGATTGAATCTGGCAGTATGAGGGATTTGGATGTGACAATGGCTGGCAGAGATTTGTTCAATGTATGGGAAGGTCAGAGCATGCAATTTTTGCTGTTGTTCAAATTGACCCTTGAGTGGCCTTCCACTCTTGCACTTTTGTGCAGCAATAACAGACAGTGATAACACAGATAAAGATAGTTTCTCTGGTACAGCGATAAAACTGCGCATCCATTTCCTCATACTGCACACTGTCTGTAAGGAATTCACAGAGCGGATGTGCATCTGTCGTCTTTATCAGAATGTTTCAGGTAAATTCATCTGAGACCTGTATAGTGTTGAGCTTTCTGAAACATTCACCAGTTTCCGTGAGGGAATTTTCCAGGAAGGCTGATGTGTTAATGTCAGTAACACTGATAAAAGACTGTTGTGGGTCAAGTGACTATACATTTACTAAATGTGTGTGTGTGTGTGTGTATATATATATATATATATATATATATAATATATATATATATATATCAGACCATCAGTGCAAATCCTACTTTTGCTGTTTAGATTTATGTTCATGCCTTTCAGAATATCCAGTGACACTCAGGGCAAAGTTGTCCCTGACAGTTCTGTTGATGTATTCAGGCAGTGGTTAAACTAGTTTTCTTGCTATTATCAGCAAATGAAATGATCATGAGATTATGGCTTGCAGTCGTAAGTGAAATGTTGAGAACATCTTGTGGTTGATGGGTAGGTCTGTGTGCTAATGAAGTTATATTGGCCATTATCATGACTAGTGGTCTTCTGTATTCTGTCAGGAAATCAGTGTGCATTTGGCTTTTCAGTTGATTTCTGTACAAACGCTAATATAATTGTCACTTATAAGGATTCAGCAGTGTGTGGGACAGGAATATTTGTTTTCTGCAAGTCAATTGGTGTGATTTACAAACTGGATGGTGTTTTAGTCACTTGGGGGGAAGTGCAGTTAATGTGAGAGATCACCAGTCTTTTAAGACTAAGTGCCACTGAGCAGTGATGATTTAAGACAGGATACCTCTGCTTTTCTGATCTCCATCACTGTGGTGGCCATTTTGAAGCTGAGTGGTTTTAAAAAGGAAAGATGGAGATTAAACAGGACTCAGCTGTTCTGAGCTCCATGAATCCCGGAAGCTTTGTGCATTTTTAACCCCTGGTGCCCATATTTTCCTCTGACCAGATTGGCTGATCTCATTACTAGACCTAGGGCACATGGCAAAAACATATGTCCTAGGTCTGGACGAAATATGTATTGTATATTCACAACATAAAATTAAAGAAAACAATTGTAGGTGGATCATATCGCATAGAAGAGATAAAATTCCACATCCAGGCACTCGCATAGATTTTTATCTTATAAAAAGCATTTATTTGCAGGGCAGAGCAGGGCTACATATTAAAAAATACCAATGCGTATATAATGTTGTTAATGTGCATTTTTAGCCATTATGTTTCCTAAAGATTATGTCATTACTCCTTGTGTCATGACTTTTAAAGGGTTAGTTCACCCAAAAATGAGAATTCTGTCATTAATTACTCACCCTCATGTCATGAAGCTTCGAAGCTTTATGAATCTTTTGTTTCGAATCAGTGGCTCAGAATGTAAATCAAACTGCCAAAGTAACGCGAACGATTGAAATTTCGAAACACTTATGATGTAACGAGGCCTCGTTTACTGAAATCACGTGACTACATGAGTCACTTGAACTGTTTTAAATATATAATTAGTCTTTATGAACAAATGTCTTATGGGTGTAGAATGACATGAGGGTGAGTAAGAACAGAATTTTCATTTTTGGGTGAACTAACCCTTTAAATTTGAGATGCATCATCACTCAAAAAATATGGAAAAAAGTCCCTGTGTGGCATTTTTCATAAATTAAAATGTAAAAAACATATGTAGGTAAATATTACTTTTAGTGTTAAATTAATTTTAGAAGTAATTTAGTATAAATATTATGTTATGTTAATTATTATATTATATTATTGGTAATTATATAAATAGAAAATATCCTTTTAGAAGATTCAAAATACATAAATATTGAGGTATATGTTGTGTAGGGCAGAAACCTATTTCCATTTTTCATCATTTTTTCATAAATCCTTACTATTGTTTTCATAAATCCTTACCCTTTATGTCAATCTGTGGGTTTTGCAAATATTTAACCAATTTTAACCAAAATTATTAATATAATATATAGTCACAATAAGTCACAATATCAACTTTGACAACGCGGTGTTTATCTATTTAAAAAATAGTGTTTTTTCCATTTCCTGAAAAGTAGCGTTTTTGGAGATATGAGGTTTCCGCACGACAGTGGCGATATATAAAATACCATCAAGTATAGGCAGAACATTTTTGAAATATAATTGTTTTAGCTTAATCACCCAGTCCTATCCTTGTCCTCGTTTGTTCTCTTTTTGGTTTTCCATTTAAAGTGTTGTGCAGATTGCGATCTTTCATTCTGCTTTTCTGGTTGTTGACTTGTATATGATGTGATTTTATTGTGTGAACAAAAACAATTGATACAGTATTTGATGTATTGTGTGCAATAGGACCAACATATGTTTTTGACTGCACTGCAGTTAGTAGCTTCACATCATTAATCTAGTGGTTTTTCAACGTCAAACAAAACTCACCATCAGAACAATCATATAATCATTCTTTTTCAAAATGAACTGAAGGGGAGATGGTTTTCTGCAGATTCAACAGTAATGATGGGGTCTGTGTTTGGAAATCTGGGGCTTTACTGACAGCTCCCTTTTGCTTGAAGCTACATAGAAAGGATGTTAATGGCCATTCTGCCCTGTGTAATGTCTCACAGACCTTTATATCTAATGCATTGCTCATTACGACGGTCCTGCTCTGCTGCATGCTTTCTGTCAACCACCCACTGACTGCCATTATAGATTCCCTGTAGTGTTGCATTCATGTTTTTCCATAACTTCCCCAAACCTGTGCTGTCAATAGTGGCAAGGAAACAGGGCTTTTTCAGATCTACTTGTTCTATTTTAGCTTCTTGTAAACTTGACACTAAAACCTGGCTAAATCCCAGTGCAGACCAACTTTACAGTGACCACGGTTATATCAAGTGACTTATTGGAATGTGACACCTAGTAACATAATCACAACCTTCTTCAGTTCACTGCACTGAAAGAAAATAATCAGACTAATGTAGCCCCCATATCACATCTCAGCAAAACATGACTCTAGCCTAATTGATTGAATAATTCTTTCTGCAAGCAGACATTGCTGTAGAAGGTCCTACAGGGAGTCTGTGGGCAGACATATACTGTATAAAGCATGTAAGATATATGCTTCTTTTTTTTTGTAACAATGTAAAAGTCTTTACTGTCACATTTGATCAATTTATTGTTTCTTTGCTGAATAAAAGTAAAAATATAAATGTATTGACTCTTTGAAACTTTTAAACGGCAGTGTATCTATATTTTAACATCTATTTCTAAATATGTTACTTATAACCTTTTTCACATTTATTTTTTAATTTTTATAATTTTCTGTCTTGTTTTTTTTGTACATTGTGCATACATATTAATAGTAGAAGTATTACAGAGAAAATCTAGCTTTATTATTATTGGTTGGCTGAGAGTCTGAATGGGGTGGGGGGAGTGTTGATGTAGGTTTGTAAAGATCCTCCTATTTTTGAGCATTATAGAAGGTAATAATAGATGCACATTTTAATGTTATCAATAGAAGTATAACATTTTGAAGGTCCCTAAGTTGGCTGAGAGTCCGTGTGGGAGGCCCCTAACTCTTTAAACATTTAAAAACCCTGCTTTAGAGTTATCAAGAGCTATTGAAAGTAATGAGGGGCAGTTTTACTATTCAGTTTTTCCTAAATCATCACCTTTTTCTTCTTATTAGAGACTCCTATAGCCAAATCAACCATTGGATTGTGCCAATTATCGCTCTCCTTTTGGAAAAATTCCTGCTTACAAATCCAGACATTGTAATTTTATCATGGTTTGCATTCAGATGATTTTGGTGATGAATGAAAAGAGCAATTTCATATTTCTTTCACTCTCAAGACAGTATGTGTTTTATCATTAGTACTATACAAAACAAAATGATGTCTTAATTGTGTAATTGACTGTATAGGTGTTTTATCATTTGCAGTGCTTGACAGAAACACTTGTCCCCGACAAGTGGATTTTTTTGAGGGAATTTTACTTGATCGACTGAACAAAGTAGCCTGATTAAAAGGTCAATAAAAATTAACCAAATAAAAAAACACTTGGGTAACAATTTAAGGTGGTAAATATCACAAATGTGCACCTGATATAAAATATTTGTATATTTCCAGACAATTAAAGTTTTTACTCAGGGTGAACTAACCCTTTAATGTTGAGTCCTGATTTGCAACACTCAGTATGCAGGCTTTAGGATAGGAAAATAATTGCTTTGATTGAAAACATATTGTCAAGTCTATTTTCTGCATATAAAATAACGGGAAGAGTCTGAAAACTGTTTTTTTTAAGCCATTAGTGACGTTGTATGAAACTAATCTTGGCACAGAAGTACTTGTAGAAGTACTTGTGCCTGATTAGTACTGCATTGCTTTTTCTCTGAACTCTTGTTTTCTCTTGTCATCAATGAAAAATTGTTGTGGAAACATTCTGTTTTTCTTTCCTTGCAACCAATAAAGCCTTTTCAGTAAACTGTTTTGTGGCCATTAATAGGATTTTTACCATCCAACAAAACAGACTTGTTAAATGGCCCACTTGTGAAGTGATTGGTCCGTTGTGTATATGAGGCATAGCAGAATGCAAACAGTGAGAGTATCAGATTGCCAACAGTTGAAAATATCACAGGTGGAGATGCTGTTTGACGCTCTAAATTATGAACTTCAAAAGATGACTGACAAAAGATCACCAAATATAAGAAATGGGATCTTCAGGTCACTACAGTCTGTTCAATCTGATCATGAGCATAAAATCTAGACTGTGTGCTTCAGTCACTAGGTGAACAAGTGGCATTATTTCACCCCAGCCCACCTTTTATTGCACTTTTACTGTGCATTTGTGTTGACATAACATCCTTGAGTTTGTGCATGTGGCTTGGGATTTCTGATGGCTTTTAAAGGGCTGTTTTCGGTGCCGCTCTGTCCCGGGGTCATCCTGGTGTGATGCCACCTGCAGGAGGCGCAAATGGATTTGACCTCTGCGGAGAGCTGGTCATCGACTAACAGGGATTTTAGAAGCATATACACATCATACGTGGAAAGCCAGAGATGATGGGCCGAATTATTACACTCAGACACACACACAAAAAAACAGCTTCATACTTCACAACAGCTTTGGCAGCTGTCAAGTCACATCATATAAAGTGAGATGGAATCCATTATGGACAATCTAATTAGTTTCTGCACTGTGAAGCCCTAACCGGCTGTGTCATTTTAAATGCTCAGCACATGCCAGGGTTCAAAATGCACGCCATTCAGAGGGTTTTGTGCTCAAATTACCAGCTAATTCTTGAAGGTCCCCATTTTGAAGCGAAGTGCATTTCGTGATGGTGTTCATAAGTGTGTGAAAGCTCCAATATTGAATGTCTGCGCATAATACGCTGAATTTTAAAAAGATTTCGATTGCCAGTATCCTTCTGTTCCTTCTGTTTTGTATTTTTAAAAATGTGACTTGAAAACATTTTGTCTGACCCTTACAATATGTAACATTTTTTGGAAATGTATCACGAATTCTTTCAGTGAGACATTTCCTCCCAGTAGTTTTTCCTGGCAGTCTCTAACTATGGCTTTCTGGGGAAAAATGTCTCTCTGTAACAGAAATGACCATTATTAACTACCACAAACTGTGACTTACCATGAGTGGTACAATTCTTCCATTTGCTTTTCGATTGCTGAGTTTTAACACTTAAAAATCTTGCCTCTTGGATTATATTATAGCATATACACAGAAAAAAAAGGTTTAAAATTGTACCTTTAGGGGTACAACAGCTTGTCGCTGGGGCAGTACCCTTAAAAGGATATTTTTGTACCTTTTTTTTTATTCCAAAAAGGTACATATTAGTACCGGTAAATACCATGATAATTTCAACAGAGCCACTGTTTTAAACAGCAGTCTAAATTGAATGTGATGATAGAGAAAGACAATACACAGACAACACGGTTATTTTAAAAGGATTGTTTACCCCAGAATAAAAATTCTGCATTATTTACTCATGTCACTGAGGTACTAATATGCACTGTTAATGGTAGGTAAGGCACATAGATGTACCTTTGATGGTACTGGCCCAGTTAAAGGGAAATTTTTTCACATTTACTCAGGCGTTGAAGCGTAAAGAAAGTAGAATCGGGATCAGAACCATTCAGCTATGTTTTCCCCAGACGACCAGCATTATTTTAGTATTGTTTATATACTATATAATATATGTGTTTTCGAATTAACTTTTATTTTTTAATTTCAGTTTTCATTTTGTTTTGTGGTTTTGTCATTTTTATTCATTTTAGGTTTTTTCATATTTAGCTTTATTTTTTACTTAATTTTAGTAACTAAGAATGAATGATACTTCTGCAGGATTTATTAATCTTAGCTAAAGCTGCAGTCTGTAACTTTTTTTGGTTAAAAATTATCCAAAATCAATTTTTGAGCAAGTACATAACCAGCCAGTGTTCAAAACTGCCTCCTTACCTTAGCCCGATTCACAACGGTAAGCTTGTAATAATGTTTTATAATTCGTGTGGTACTGGTGGGTTTTTGAAGGAAATTCGAGCATATTTGCCTTTTGTCTTTGCGTCATTGCATCACGTCTGTATACATAAAGAAGGAGTCCCAGCTAGTAGGCTATATCGCATGTGAGGCGGATCATTATAGCCTTTTCTCACAGCAGCTGCAATAATTTAACTATTAAATAATTAAAAATAATTTTGATGGCGGATTGTATGGTATGACAAATTAACTTTAGTGATTAGACTGTACAGAAATTGAAATCTACAGGTAATGCTAATACACACTAAGCACACATTGTTGTTAACATTAACAATTTGAGAACAAAGTATAACAGTAATAATAATTTGCACGGTTTGACGTGATATGAGCTAAGCGATTTACTCTTAATGCTTTTTTTCCTCAGTCAGAACAAAAGTCGCAGATTTGTTACTTACTTTCTCCGGTAACAATTCTTAGTAAGTAAAATTCTAAGTACGGTATCCACACCGATGTGGTGATTGACAGCAAACATTAGATTCATCTGCGCTGAGGAGCCGTGCCGAGGCACGTAAAGATGATAATTCCGCAAACAACTGCAATTGCAGGTTTCAAACAGAGATGGTGACAACGAGGCAAAATTACGGACTGCAGCTTTAATGTTAATTTCAACATTTATAAATATATTATTAAAATCAAAAGTTGTATTTGTTAACATTAGTTAATGCTCTGTGAACTAACACAATGAATGACTGTATTTTTATTAACTAACATTAATAAAGGCCACAATATATCGCAATACAAAAATGCAACAATATCGTGGATAGTGACAATATGTGCTGTGCATAAAATAAAATTACTGTGTGAGAAACAATGCAAGTTTACAGAGTTTTAGTGTCAGTACTACATTAAAGTACTATATATAATGTTGAATATAATGTATAATAATGCAGTGGGGGAATATTTGTGGGTCCTTATAATGCCAAATGTCTTGAGTTACCTGTAAAAATTGGCCTACATTATTTTAAATATATCTAGTCAATGACAGAGTGCAAGTATATTTGTATTTTTCTGTATTTTCAGCTTCAGAATCATGAATATTTTTATTCTGGTATCAACATTGTCCTGTGCATTGGGTTACCAGGACCAAGTCCAAGCCTATTCATTTCCACCCCCAATGTAATACCAAATGTAGCATTTTAATCAGCAGTTAATTTTTTGTTAACCTCTTACCATATGTTTTAAAGTATTGCAATAATATCATATCGTGAGTTCAGTATCGTGATATGTATCGAATTGTGACATGAGGGTATTGTTACATCCCTAACAAAGAATAATGAATACTGTAACAAATGTATTGCTCATTGTTAGTTCATGTTAGTTAATACATTACCTAATGTTAACAAATGAGACCTTATTGTAAAGTGTTCCCAGTTTATCTTAGTCCGAAACATTGTGATGTTCCAGTAAAATTATATAAAACACCTCTAGAAACGCGTTTATTTCAGACACCTAAACTAAATGTCACAAATGCATTTCTCCTGAAAATTTCTCATTCCTTTGAACTTTTGCTTGAAGAATGTAGAACTCTTATTCTCCTTGTGCACAAAACATCCGAAACATTTCACTTGCTTCTCAAGCATGGCAAAATAACATTTTAGATCTGTTTGCTCACTGTCAAGGCAATAATACAAATGAGAGGTGCTTTTACATCTTATGCATTTGCTTTCACTCACATGGCATCCGTTGGTCCATGTGTGTGTATAGCCTGATCTTTTGTCCCCTGCAGTTTTGATCCAGCGTGTCAGAGCAAAGCCCAAGCTGACTTCTGTGTGTCAGCCATTAGGGAGCGGAGAGGAGGAGTGTGAATGGTGACTTATGGCATCCCTGCAGAAGCAGCTCTCTGGAGCCCAAAAGAGGCCTGAAAGACAAATCGCTGCCTGCACACATCGCTGCCTGTCCTTGGAGTGCACTGACAGGCAAGCCTGCAGAGAGAAGGCACTGTCACTGCTGCTTGCCACTCTGCCGAGTTAAGCATACACAAGCCACACACACACACACAAGCCACACGCTGAGGCTAAATCATGTCAACAGTCAGTTGAGTGGACACACACTACCGTTGTAAACACTTTCTGTTGTATATAGCAGTAAATATATACTTTGACTTGAAGAGATTGTGCACACTCCCAAAGTTTATTTTGTAGAGGTCACTCTAACGTAGCTCATGCAGATGTTTCTTCTGTAATATTTTAAGCTCAGTTAAAGGGTTAGTTCACTCAAAAATTAATCTTTCCCCTGTTATTCTCCTATACTATTTACGTTGCAGTGCTTCCAGGTTCTATGTTGTGTTTTGAAGATGAATGAATGTTTTATGGGTTTGGAACGACATGAGATTGAGTAATTAAAGGGTTACTTCACCCAAAAATGAAAATTCTGTCATTAATTACTCACCCTCATGTCGTTCCACACCTTTGTTCATCTTGAGAACGACAAGAATACTTTTTGTGCACCAAAAAAACCCTAAATAACGACTTTATTCAACAGTGTCTAGTGATGAGCGATTTCAAAACACTGCTTCATGAAGCTTCAAAGCTTTACGAATCTTTTGTTTCGAATCAGTGGTTCGGAGCGTGTAACAAACTGCCAAAGTCACGTGATTTCAGTAATGAGGCTTCATTACGTCATAAGTGTTTCTAAGTGTCAATGGTTCACCGCTGGGGGGCGTGACTTTGGCAAATTGATACATGCTCTGAACCACTGATTGAAAACAAAAGATTTGTAAAGCTTCGAAGCTTCATTAAGCAGTGTTTTGAAATCGCCCATCACTAGATATTGTTGAATAAAGTCATTATTTTGTTGTTGTTTTTTTTTGCCGCACAAAAAGTATTCTCGTCATTTTATAACATTAAGGTTGAACCACTACAGTCACATGAAATATTTTTAGTATCTTTCTGGGCATCTGAAAGAAGGCAAAGGAGGCCTCACTGAGCCATCAGATTTTATCAGAAATATCTTAATTTGTGTTCTGAAGATGAGCGAGTCTTAGAGGTGTGGAATGACATGAGGGTGAGTAATTAATGACAGAAATTAAATTTTGCCACACAATTGTGAGTCTGATATTGCTTTTATACAATGGTTCATTTAAAAAAAAGTTGGTATTAAGTAACTTTTGTAGGCACAATATTACTACGTCAACATATTTCCAAACAATCCAAGGCAGAATTTAACTGTTTTGAATGAACTGGTTCTGTGAATGATTTATTGACTCCCTCATAAAGAAAACCCCTTGTTACATTCTAGAATGAAATATTGTTTTTGAATAAACGTCTTTAATGAACTATTCATAGTATTACATTTGAGATATTGAAGAGAGCTCAACTATGAGCTTTCTTTTCTATAGCTTAAAAGTCAAGACATTCAACAGAGAGAGTAGACATATATTTCCACACAGTCAATCACACAAGTCAAGGTTATCTAAGGTTTGAAGAAAGGAGGTTTAGGGTCAGTGGAGGAGGACCATGATTAAAAATTGATGGCCAAGTTTTCAGACCCACTTTAGCAGCACATGGCAGCAATTTCATAAAGCAATATGTACCACTGAAGTGTTGATTTCCTCTGTTCTGAGTGGCACCAGCTTATTTCCTTGAAGAAGGCGCAGAGCTCTGAGTATGGCCGCTTCTCTGCAAATGTCTTCAGTAAACGTCACACTGTGCTTTTACACACAAAAACCCCCTGCAATATTTATACAAAGGGCGCTGGTTCTTGACCTGCGCTTGTGTAGATCTCAGTTTGAAGCTTCTCTGCTTGAAAAACCATGGTTTCTTTTTTGTTTTAATTAACTGTATGCGCACTACGAATACTACAGCGCGCTACAAATGCTAATTCATTTCCCCCGCCTTGTTTACCTCCGTCACCCTATGCAGGAAGTGGAATTATTTTTTTATCTCTTACCTCAGGCTATAATGAGCATGTCGCAGGGCTTTGACCCACCAGTAACTCCTCAGATTATAGGCGAGGTGCTGTTATCTGCTTTGGAGATGCTCGTGAGATGTTTCAAAGATACACAGAGGGCTCCTTCTCAAGATGTCATCACCTATTGGCTCAGAAAAGCAGTTCACACTTTAGTACGATGCCGTTTTAATAGCCTCAGTGGAGCTGGTAGAACAGTCTGCTTTTGACAGCCTCGGGCACAGCCCCTCCCCACGCACAATAAACTATTTATCATTTCAAACCGGCTAATGAAGCCACATATTCTGAGCCAGCAGATTGTGCTGGTTTGTGTGAACGCATGTGTGTGTGTTTTGATTTGTGTGGATGCGGCAGTGCGGATCTTGTAGTGAGTCAGTGCTTGGGTTCCCGAGTCTTACTGCCATGCGACGTTAGTGATAAATGAACTGGAGAAGAAGCACTAGAGTTGTGTGGCCATTTTGCAGATTAAGAATAATCCCCTACATCTGGTCTGCCCAAAGCACTAAGACTTACTCGTTGGGATTTCTGCTTTCAAGTTGTATCAGAAGATATTTTTTAGGCCTCGGGTTGCTGTGTAATTCAGAGTGAGCGGCGTAGTGATCCCTTAATTCGGGTTGACGGGCGATGCTTTCAGGCGTTTGGCCTTACAAGTGTCTAATTTGTAAAACAACTGGAGCTTGACCACATTTAAGACTCGTGTGTTTTTGAAGGGGTCTGAAAGTGCTCTAGGGGTCTTCAGATGAAGCCTTGATCTAAACCGTGGCAGCAACATTAACCTGAGTGTAGTATAAAAGAACTCTTTTGACTGTGTTAAAAATGTAATGCGTGAAAGTTTTTAGGACGTAAGAAATTATCGCCATCTGAAATGTACGTTATTAAAACGTTATTAAAAAATTACTGCATTGCTTTTTGTTTAACCATATACATCTATGACCCTTGACCACAAAAACAGTCATAAGTAGCACGGGTATATTTGTAGCAATAGCCTACAATACTTGTACTATGTATCTTTACCTGTATTATGCCAAAAAATCATTAGGATATTAAGTAAAGATCATGTTCCATGAAGATATTTTGTAAATTTCCTACCATAAATATATAAAAAAATTATTTTTGTAAGTGGATATGCATTGCTAAGGTCTTAATTTGGACAACTTTAAAGGCGATTTTCTCAATTTTGATTTTTTTGCCCCCTTAGATTCCAGATTTTCAAATAGTTGTATCTCGGCCAAATATTGTCCTATCCTAACAAACCATACATCAATGGAAAGCTTATTTATTCAGAAAAATCTCAATACTTATGACTGGTTTTGTGGTCCAGGGTCACATTTGGTAACGTCATTATTATGCTATTTTTTTTTTTTTTTAATAAAATACTATTAATAATTACAAAACTATCAATGTTTATCTTTAACTACATGAACAATCGGTCAGTAACCACTGATTTATGTCACAAGCCTTAAGTAAACATAATTCAAAAAGCAATTCTTTGTTCATTTTGAGTCATATATGATGAAAGCAGACCAAAAATTGCAGCTCTGTAAGTGAGTCTGAGAACTGGACTGATTCTGAATGGTTTAACTAAGGGTGGGTTCACACTTGTAGTTTGGTTCATTTGGACCGGACAAAAAAGAAAAAAAAAAACATTTAGTACAGGTCCAATTAGCGTTCAGATTGGCAATTTTATCACCAAACCAAAAGATAAACCTACAGGCATAGGGATACGTTCACAACCTCCATTGGATTTTATGACGTATTGCCTATTTTGAGACAGAACTTACCGAACATCCAAAACAATGCTGTGTGCTGAGATAAATGCGCTTGTTGTGTGTGCGTAGCCTGCATATGATGATATTTTGACCAGCTGGGAACTCGTGAAGAGCTTATCAAATGTGTAAATGAGTCAAAACAGTGGCGGGAATCCCTCCATCACACACACAGACAATCTGCTTTGTGGGGACGTGCGTCTGATGTGATGGGCAAACTCGATATGAGTGAGGATTCTGTCCTTTTTAGGGTCTCATCTTCCTGTTTTTGGTTCGTTTACATGTCTTTGGTCCGTGTTGCATTCATATATCATTCGAACCGCACCAGAGTTCATTTGGAAGCGGACCGAGACCCATCTTTTCAGCGGTTTGGTCCGCATGTTTGGTGCGTACGAGGGTTCGGATGGCAGTGTTCACACATGTTCAAATGAACCGCACTAACAGAGCAATCGCACCAGGGTTCGTTTTAATCGAACCAAACATGACAAGTGTGAACACACCCTAAAAAGATCTGGTTAATAAGAGTCAGTTGTTTGGAAATCTATACTAGTTGTGCTGTATGTTTAGCCTTATAAAAAAAAAAAAACAATAGCAGTGTTGTGACATTGTTGCATGAGTATTTTGGTACATGACTATCTGCGTCGGTAAAAAATGCATGCCTAAAACCCATTAGCAGAACCAAAATTCATAGAAATCATTCAGCTTTTTTTTTCTTTAAAAAAAGAAAAGAAAAAAGAATATAACCAGTTTTGAATAAGACTCGGTTCTCAACTCTAATCAATATAAATAGCCTATATTCTACATGTACTGTATGCTGTTAGTAGGTCAAGTTACATACACATTAGCAGATGCGTTTTCGTCTGTCTGGGATTGGTTTTCTGCTGAAGCATTGAGAACATTAAAAGGTCACTCATCAAGACCTGTATAGTAGTTAATGAATACCCAGCACTCTTAAATCCAGGAGATCTGTACCTCAGGGGAAAAAGTAAACAACTACATATGTCTGACTGTCAGCCTGTTTATTTCACCCTCTGAATGTATGTGCACAGCTGGGAGAGCATCCTTCTAACTTAAGCTCTTATAAGAAGATTAGGTCAGGCCTAGATTAGAGCCTTGAGGCATCCCAATATTTCAGCAGGAGCTGTAGATTTATATTCCAAGATAAAGGGACCCCTGAGGTAAAGCAAAAGTTGTGGTACACATCATCAAGTCTATTATCGGGTGCTGATTGGGAGTGCTGTCCATCTGACTGTTATCCTTGCATGTACGAAGACGTTATTATGTCTTTATGTTTAAACCTTTTTCCATCTGTTTATCCATTAAGTGTGGATTTTAACAGCAACGATGGAGCTCCATAACGTGTTAACAAACTGTCTGTGTAAATGTTGACATACTTGTGTTACTTGTAGTTTTGCCAAGTAGAAGGCGAACTGAACACTGGTACAAATACTAAGGTAAAATACAGTTTGGAATCAATTTTGCCAAATTTTGTATGCTCAGAAGCACAATGCAATTTACTTTTGATTTGTGCTCCATTTGACACTATAAATAAAAGAACCTGTTCAATAAATAAATGTAGAAGTTAATGATATATTGGTTACCAAGTTGTGAACAGAAATGACATCTTTTCAAAGGCCTAGGGAATTAACAATGACTGCTAAGCCTTTGAAATATCTCTGCTATTCATGTCATAGTCTTGTCACATGCTACATACTGTACATATCCTAGATTTGTATTTCTATGAATGTTTATTTTCAAAAGCTTAGTGTTGTTTAATTTTCACTTATACCTTGCTTGTGTCAAGGTCATTATTGCAATAACATTATTGTGCATATTAGAACATGTGACAACTGAAAAAAAAAAAGACTTTAAAAGCTTTGGCCTTAGAATGAAGCTATGCCCTAACAGCCTGTGAATCACTGTTGAAACTGCCTGCAACTTCACTGGCTGTTCATTGTATTGAAAACCCTTCAGCACACATGCATTCATTGAAAAACCAATATGAACCTGAGGCGGTTCACAGTCTCATGATTTATATTCAGCAAAGCTGCATTCATAAGATTAGAAGGACACACAAACGCATTGAATGCGGTTCAGGTTTTTTTTAAGGTATTGATTAAATTAAGTTATGATTAAACCATGTGTGTCTCAAGGGTAGATGCTGACCCTTCTAAAAATGAGTTGTTCAAGAACAGAGAGAAGACCATTCAAAAGAATTTTCCTTGGTTTCTCAACTTATATAACCTACAATTAAACTAATGGTGAGCGAAATCACCCTGAGGAAATTTTTATTGCTTGGAGGTTACTTTTTCATAGCTCTGGAGACTTAATGGAGTTCTTCAATTATATTTTAACTTTTTCTCTTAAATTTCTTGGTGAAATAAACAGAATAACCCTGCGGCGCCCAAGTAGTTAGCGGATATGACTTCCAATAAATACCCTTGTCCTCCAGTATGTCACGTCTGTCTGTTTTTCACCATGTTCTGTTTGTCACATGTCCTCCTTTGTTTAGTTTTCCCACCTTTAGTTAGTTGTCAATTTGTGAATTCAGAATCGAATTGAAAATTCCTGAATTTGAATGAATTTAATTTTGAACCACTTGCAGTGGTGCGTGGCCAGTTCAATTCAAATTCACACTCATGAATTGAAAAGGAGCCAATTCTTAATTTTCCACAACCCTGGAAGAAGCAGAGATTATTGGGGTCTATTTTAAACTTTGAAATACTGGTCTTGATTTGCTCTACATTTGTTGTCAGGGAGAAACTATTGAGCTATTATATAGATCAGAGCTCGTCAACTGGCGCCCTGCGGGCCAAATCCGGCCCACCAATGATCTTCATCCGGCCCACGGCACCACAGTCTTTTCCTCCTCTTTTCCTGGCGGTGTGGTTAAATTTGGTTAGATAGGTGGCCGCAGTGGTGCCTGCAGCTGTACCATGCACGCTCCTCGGACTGACCTGAGAAACGTTTTCCATGCAAATATTTCAGCAGTTATGTGTGTTCAGTATTTCTGTCAACTGAACCAGCGATACCTATCATTCGTAAAATAATAATTCATTTGTCTCGATTATTTTCCTTGAATTGGCCAAATGCGCTTGCATAACGATCTGAAACGATTTGAATTTGTTCGGAACGCTCTGTCACTGAATCATCTGAAGTTGTTTCTTGGTCAGTAACAACAAATACAGAACAAATAGTGCTGTTTTCAGGTGTTTCTCTAGTTTATTTTGAACTACGCAGCACGGCCCAGTGGATAATGGAACGAAAGCTTAAAGGAGCAGCGTTTATTCCCGATCACCATTATTAAACAGCGTTGTGACATCTAGTGAGAAGCATTTCAATTCGACACACACCTCTTGTTTACAAACTACAAATCACTTGATGATTAAACTAGTCTTAAATCGGATGAAACAGCCTCAACATTCCCAAAAAGGAGGAAAACAGGAGAAACGTGCCATGAATGAAGATAGAAGACTTTTAAATCCCAAAATCACCACCCTTACAAACATTTAATATGAATGAACTGTAGTAAATTACCATAGTTTGTGGAAATGTGGAATATTTATATTGAAAACTATGTTATAGCCATTTATATTGCAATATATTTATTAGGTGGATAGGGGAAAATATAATGCATGTCTTTGTTAAGGTGTAGTTTGTACCTGTGTTTAGGCGTTTTTTTATAGGCCTATATAACATATCATAATATAATATCATTTGACGGTGGTAGTGAGTAGCCATGTATGGTTTTACCTGTGGTTACCTGTGAGAATATTTTTATTTAATTTTCACCAATAAGACCCCAAGGCCCACCTCAACTTTTTGATTTGATAATCCAGCCCTCGAATGAAACTACTTGAAGAGCCCTGATATAGATCTTACTGTGATTTCTAATAGCAAGGCGATGGTTATACTCTGTTGTGCATCTTCTTTTGTCGGAGGCCAATGTCAAGAGGAAAACCTGACACCTCACATCTCCCAGAATAAGCAATCACCGGCTCTGTCATGTGACGTTCCCTTCGTGTCAACGCGTTTGACCTCACTCTCAGTTCTTGTGGCTGGTATCAGTCTCGATTCGCTGTGGGTCTTAGAGGTCTAAGGTGGGCGGTGGAAAGAACGTGATGGTGTTTTTGTTCCTCAGCTCCTCTGTTTCACCTCTCCTCATTCAAGAGCCTTGTATCACCACGACAGATAAAAGCCCTTATCAAATATTGTCTGCGCTCAGCTGAGCGTGGCCCTCTAATCTCAACCTGTGTCTGTTCAGGGGGCATCTGAATACCTGTTGCCCACTAGACTGTGAGAGGGAAGAAAAGGTGCGTAGACGCCTCCAAAGGCGGCCACAGTCAGGGCCCGTTGCCTATTTAAGATGCAGGTTGTGGAACGGCAACCGAATGCTTATGAGTCCCTGGTTTTTCTCCTTAACACCCATAGAGAGCCTCTATCACAATGAAGAAGAGCAAGATTGATGGGGCACTCGGACACAGAATAGACGAGCTTGCTGCCTCATTGTATCGGCGAGGATTTCTCGCAGGGCTGCTCTGGAGGGAAAAGCCGGGTCTCGCCAGCGTCTTTGTTGTCACACGGCTGTATGCGATATGCTCACAGCGGAGGGGTCAGATATAAGCCCGGCTAATTCCTGCAGACAGCAGGTATTGTTGCTTTATTGTAACAAATTGATCTGAGGCCGCTCTCGTCTAGTGCTGCATGATGAAGTAGGCTGGAGTCTTTTGTGCACATTAATTATCTTTAAAATAAATATGACAATGCCTGCACTCGGTGCGGTGGGACTGCGGGAATAGGGCCCTCTTCACCAGGATCCACTTTTGCTTTTGTTCATAGGTGTCTTGTAAAGAGATTCTTTATGACACAAGTATGGAAATACAATATAAAACCTCTGCAGAATAATATATCCATGACTCAGGGACAAAACACAGCTATTGTAAATTTAGATGTGTTTTACTAGAAGTTTTGCATGAGAGCAGGGGCCATTATTCACAGTAGTGACTGTTAAATCAACATCTCAGAGGGTATATGTCTTTTTATTGCATCCGTGAGTGTTTTTGCATATATGCAGCTGTACAACACTTTGTGATTTAACTTCACATGGAAATGTCGGACTTACTTGGCAGATGCTTTTATCCAAGGTAGTTTAAAGTGCTATATGTTATACCAGTGCATGCGTTTCCTGTGAATCATACCAATGACCTTGGTGTTGCTAGCGTCATGATTTATATCGCTCAATTGTTAAAGTTGGCCAATGTGAGAAAGTTTGGGGCCAGTTGATGGAACTGTGACTTGGCCAATTGTTCCATCACTACATCTTAATTATTTGAATTTGTCTTAAAGGGTTAGTTCACCCAAAAATGAAAATTCTGTCATTAATTACTCACTTTGTTCATTTTTGGAACAGAAATTAAGATATTTTTGATGAAAATCTGAGAGTTTTTTTTATCCCCCATATAGAAAGCAACATAATTACCACATTCAAGGTCCAGAAAAGTAGAAAAGACATCGTTAAAATAGTCCATGTGACTACAGTGGTTCAACCTTAATGTTATGAAGCGACAAGAATACTTTTTGTGCACAAAACAAAAATAACAACTTTATTCAACAATTTAGTTCTCTGTCAGTCTCCTACAATGTTTTTCTTGTATAGACAATTGTGTTTCTTTCATTGGGGGATAAAAAAAACTCTCTGATTTCATCAAAAATATCTTAATTTGTGTTCTGAAGTGAAGCGAATATAAATATCCATATTTAACATATCTAGCTTCTGCCAGACCACCTTCCGTATTCATGTGGATGGAAGCATGTGGATTTGTCAGCTCATACTCATTTACTGCCATTATAAAGCTTGGATGCGTCAGGATATTTATTAATATATCTCAGATTGTGTTCATCTGAAAGTAGAAAGTCATATACACCTAGGATGGCTTGAGGGTGAGTAAATCTTGGGCTAATTTTCATTTGAAAGTGAACTAATCCTTTAAATAATAATGACTGTAACATTTAAATGTTAAATTATAATGTAAATGCTATATATTCATAAAATGTTTACATTTATAATCTTTTTTCTTTTTTTTGCGCTGGGCCAGTGAATACGTTGGCAAATAGAAATCTGAACAATTGGCCAGACCGGGAAAGCAAAAACAGTTTTCACTGTTGATCCAGTAAAAGTCTTATTGTAGCTGTGCTCTGCTTCAGCCTGAGTGTCAGTGATTTAATTTCAATCATATATGGCACTACGGCACATAAGCATTAAGTCACTCTGGCATATATGTAAAAGTACGACAAATAAATGTAGAAAATGTACTCGAAGCTCACGCGAGGGAGCGGCACCCGCTGTCAAGTGGAATATTGAAGTGGCACTTGTATAACAGCGGGGCGAGCGATGCAGGCTCCCCCTGAATAAAAAGACATAGCAAAATGATAAGCAAGCCCTCTCCAGTGCCTGCATGGCATTCCCTAGTTTCCCATCAAATGTTCTTCACTTCATTTGTTGTTATATCTGCATTTGTTGCTGTATGCACACACACACACACACGTCCGCACGCTGGCACACTCGCATAGACGAGAGAGTTGTCAACTCTGGGCACTTAACCAAACCGTAATATTGAGCTGTAAGGCTTATGTCTGTGGCTTCTAGTCTTTTGCCCTGTGGGGATTTGCCTTCCTAGAGCCTCAAAGGAAACACTGCTCATCTTGTCGTTTATATTCCAGCCCACCACTCGGGCCCTGGGCAATCACAGAAATCAGTGTAAAGTGTTCACAAATTAGCTGCTGCCGCCCCTCCTCATAATGTACACCGGCTTTGGCTTTATGCTACATTTTTAGTGCACAGTAAGAGGAACACATGCTTGCATGCATAAGTGAAACAAAGCAAGACATGTTTTTGATATTCTGAAAACTGTATTTAAAGTAATTTTATAATACATGAACTCAATTAATCGTTTCCCCAACTCTACTGCAAAATTGATTGCCTGCTTGAGAACAGGTGAAATTTTTACCTTTTGTAATAGTTGTGTATGAGTCGCTCGGTTGAGTCCCTCATGTTCTCTTTGTGAAAAGATGAATCTCAAAATCCCCCCAAAAAAGGTTCAAATATGCAGAAGATGCTAGAAAACCAAAGAATGTGTAGAACCTGGATGAATTTTCAGTAGAACAGTAGACAGTTTAACCACTCAGGACAAACAAGAGACTCATGAACAGCTATCACAAAACATAAGCTGCGTTTCCACCGCAGGAACTTTCCCCAGGAACTAGGGACTTTGGGGTGGTACACGGTGTGTTTCAACCGCAGGGATCAGGGTCTAAATAAAGTTCAGGGTAAAAATTTCCCCCTCAGAAAGTCCCTGCTCACGAGGTAGTACTTTTACAAAGTTTTGAACTTTCGGGGGTGGGACTTGGGCACTGAACAGGCTGATTCCACACATTCCACAACATTTTATGTCTGTTATATATATTGTTATAATATTTTTAAGTCTGTTGCAGTGTGTGTTATTTGAATCAACAAAAAATACGACAGATGGACCGATGACGAGGTTCAGGCTTTATTAAGCTTATATGCGGAGGACGAAATCCAGTGGAAACTGGAAAGTCGTGCGTAGTCCTACGTCACCAGACTAATTTCACGGTACTTTAAGCTGCAATGGAAACGCAGACAGCAACAGGTCTGGGGAAAAAAAGTTCCTGAGACTAATTGTCCTGGGTAATTTAGGTGGAAACACGGCTCTAAAACAGTTGTCATCCAGGTCACAACACACATTATTAAGATTCAAGGGTATGTAAACTTTTACATACTGGTTAACAATAACAGTAATAATTAAAAAAATAACATTCAACTTTGATGATCCATTTTATCTTGCATATACTGCAAAGGCTATATAAACGTATGCATAGAATTTATACTGATTTAAAGTCCCAGAAGTCATAATGATGATGGGAGCAATTTCATATATTTACAATATATATCAGCCCTAGTACAATATAATGAAGATACACATTATGTGTAATTGATCCTTCATCTGTTTTTATCGTTCTCGTCCTCCCACGGTGAATATAGTTTATTTGCTTCTTAAACCAGCTAAACGAGTTGCATTTTAGCTTTATAGTGATTCATAAGGAAAATGATGCACCCAAAATGAAAATGTAATTACAATCAATATCAGTTTGCTCACGCCATGATTCTTTTATCAGAACATCCCCGATTCTGAAAGTCTGGGTTTAGAGAAAATCCAGAGTTTCCTACTGGTTGAGGTTTCATGTATGTTCTGTGAATGCTATCATCCTGACTTAAATTATCTGGAGCAAGGGATGGTGATTAGGTCTTAGGCACCCGGGCAAATACATTTTCTTTTTCCGGCTTTTATACACACCTTTGTGAAAAGCCTGATTTTTATGCATTCAGGAGTCTTCAGGTGTTACATAATAGCAGATTAATCTTTCAAGAGGCATCTCGATGCATGTTTAATGCTCAACAGGGATTTTTAGAAATTTGTAAGCTGCAGTTGTGGGAAACCTACTTCTGATTCTGTGTTATCAGTATATGTCAGATTTGATATGCCCTCCTGCAAGTTTAATCAGCGCATATTACTTATGTATCAGCTTTACGGAGTTGTATTTAAGATTAAAATGTATTGGGGGGAAAAAAACACATTTCCGTCTGTCTGTGACGTGCTGGTCATTTTAATGCTTCTTTTGAGACATGTCTTTTATTTTTGTATACTAATGCATCTCGTTCTGTGTCTGTTTTTCACACTCTCTACAGAGGATGAGCTGTAGCTATCTCCTATGCACCATCCTGCTCTTTGTTGCCGTGTTACTGGCTGTCACAGTAACTGGGATCATCCTTCTGATGAACCATTATCAAGCGCCCAGCGGCCCCGACGGCCCCCCTCTCATCAGCACTAACCAGGATGAGGCTAATGCCCTGGTAACCATCGAGAGAGGCGACGGCTCCCGCATCAACATCTTCATTGACCCCAACTGCCCCGACTACAACAATAACTTCCTGCGTCTGGAGGGCGTGCAAACCTCACTGCTGCACTCTCTCACCGACCACGACACTGATCTGAAGTCAGTGAAAGGGCAGGACCGGGCTCTGCTCGTTAAACTGGCTGAGGAAGTGGCCAAACTGTCCGCCCATGCCAGTCAGCTGAAGATGGAGTACAACGCTCTGAGACAAGGCCAGGGCAACATTGGACAGGAACTCAGCACTCTGCAGACTGAACAGGGCAGGCTTATCCAGGTTAGTTTGAGTTATGTCACTTGTGCTCCAACAGCAGACCTGAAGAATCAGCCTGAAATGAATTTCTCCCTGTAGTCGTAGCATTATCCACAAACCCAAATTCCCGTGCATACCAAGTCTGAAGTTCTGGCATGAAGAACTTGCAGAACAAGATTCACAAAGAATGAATGGCAGCATTGATTTTTGCATTGTTTTAGCACCTGATTCACTAAAGGAATTATGCAAACTAGTTAAATGTGCAAATGCGACCACATTCCCTATCTTTCAGGCTGGTTCTGATTATGAGGTTGTGGTGAAAAGAGTGGCCGTGGCTTATTTTAAATACTTGTGGAGCATTGCTATTGTAGTGCATTTATTTGTGAAATAATGTTTTATGGTGATCCAGCAAAAACTAGGTTTATTCAGAAGCTAGATGATTTTTTAACTGTTTAAATGCTGAAAAAAAAATCACTAACCATTTACAAAATTAAATTAAATTTTGCCATATGATTTTATATAGTTTTATACACTTATTAATAATATTGTTTATTATAAATAAATAATTTAATATATATATATAGAGAGAGAGAGAGATTTTTTTAATATATTTGAAACAAGTCTCTCTTATGCACACCAAGGCTGCATTTAATCAAAAATACAGTGTAAAAATAGTGATATTGTGAAATATTTTACAATTTTAATTTTTTCTATATTAATATATGTGATAGCAAAACTGATTTTTCACTAGCTGTTTCTCCAGTTTTTAGTATCCAGGATCCTTCCGAAATCAATCTAATATTCTGTTTTGGTGCTCAATTATTAATAAGTCTTCAGTATTAATAATGGTTCTTAGTATGATCAAACTGTTTTTGCTGCTTAATAATTTTTTGGGAAACCGTGATACATTTTATACAGCATAGTGTACATATACAGCAGGGTTGTACGGCATTAAAATTCCTCAAATTCTAAATATTTCCCAACTTTGATATATATTGTGTTTCTGTGTCGTTTAATGGTATCTGATTTCATGTGAACAGACTTTGACACCTTCCACTTGAAAACCAGATTTTGCCTTTTGCTGAACTTTTTTTACCAATTGATTTTTTAAAAATACCACACTGCTTGCCTCTCCTTCACCTGTGTCATTATTGTAAAAAGCTTCTTCAGCCCTGCCTGGATTGTCAAGATTCAAGAGTGTAGGAAAATCACAAGCACCATTACTCACATTGTCCCACAAGTTCCCACTTTATGACCTTTTATGAGTGTAACACTCGATGATTACACCAGACGAGAGATTATTTATCCTTGATAGTAATTTGAGGCTGAAATACTAAGGTTTCTCAAACATTCAACAAATCTTCCAGTGTTTACAAGATACCATTTCTCCCTTCTGCCAATATGTTGTCGGCATACTAAAGCTCTTTATGAGCTTTTCCCGTGTGATAAACAGCTCCATCTTTATTTCGTTCTCTTTTCTTTTTTTAATTGAAACATGAGGGAAATGACTCGCCCGTGAACTAGCGGGGGATGGAGCTCACACTACGCAGCCGTATGCCAACATCCCCACCAGGCACACACCTCATTTTCACTATGCATTTGAAGATGAGATGACAAAATGCACTGGAGCTCAATGGTCAAACAGCGGAAGACTTTATTTGATGTGGCTCACCACAAAGACATTATAGCAAAAGATTCATTCAACCACATGATGTCTGTATAAGCGATATAGACCCATTTAAATGTTCTTTATTCAAATTTGGCTGTTTTATATCCAAAAATATTATAAAATATATATTCAGTATATCAGTGCTGTCATGCTTTTCAGTTTAACACGTTAAAAATATTTCACGCAATTAACTCAGCATCCGTTTTTCCGTCATAATTTGACTAGCGTTACATTATATGTTCACACTCTTATTTACGTATATATACACACACACACAAATTAACAAAATTAAAATCAGGTGCAAACGATAATCAACTCTATAAAAACCATGGAAACAAACTGAAAGCAAGGAAACTAAACACGTTAAAACAAACCCAGATTACACATAACAGTGTGTGTATGTATAATATATATTTTTTATAAAATCAAAACAGCTATTACAATTTTCCTAGTATCACATTGTAATTCAATAATATTGAAATACCTTTTTATAAAAGGAATATCTTGATAATCTACTAAACGTCTAACCAGCCAAATCCCTTGTTAAATTGTATAAATTATGGTCTAATTGTCATTTTTTAAATATTTTATCAAAGTGCCGTAGGTGTCCTGTGTGTCTGATATGTGATAGCATCATTTCAGAGACAGAATGAGAGACAGATGGGATCTGCGGCCTCCACATTTAGATCAGCGTTTTATGAATTCAGCCAGTAAACCAGGGCCATGCTTTCATTACATTCCCTCGGCTAGACAATAAAAACACTGCCCCATCAATAGGGATGATTAGGTTGAGAAAAGGGGGTTGTATTCCACAGCCTTATGGAGTTTAGACTATACAGCCTGGTAATATCATGGGAACTTTTTATTATTTATCACAGAGTCAGAGATAACTTCATGATATGAATGGATTTCTCAGCCCAAGGGACGCAAACGCTTGTCATGGTTAGGTTGATGGGAGCTATAAACCGGTTTGCACACACTCTCCTTGAAAACCGCAGAATAAATCTGAAAGCAAATATGAGGCCATTGAGCGGAATTATAAGAATACCGAACGAGAGTTCTGAAGGGTAATTTCAAAACTTAATTACAGGTATACTATGATATCCTGAGCTCATATGATTAGATCTCTCTATAACCTGTGTTTACTTACTCTCTACAGATGAAATGAAATGCAATATCTGCCCAGTGCTTACTAGAAAATAGCGGATTTGATCATGTTATATAAAGTAAGCTCTATTAAATCATAATAGGCATCATTAAATTTATCTTTTTCAAAGGTATTTTTTTCATGTGCAGAGACAGCACTATTAGTCAAACATTATAGTGAAAATTGCTCCTTTTGTTTGAGTGGCCTGATATTCAGGCTCAATTAATTGGTGGTGACTTTACCTGTTTGTCTGAACAATACAGAGCAAACAAGGTTTTGGAAGTAAACATCCCATTCATTTTTAAACATTGTGTTTATTAGCTGAATTCCCAGTGAACAGCTATCCTACCCATAATCCAGTAATCACCTGCATCTATGAAGAATTGCAGATAACATAAATGGTTCTCATTGTGCTTTCAAACTACTAATTTTGTATATATCTGAATATTTTGCAATAAACCTAAATTATAATGTTCTTACTTATCAATGAATATAAACCAATAGTTTTATATTGTGCCATTGATTTTTATTTGATTACATCATTCACAAATTTTCATTGGATTAGTAATTTATCAAATCATAAAATAAAATTATTTATTTTTGTGTTTTTTTATGACTTTTCTTATACCTTTTGCTTCAAATTAGAGCTTGTTGGTTAGGTCTGTGGCTTATATGGAGAAAATAAATGGGAAAGTACTTCTGGATCGAAGGCTGCTGAAAAAGTAGGTAGTAGGAGTGTTAGGTTACGCTCATACTGTAAGCTTTAATGCTCAATTCTGTATACAGTTGTTGTTCACATGAGCTGTTTCCATTTGAAGATGTGAATTTAACTTGTGGGCAAATTTGGAATATCGCATAAAACGATTGCGAATAGAGCACTGTTTCCTTTCAGTGAGGCCAAGAGAACAAATTCATCACTTCCTGATAAACTGGTGCTAAATATCACTAAGAAAAATGGAAATTGCTGCATTAGAAGCCACTGCATGTAATAATTTTCGTATATAATAAATTACTTGCCCCTCAGAGCGTGCAGATGAAACAATAAACGCTGCCATGTTATCTTGCATTCACATGCCTGGTGTTTGTGAAGTGAGGCGCTTCTGGGAGGGAATTATGCCGAACCACTTTAACGACAGACTTTGCTCAGGCATTACAGAATTACCAACATAGCATTTCAGATCATAAAAATAGGTGGAAGGAAACATGGCTATTGTTGTTTTAAATGTAGCCAAAATCAGATTCCAGCGCGAACAGAACTGACCCACATGCGCAAAAGAACAATAAAAAGACAAGTAAACATGGAGGACATTAAAGTAAGAAATTACATGTTATTTATTGTGTGCTGCGGAACCTTAGCGAATTTATACTAAAACATCAGACCTATATCAGATTTAGGACCACATATGAAAGTGGGCCCAAATCAGAATCGAAAAAATCTGATTCCATGTGGTTTGTGCTGTTCACACTGTCATGAAAAAACAGATCTGAGTCACATATAAGCTAAAAAAATCGGATATGGGCCACATTTACCTGCAGTCTGAACATAGCCATAGGGAATCTTGTTATTTTTGCAGTTCCGATTATTGCCACTAGTGGTACAGAATTCAGACTCTTTACCTTTGATCAATAGAAGGTTTATTTCTTCGAGTGACAATGGAATTGTTGAGATGCTAAGTAAATCTATCCTCAGGGTCTCTTTGAAGGATGGATAAAGGTTTCTTTTGTGGATCCCAAGGTGCCAGCGATCTGACTCTGCAAAAGCCCTGGATCATTAATGAGGTTGGCTGAATCCAGGCCTCCTTAGTCATTATCCCACCTCAGTGCTCCCGAGAAACTAGAACACGGGGAACATAGTGATGAATTAGAGGGAATATGCCACTTTAATAGCATAACTTCCACAGAATGTTACCACAGTATAACATTGCATGAGTTTTCATGTTTTTGATCTGAGTGTTATATACAATGAGGTCCAAAAGCATTTGCTTTTTTTACTGTTGAACACCATTGCATATGACGTATCAAATTCAATGGTTAATCATACTTTATTCTCTATAATTCTATTGCAAAGTCAGCTCGGCGGTTTTTAAATAGTTGCACGCTAACTTTCAGGATATATAATTTGTCTCCGGCATAGTACCTGCCATCTCTTTCTCCTCGTTTAGACTGGAGCGCTCACAACTAGGTCACTGCCACGGCTGCAGAGTTGGCAGCACATCTGAGGTGGCAGGAGATCAGTGCCATGCATTTGGGGAAGTAGTTTGTGCCTTACTATTCCACTTTAACAGCATCTTAACACCCATGTTCAGTATGTCAGGAAACCTGGGTTTGGTAAAGGGCAGGTACCGTCTGACATCTTTTTTAAAACCCATTTGGTCCTTCAGGAGAACTTATTAGTCCTGCTAGGACCTTATTAGAACTCTCTTGTTAATTATGAGCATAGACTTATTAGAGCGGTTGCCGGGGAGATTGCTCTGCGAAGAGAGGAGCTCACGGCCTTTCTTCCTTTACGATAAACTTTTGGCAAAGAGACCACTTTCTTTTGTCCTTTTCCTTTGGAAGGTGGGAGGAGGAAGAAAATGTTGACTCATCTGTCAGCCAGACTTTGAAATTAATACATGCTGACACTTCCCCTTTACTCCTGGCAAAATCGCATCTGTCGTCTGCTGCAAAATGCTAGGATGGAAAGATCACTTTTTTGTGATTGTAGTTATGCCTGGACAATGACATTGTTGTCATTTGATTGTTTAATTATAGTTGAACTCTCTGAGAAGAAATGTACATTTTAATTTACTCACTCTTGTGTCATTCTGAACCTGTGTGACACAAAAAGTTTGGAAAAAAAAAAATAAATTATGGGGTTACACTTTATTTTACAGTGCCGTAGTTACGTTGTAATTACTCAAATAAGTACTGAGTACTATTAATTAACTATATGTACTTACTATAGAGTTACAGTTAGGGTTAGGGTTTGGTTTAGGGTTAGTTACTTGTAATTATGCATAATTTACTGTTATTACTATAATAAATACATGTAGTAACCTGTAACTACGGCACTGTAAAATAAAGTGTTACCGCTTATGGCCCATATGGGCCATTCTACAGAATTGGTGCAAACTGCTGTCCCAAAACCATAAAACACATTTAAAAAGCAATTAAGTATTCAAATCTTAGATGTTTACTAAGATCCTTCTATTATCCTTCTATTACTTTTATTGAATCCCACAATGATATTTAAAATATCAGTAAGCTTAATATATATGAAATCATCATTTATTGTGTACTTTCAATTGGGAGGTGGCTGTCCTGAATTCTAACCCCTAAATTTCAACTTGTGAGAATGATATTGAAATAATTTTTGCAATTTTTTTACATTGTTGTTTTTGATCTTTTTTGGTCTTTTTATTTTAAAAAAAAGTGAAGTTCAAAAAAAATATTTGTTTTATATTTTCTTCGTAAATCATGAAATTTTATGTAAAAAAAAAAAAGTACCCCGCATTTTCGTGTTACTACCGAAACTGTATGTTTTAGTCCATTGGCTGTGACTAATTTTAACTACACCCCTACATTTTAGATCAGGAAATATTCCTGTGTCCCTCCTTCTCATAGCTGCATGGTGAGTAGATAGGTCCCAACATTTTGATGTAAATGTGTTCAAAAGTAGGGATGGGCATTTCAAGCAAAAGTAATATTCAAAGATCGCTGGGAATTATTCGATTATTATTATTCGAAAATCGCACCCCTCCTCCGCATGCACGCACACATGTATAGGCTACACACACGGCCATTTTTGTCACGGCCATTGCGGAGCAGAGCGAGCGAGAAGTTGAGCTTCCATAGGAAGTAACTGAAAATGCTTGCGCTGCGACAGCGGACACGCACTATTATGAATGCCTGTGCGGAAGTGAGAATTTTACTTTCACTTTCAAATTAGCACCGATTCAGGAGCGGCGATTGCTTAAATGCTGGGTTCATTGTTATTTTTAATGAAAAACACATCAACAAAACAGTACAATGATGAACCTGCTTAAATGGACGCATTTACATTTCCCTTTGAAACCAAAACTTCCACCGTCGTCTTGTCAGTTAAGAGTGAGGTGAAATCTGACTCCTGCTGCTGATCTGTGCTGCGACTCTCGTTCGGCTCATGCTGAATTGAGTAGACATGTTTAGTTTTTAATTGTAGTGTCTGTTCTCTAACTGTACTAAATGATTTTTATTACTATAAAAATCAAAACGACGGTGGGGGTGGTGCCACAGTGGGCAAGTGATGATACCGGTTTTGTGGCTGAACACCAGGAACACCGCCTATCGCAGCCATAATGATTTTAGGCTACCTAAACATGTTATAACATGTTGTGAAAAGCCTAAATGACGGCATTTATGTGAACATTAATTTTAATGTCTGTTATATGCCACACAAGTCTACGGTGTGTGAGACAATGCATCCTTCTGTTGTCCGTTCTGTTGACAGTTTTTAGATGTGTTATTGGCAGCACCCGCCACCCTCTGGTTACATGAACGTGTCACCACCGCATCAGTACCGGGGAATTTATTTAAAGATGATAATCGCACAACCTATTCGATATTCTATAGTTAAATCAACTAATCGTATATTCAAATATCGTGACACATCCCTATTCAAAAGTCTGAAAATCTGTGTGCAACTCTAAGGAACGTCACTGCCAAAAAACTTTTTTCTGGAATTAAGCAAACTTTTTTGGATTTTATTCCATAAATTTTAATTTTTTTGTGTGTACAACTGTTCAGAACTGTGATAGCTAACCATGTGCTGATTAGCTTTATTGAGCTAGGCTCAAAAGTATCTAAAATTGTCACTACCGAAACAGTCACGACCGAAACGTGGTGTTGTTTCGGTTGTGACATCATTGTTATTTTGGGTGTTATTCGCTAAAAAATTTTTTTTGTGTGTACAGCTGTTCAGAACTGTGATAGCTAATCATGTGCTGATTAGCTTTTTTGAGCTAGGCTCAAAAGTATCTAAAATTGTCACAACTGAAACAGTCAGGACCGAAACGTGTGGTGATGTTTCGGTTGTGACATCATTGTTATTTTGAGTGTTATTTAATAAAATTTAGTTTTTGTGTGTGTACAACTGTTCAGAACTGTGCTAGCTAACCATGTGCTGATTAGCATATTTGAGTTAGGCTCAAAAGCATCTAAAATAGTCACTACCAAAACAGTCACGACCGAAGCGTGGTGAATTTTCGCTTGTGATATCATTGTTTTGGTAGTGACAAAAGGGAACACATAATCCTTTATTTGGGGGGAATAAACACCATTTTAGTACAGTTATGCAAATCATTAGTATTTTAGTATGTTTTAGTAGTGTTTTAGTATGTGACTTAAAATTCTGTAATGTTTTGTGATAACTACCAAAACATCACTGTCACTACCGAAAATGTGCAGTTATGACCAAAACATGGGATGTTTTGTCAAAAATAATACATTTATTTTGTATTTTTTTACTTTTTGTGTATTTAAATATATAAATATAAATACCTTTAAGGCCATTTTATATTATAATTTATGTAAATGTTGAAGTTGCTTTTAAATTACGTCTAAAACATCTTTAGCATTATCTGAATGCTGTTGTTGTAGAACCAGAGATTTGGAAATTAATGCACAATATATGGGAAAAGTTCAGAGTGCAGAATCTTATGTTTTCTGTCATTTGCATACTAAGAAAGTTTTGATGTGTCAGCAAGCAGAGCAATTTTTCCCTTTGGTCTCCTCCTGTTCAATTGTGCTTATTAATCTTTCGTCTTTGATCTATCATCAGTCATTTCCAAAACTGAGAGCTGTGTTCCAAACTCGGACGCATACTCTGTTGGCGAGATTATTGATGATACAAAGTCTTGCGGAGGAAGCGTGTTCGAATGTGTCTATGATTAATGAAAGCCCCTCAAACGGGAAGCAAATTTCTTTTAAAAAATGTTTATGCCATCGATGTCCAGGTCCGGCCTGGGTATGACAAATGGGCCAGGCAGCACTTATTTAAAAGAGGGGCTATCTGTGTCTCTTTATCTGCTAAAATGTTTTGGCATGAGACTCTTAACCTCAGTTCATTTCCCTCTATCATCTCTTAACACGTTTTTAAAGCGATGAAAATAGACAGACGTCGGGTAGATGTGCAGTCAGTGGGCACTAATGTGCTGGTACCATGCCGTGACATTGGCTGTGTTCATAATAGCTTACTAATATACTACTCTTGCTATTTCTGCAGTATTTAGTACAGGTATGTATTATGTGCGCAGTATTTTTCTGTGCGCATCTTGAATACCTGCATGAACTGCTTCATTCATGCAGGAATTTACTGTGTGGAATATGATATCGCTCAATGCAGTGCACTTGACTTGACCTTCCATTTACAGTGTGATGCACGATCCAGTAGTAAAATAATCTATTTCTTGACTCATTATTTGAATGAATGGCCAAATGTTTTGTTTACACAAAATTTATTTCCAAGATGATAACAGATACAATGTAGTGAAAATGTAGCGTACTACTGTTTGACCTTGTGTACATGTATATAATTTTCTGATTGAATTTAATTAAATCTTCCAGTATAAGAATCTTATAGCATAATCTAAATATATTAAAGACATGCTTGCTCTTTTCCTTCTGTTCTTGTCCTTGCATGTTTCTTCTGGAAACACTTGTGCAGTTTTGAAATATATTTTTCTGTAATGTTGAACAATATGTTAGCTAACTCATTAATTCTCATTCATGTCTTTAAGAGCAGGATGGCCATGAACTTTCTTTTAATATGTCCTCAAAAAAAAAAAAAAAAAAAAAAAAAAATGCATTTCTTCAATAGCTTGACTTTTCAACTGTCTAAATTCACCTACAATTATCTTTGTTTTGACATGCACAGAAAAAATGAATGTTCTGTTACTGTGGATATTAAAAAATAATAATAAAATAATTTTACATTTACAATAATAATAATAATACAAATAAAAAAATAATAATTTTACATTAATAATAATAATAATAAGTATTAATAATAAAGTATATGTTAAAATTATGAATTATTTTATTTTAAAATATAATAATAATAATGATAATAAAAATATATAATAATAAATAAACTTATTAAATTTACAACAACAATAACAATAATAATAATAATTGTAATTATTAGTTTAATAATAAGTATTAGTTTAATAATAAGTATCATTAAAATTAAGTATTATTATTAATGATATGAATGTTTATCCAAAACAATTTATTATTATTTAATATTATTATTATAGATTTTATAAGAAGAAAATAAAATAACATTAATTAATTAATGTTTATTATTATATGATTTATTATTAATAATAATTATTATTTTTATTATATATTTAATAAATATTATTTGTTTCTTTATTATTTTTATTATTATGCACATTATTGTTATTAATTATAATGTGGTTATTCAATACAATGATGATAATAATCATAATAATAACAATAACAATAATAATATTGTATTTAATAACCATATTATTATTATTAATAATAATAATAATAATGAGTCATATAATAATAAACACATTAATTAATTAATGTTATTATTTTTCTTGTCTTATAAAAAGTATAATAATAATGTTGTTTTGGATAAACATTCATATCATTAATAATACTTATTTTTAATGATACTTATTATTAAACTAATACTTATTATTAAACTAATAATTATAATAATAATTCATAAAATAGATAAATAATAAAAATAAATATTATTCAAAATAAGGTGTTCACATGCCCCAAAATTCTGATAAATACAGGTTAGTGCCAGATGTCTTAAATTTTTGAGAAACTGGAATATTGATGTGTTTACAATACAAATCTGAGCAAATTCTGATAAATATCTTGTGCATATAAACAGACTTTGAAACATTCATCATGGAATAATGCCTACTGTTTCACATACAGTTTAAAAAAATAGAAAGTTGTATACAATGTATACAGTACAGTATTCAGTAAGTTATAGTGTTCTGTTCCAAACACAGCCATTGAAATTGATAGTTCAAGGTGAGTTTTGAAGGGCTGGATCTTTTAATTGGTAGTTTCCTGCTGTGTTCTTTAATGAAAGGGAGGCAATGTTTAGCGGAGATGTGGTGGCTAAGGTCTTGCATCCTGTTGAGTGTATGCCAAGAGGTTCAAGCCACGGAACAAACAGGCTAGTTAAAGGCTAGAGCATGGTGTGCATTGTACTTTTGGGGACATTATGTTTTTTTTCACACGTGTGACGTTTTTCTTTTGATGCTGGACAGGCCTCGTAATGATAGACGTTTAAGTGTTGTTGCTATGGCAGCATGCCGGAGCGAACCAGTGTGTCGAGAGCTGCGAGTGATAATGCCCCAACCATCCACACAGAAAGTACACAGTGCGTCAGCCATCATCAACTTCAAGCGAGTGCACGCACACACCAACACACTTAGCTTGCAGTGTTGTCACAGCGACATATGTGCACACGCAGACTTGTTAGCGACACACTCTCAAAGAACTTGATGCTTGTTCACACCCCAAAGGAGAGCTTTACGCTTTTATGTGTCATAGGAAAAGGGCTTCACTTTAGGGATAATTTTTGCTAATCGCCAGCAGAGCTTCCTACATGCCCAAGTGCCACGTTGATTCATGATATTTGATGTCTGCAACACAAAGACCTGTCCTTGGAGAAAGGCACAGTTTGCCTCACTCAGAATCAAGTTTTTTCCCCTCCATCGAGGTGACCTGAGCAGCTTTGCTGATGCAGGCAATAAAGAGAGCTGTCTGGGAAACTCAAACCGAGCGGCTTCCAGACCCACTGGCCGTGAGCCCGCTAAACTGAAGCACTATCAGTGTTGTGCAGCATAGTGCACCTGTTACTTTAATGCAGTGCCGAGGACCTCATGCTGATACAGAGACTTCATTGTTATTATTGTTTAAGCCAGGCTTTTAGGAAAGGCTAAAGGATTGCATGGCAATGCCAAGAAATCACGAAATAAAATGATTTCAGCAGCAAGAAATTTTTATAAAAAAATATTAAGCAGCAAAAATGGTTTTCAACATTGATAATAATAAGAAATGTTTCTTGAGCAGCAAATCAGCATATTAGAATGATTTCTGAAGGATCATGGGACACTGAAGACTGGAGTAATGATCCTGAAATTTCAGCTTTGTTACACAAAATTAATTACATTTTAAAATATATTAAAATAGAAAACAGCTATTTTAAATTGAAATAATAGTTCACAATATTACTGTGTTTTTGATCAAATAAATGCAGCCTTGGTGATCATAAGAGATGTCTTTCAAAAACATTTAAAAATCTTAAAGCGGACCTATCATGCCCCTTTTCACAAGATCTCTAGTCTCTGGTGTCCCCAGAATGTGTCTGTGAAGTTTCAGCTCAAAATACCCCACAGATCATTTATCATAGCTTGTCAAATTTGCCCCTTTTTGTGTGTGTCCCTTTAAATGCAAATGAGCTGCTGCTCCAAGCCTGCTTTACAAAAGAGGGCAGTGCTTTAACAGCTTGCACTTCGGTTGCTCAACAAAGCTGGAGAATCTCACACAGCCAAAATGAGGATTGTCAGTAACGGTGTTCAGCCTTACATTGTTCAAACCAGAGTTGGATGGAGAGACTCATGAAGAAGTTACAACTTTTAGAATGCAACTGGATGTTTCTGAACGGTTAGTGGATAAATTTATGTAGTTGCTGTGGAGTTGATTCAACTCATCGACTAGCATGTGCCGTCATGTTAATCTTTTGTGCAAATCCAGTGGAAATTTTGAAGCAGTCCGGCATAAAATGATGGCATGGCAACAACAATCTACTCTTCCTCTTCTCTAAAGCAGACCAACATGGCCTCACCCATGTTCCCGGGGGCATATATAAGAATTGTTTTTTATATTTATATTTTAGAATTTTATAAACATTAAAATATATATTTTTTATATAAAAATACATATAAACAGTATTTTTAAATATTGTAATAAAATTAGGTAATTTTCATTTTAATAATAAAATAATTAAACCATTCATTATCATTATTTATATTTCTATATTTCTATTTTATAAATAAAAAAAATTGAACATTTAAATGTTTGTCTCTTATTTGCCATATGAAAAGTTTCACAAAGCTCTTTTTGAAAATTGAATCAGATCAAATGTGGCAACTGTGCCTCGAACATTTTAGTATTCTTAAGGCTGATTTAAACATGAGTATGTGAGACTTAGAGATCTCTGAGAGATTCAGTAAAAGAAATGGATCATTTGTGTTATCCTCTGTCCCTCAAACTTCCCCTTGCTTTCTCTCTCTAGCTGCTGTCAGAGAGTCAGATCAACATGGTGAAAGTGGTGAACTCTGTGAGCGACGCGCTCAGCTCCATGCAGAAGGAAACCGGAAACATCAAGAGCCGTCTCAAGGCAGATCTGCAGAGGGCTCCGGTGCGCAGCGTCCGGCCCAAGGGCTGCGCCGGTGGAGAGGGTAAAAAAAACTCCTCATTAGCGACACATTCTCAACTCTCCAGCCAGCCCTAATGAGCCCTAGAATGGTTTCACACCTATTCCCTCATAAGCTTTCTAGCAGTGTGAAAGAGACATGCCACAGCTTAGACAGCATGTGCAAGATGACAGATTTGAAGTCTGGAAGCTTTCTTTTTTTCATACCGTACCTTGAACAGGTTTCTCAAAAAATTCCTCGTAATGTGGATTGATAATGCTAGCATGTCCTATCTTCTGCCAGGTTCCAGACCCAGGGACTGCAGTGACATCTACGCCAGCGGGCAAAGAGAGGATGGTATCTACTCCGTGTTCCCCACACATTACCCAGCAGGCTTCCAGGTCTTCTGTGATATGACTACTGATGGAGGCGGATGGACGGTGAGTCGCTCGAGTGTCAGCGTCATACAGTACGGCGGGGCGATATCAGGCGTTGTTTCCGGTCACCTCTGAGCTTTGGAATGAAAATCACTAGTAATGAGTCACTCCATTAGGCATTGACTTGTTAAGCAAACGCTCCCACGCATTAGTAAGCAGGTCACAGATATGCACATGAACGCATTTGCATGCACAAACATGCTTCAAACCGATGTTTCACAAGTGTACAGTTCATTACAGCAGCTGCATACAAAATAGACAGAGCAAACTATCTTTTCCGAGAGCATTACCTCCTCATTCGACGCACGCAGAAGAGTTTTAATTTCATGGTCTTTGAATAAAAATAAAGATAAGACATAGGACTGGCAGTATATATATCATGCAACGACAGAAATGTGTCAACCGGTAAAGATTCCAGTTTATGCAGCGCTATATGCATTTAAAAGAATCTGACAAGCAGAAAAGTATAGAGTACTCTGCAAAATGTGTCACAGAAGGGCGGTTCTGCTGTAGACTGCTGTTATGAATAATCTTATTATTTGAGTTATCTCGATTTAATTGTTGATGATGTGATGTGGTCTTGGATTGTTCTGTTCTTCAAAGCTCATCTTGGAGTTGATGTCATAGTTCAGCAACAGGTTAGCAAGGTTTATTGAATGTATACAGGATTAGATTGTGGCTTATAAGTGGAAGTCTGATACTGGAAGTCTGTTTAAGCTGCTGCTCTGTTCTTAACAGAGAAGCCTGTTTAATTGTGGACTATAATAATAATTTTGAATAATTTAAAATATATAAATGATATTTTATATTATAGCAGTATGATATATCAGAATCTTGTATTGATTACGAAGTCGACAGGATCATTTATCATGACGTTTTATTTATTAAGAAGAAACTGTCCTCTGTGTTCTAAAGAGATGCAGATGTAGAACTTTTACTAAGTTTATTATGACTTTTATTTGTTTCCTGTGCATGTTATGCAATGCAGGCTTTTGCAGAGAGTTTTTATGCCATGTGACTGCATTACAATTGGAGTTCATTTATATGTAAAGTTTATTTAGGTTCATTAACAGTGCTGATGTTGAGAAACATTGAAAAATAACTTTTAGCATGTGCTTTCTTCTTGTTTTGTCCCTTTTGACAGACTTTCTTTGCTCTTATAATCCCTTTGTGGTAGTTTTAAATGATATGTTTACTTTTAGTAAATAACACTAAATTTTACTTGTAATTTGGTTATATGCTTTTGTCTTTTTTAAAGGTGCAATATGGAAAATTTGGGAGGATCTATTGACAGAAATGCAGTATAATATATATATAAACTATGTTTTCAGTGGTGTATAAAACCTTACATAATGAACCGTTATATTTATTTATATTTTTACTTACCGTAGAGCCATTTATATCTACATACACCATGGGTCCCCCTCCATGTCAAGTCGCCATTATGCGCCGGCATGTTTCTACAGCAGCCCTAAACGGACAAACACTCTACAGAGCTTGTTTCATCACTATGTTGTTCTTCTTGCATCGTTACGAAGAAGAAGTATTAGTAGTAGTAGTCGTCTGGTTTATTAGAAGCAGAGACCATTCTTTGTTAGAAGTAAGAAGAAACCTCATTGCTTGACTGGCTAACATACTCTCTGCTGTCTCAGACGACGACATCTTTGACTTGTGTCGGCCAGACGGCCACCGTTGCTTCGGTTGAGGGGGAGGGGTAAGCTCCCGTTGGTTGCAGTTTGCAACCTCACCGCTAGATGCCGCTAAAATTTACACACTGCACCTTTAAAACAATTTTTTTTTGCCACACCTGCCAATGACCAGTGACAGAAGAAAATATACGGGCCAAAATATTTTTACCGGCGATTAAACAAAGTAGTTTTTTTGACACCACAATTTTAGACACCAGTGAAAAAATTCACAATTCTCTATTCCAATTTCGATACCACAGCTTAAACTACTAGCCTAACTAATTTAAATAATAAAGTAAATGTAAAATAGAACTGCATAGTCCTCACTGTATAAACATCCTTATTAATTAATCCTTATTGAAGTTGCAAAAGTTATTCAGTCAACAGCAATGGGTAATTTTTTCTTTGTCTTTTGTTGTTTGATTTACATTAAAAACAGAGCAGCAGGCATATTAGGCTGCTGTCACTTTAAGAGCAAATGCACGGATCTAATATACTGATACTGTACGTTTACTTCCTCACCTTACCTTTAGACATAACCGACTATGTTTACTTGGATACTTGCTTTTTTTGTACATAATTTTGTGTGAATTTTTTCTACTCAAGTGCAAGAAGACGTGAAAGAGAGCTCAGTTTAGTATTTGCACGCCGTCTGAAGGCTGATTCGTGGCTTTCTGGGCGTGCGCTTCTGTTCTTTGTGCACACAAAAGTTTCCACACAGTCCGCAATTAACAAAATGAGCTCTCTTTCGTGTCTTTTTGCGCTTGAATATTTAAATTGTCAAGGCTTAAACTTTCATCAAGATCCAGCGCTGGCCCGTCAACTGTCCCGAGCATTGTTCGCATTCATGCATTGTTAGAATTCATAAAAATGTTACATGACAGCATTTCATATAATCACCAACACCAATTTCTACTCGTGTTTGGCGCTTGGCCATTCGGTTTTTAAGTTTTTCATCTAATATTTATATATTTTTTAATTTTATTTTATTTCAGCTTTATTTCAATTAATTAAAATGTTTTTTAATAGTTTTCATTTTAGTTTACAATATCAACACTTTCGGGATGTGAACATATGTTTTTGCCTGTGCAATATTACTCAAAACATTGATATGAGGTTCTGATAATGCCGCACACTGCAAATATGATTTAATAACTTGGACAGTGTTTTTCCATCACCATTATTAAAGACAGTCCACTTTGTGAAACTGTAATTATAGTGGAACACTGCAATTGCTTAAAAGTAAGAATAGTCTAATCAGTTCACAGGGATGACTTTGTATGGTTGTTGTTGGATAACATCTTTCTTATAAGCAAGGCTTCAGATCTATTCAACATGTTCAATCCTTTAAGCGTATGAAACAGAAAACAACACTTTGTTTTAATTTAATTTAATTTAGTGCCATTATTTAACTGATTGGACTATGTGAAACGTATCTGATGATGAATAATTGAAAGAACGCTGTTACCGCCGTATCCTCATTTGTTCTGTGTCCTCCGAGAAGATTCTTTGAACAATACTTGGGGAACATCATAAGCTTTATGTAAGTCCGTCTTTGTCTATGCAAGGCTATTGCAATGAAAGAAGATATTTCAAAGATGGTGTTACTAAGATTTTGAGCATCCTGATAAAGACACAGTGGGGGCCAGGCTGACATCTGCAGTAAAAGGAAAGAAGATATTTGATGACACATCGTCTTTATGGTCATCAGTCGCTGAATGTGTTTCGTTAAGGTCAGTGGTAGAGGCGGAGAGGACATGAGGCCACAGAGTTGTCCTTGTGTTATGAACACAGACACACAGTTGCCTCTGTTCCGATACAAGTGCCAGGACATGTATTTTCATATTTGCTCTCACTGGATAACATACATGGTGTTGAAAAGGGTGACATATTGTATTCCCTGATTACAGTCAAAGCTGCTTTGTGGCTGTGAGAGCATTAGCTTAGCACCGCTAAGCGTGCCGGGAGCACTGGGAATCTGAAGAGGCAGAAAGGAACTGTTACACGGAATTAATAGATCCAGCGCCCCTATTCATCATCTGCAGCCTCCAGCGGTTTTTGATGAGGATGTGGGGCTTTTCTGCTGGTACCGGAGTAGATCAGGCTGAGTTCAGGCGGGTCACGGAGAGGGGTGCTGGGGGAGGGGGTTGTAATTTCACATGCTCGGACATGCACACAATCCCTGCCATGGACATTCCCAGTTAGCGGTGGAATGAGCTGTCCTCTCTCCGCCTCCCCAAACGCTTAGTCTCTGGTGTTTTATTAAAGGAATAGTTCAGCCAGAAATGAAATTCTGTCATTATTTACTCACCCTCATGTCATTCCAAACCCACATGGTGTTATTTTTTTCTGTTGAAGAAAAAAGAAGAAAATTTTGAAGGATTTTTATGTAGCTCTTTTTATACAACAACAGTTCATAGTGGCTATGTGTGTCAAGCTCTGAAATGAACAAAAAACTAAATTAAAAGCACCAGAAAATTGTGTGTTTAGTCCTTTTCTTAGTCCTCTGTTGTAATTCAAACCAATATAGTGCAAGTTCAAGACTGAGTTTTTTTTTTTTTTTGTCTTTCTAACCCATTTGTATAAAAGACCTGGCTCTAAAGAATCATTCATTCACTGTATGATTATTACACTGATTAAGACCGATAACTCAAGACTGTTAAAATTTTGAGTCTTTTTAAAAATTCATTTAAGAGATTTTTCTCATAAAAATCATATGTTCGTGGATTCAGATCAATAATTTAACTGTTCAATACTCATTTTGAATCTTTTTATTAAATTCAGTGTAAAAGGCCTGGCCCAGAAGCATCATCCATTTGCAATGAGTATTTACACTGATTCCGAGCAATAACTCATTTGTTTATGACTGTTTTTTGGCTCTTTTTAATCGATTTATTCATAAGAATCATATGATGTGTTGAGTCTTTACATGGATTCATATCCGTGTTTAAAACTGATTTTTGAGTTTTTTTTAAACGGTTCAATTAAAAGAACTGCTTATCATCTGATTGAATTCAGCAATTTGCATGTTAAAGACTGAGTCTTTTTGATTCTCGTATCATATAAAAGACCTGGCACAGAAAATTAATAAACTCTTTACACTGATTCAGACCAATAACTCAAATTTTCATGACTGTTTTGACTCTTTTTTTTACCAGTCCATTTAAAAAAAGTCTTTCTCATAGGAATCATATGTTTGTAGTAAGTCATTACATTGATTCAGATAAATAAATTAAAATTTCAAGGCTGAATTTGAGTCTTTTTAGCCAATTCAATATAAAAGACCAATCATTTTTAACCAATTTATTTCAAATATCTTCCTAATAAGAAGCATACGTTTATATTGAGTCTTTACATTGATTCAAATCCATTTGTTTAAGACTGATTTACAAGAACCGGCTCATTAGAATCATTCCTTGCTAGTCACATAAACCAGTTTTATGGTGCTTTTATGTTGCTTTCTGAGCTTAAAAGCTAATAATAACCACACAGTTTTAAATTTTTAAATTCTGAACCATCTTTTTAAATGAGATCAGTTCAATTTCTGCTCTTATATACATATAGAAATTGAAAGAAAGACAGGCAGAGAGGGTCAGTAGGAGAAAGTGCACATGGGGGTAATGAAAAAAGCTAGAATCTTCTGAAACTACAAATAACGATGGCAAACTGTGGTTAATTGGAGCAGATACTTCATTTATGCAGTAATCAGATGTATAAACATCTGGAAGGCAGCTGTGGCTGTCAGCCATGTCTGGAATAATGTCCCTGTTCTACCTCTGTCAGCACACAGATGCAGTCCGCCCCCCAAACCGTGTTCCTGAACACCACTTTCCTAAATACTTTGTTAAATTGACCAACAGCAAAGAGGCAGAGAATTACAGTCTTGGGCGTTTGTTTCGGTTTGTATGTTTTTATCAGCTTAACACGATCTACTACATAATCTTCACCCCCAAAAGTCTCTCTCAGCGTACTGGTTGCACAAAAAAAAAAAAAAATGTGTGACATGAGTCAGGTTGATGTGAACCAATGTTGGAAGCTTGTGAACAGAATGTCAATGTCTACTCAGAAGTGAGGAAACAGAGAAGTGAAGTGACATGAACTTCACGTCCTCACACATTCCAGTATCTTGCAAAACTAGCACCTGTCTGCATGCTGGGTATTTCATACGCCCTGTTGTTTTCATTTGAATGAACTGAGATTAACTGTTTTGACACTTGAAAGCATCCATGCTGAGTTTGTGAATTATACAATGACTGTGTTTAAAGGAATTTCTATAGATAATTTTCAGGCACAGTCAGATTTACCTCACATAACTCGACTTGTCTTTAAAATGATTCATTTTATTGATTCATTCAGTCAGTCAGACCGTGTCTACACCGGATGCGAGCGGCGTGATGTGACTCGAAAAAAGACAATAGAACCAGTTATAATCAGTGATGTTGTCTACACTGGATATGGCGCGCCGCGAGCGACAAATCTCCGACAGTAAACTGATGCCTCATTCCACTGATGACGTACTGACATGAAGGACAAATGCTTTGTCTCGTTGACTCAGATGTACGTCACTGCTTACGTTGCACAAGTGCCCACTACTGGCGTAACTTGTGCAATGGGCTGTATTGGAACGTCCTAAGCCCTTGATCACTTGGAATATGCTATGAAGCTGATTTATTATTTTCATTTTTTTCCCTTACGAAACTGTTTAAAGCAGCATTCTATATGTATATAGGTGTGTTTGTGTTGTTTTAGATATTTAAAAACAAAATTAATATATCATAGAGTTGTTCGTGGTGGGGTAAATTAAACGCGATATCCCTCGGTCAAAATCGAGGGTGCGAGGGTCTGTCCATATAAACTTCCCTCATACACTTCACGAAATGGAACGCATTTCAAAATGGCGGCAGGGATTCCCCCTAGGGGAAGTGGTTAGGGAAGTTCGCGAGTGCATGTCTAAAAGTGGAGTGGAACGCAGCCATATTGTTAGACTGATTCAAACCAATCAAGTCTGATTTTTATGGAGCCCTGGACATGACATGCAGGAAAACAATAGTAGGCTAAATCGTGCGCATGATTTACTAATTCGTTCCCTCGATTAACTAAAATGTGCGCACGATTTACTATTTAGTTCCCTCGATTTACTAAAATGTGCGCACGATTTACTTTTTCGTACTATTTTTTTCTTGCATGTCATGTGCAGGGCTTCGTAGATTTTAACTGATTAATATAAAAGAACTGGTTTAAAATAAACATTTCTTCACGTTGAGTTGCTTCACTGATTCAAACTGATAACATGCAAGTTTTGGGTCAGTACATAAAATGTAAAATGGTGTGTTCAGGGTTATGCTGGTTACTGCATGATGATTGAAATCGCAAAATGGCCATGAACAATTAACTAAATAAACTACGAAAAGGTTATGTTTTCTAATAATGGACGGAATGGTCCAGAGAGCGCTGCACGAGCGTGCGCTGCACAGCGCCATCTGCAGGACAAAGCTCAGCCAAGATGTAGGAATATCTGATCAGGGGTGACCCCAGAGCTGTACACGGATACCCATTTTTAAATAAATCTAATAGCAGAGCTACTGCAAGTGATTTTCGGTCCTGGAAATCCATATATCTTTTCAGTGCTGAAACGTGTTACCTGTCTGGTAACTTTTTTTTTATGAATGATGGTGAGAATTTAATATCATAAAAATTCACAAAGGCTGTGATGTAATTATATAAATATAGGCTAGTCTGACGCGCTGCATGTTTGCTATAACAGTACAGTGTTTCAGTTTCAATTCACTGTAAATGCTACTGTGTTTGTGACGCTTTAATTTGCATTTGGGAACGCAACATTTGTCATTAGAAACGTTTATAATTCTGTTGTTGTTTACAAAGAGAAATTTGTGTCACATGATCCTTCAGAAATGCTAATTTGCTGCTCAAGAAACATTCGAAAACAACAATTTATTGTTATCAGTGTTTAAAAGCAGTTTTTGCTGCTTAACATTTTTGTAGAAACAATGATAACATTTAAGTATTTGTGGTAAGATTTAAAAAAAGAGAAAAATTAACACTTTAATTCATCATACATTAAAATTATGAAAAGTGACTGAAGAATGAAGACATTTAAAATGTTACAAAATATTTGCATTTAATAAATGTCATACATTTGATAAATGCAAAGAAATGCTGTTCAGTGAACTTTATATATTTCACAGAATCCTGAAAAATAAAATGTATCACAATTTCCACAAAAATATGAAGCAGCACAATTGTTTTCAATACTGATAATAGTCAGAAATGTTTCTTGAGCATCAAATCAGATCGTGACACTGAAAAATTCTGCTTTGCGTCACAGGAATAAATTACATTTTATAATATATTAAAATAGAAAACCTTTTTTTTTAATTTGTAACAATATTTCACAATATTGCTGTTTTTACTATATTTTTTATCAAATAAATGCAGCCTTGGTGAGCAGAAGAAATTTATTTCAAAAGCATTAATAAACACAATTCAACACAATAAGTTATTGCTTTACATCAACTTTATTTAGGTTTCATCTTTTACATTTCTGAACTTGAATACAGATTTACCAGCATATTAATTTAATCAATTAACAAAATACAATTAAAGTCATACCACTAAATCCACATTAACACATTGTGCCAGTGGAAAATAAATGTTGGAAATATAAAAATAAAAGTTTGAAGTAGTTTACAACAATAACCAGCGAATACATAACATCTTACATCTTGAAACCACATGCTATAAAGAAAAGGGTCTTCTTCATTGCGACGACTCTTCCCCCCGTCTCACGATGGTTCAGCTTGTCTGTCAGCGCCGCTGCAGGAAGAAAATGCTGTCAGCACGGCTTAACTGGGAAATGAGCGCCAGCACCAAACGTATTTATACCTTGAAGTTACATTGGTTCAAAACAAAAAAAGCGATTACATGTGTTTTAAAGCTGACCTACCAATTTCACGAAGTAGGCTTTTAGTCTTCACAACGGCTCTTCCCGCCTGTCTCGAGATGGTCCAGCCGGTCTGCCAGCGCCGCTGCGGGAGGAAAATTCTAGTTAGTGCGGCTTAAATGGGAAATGCTCACCCGCTCCGATGTTCATACATATATTTATTAACTCAAACGTATTTATACTTTGCAAATAACATTTGTATAAAACAAGTAAGGCAATTACATGTGTTTCAAAGTATACCCACCCACCAATTTCACGTAGGCCTACTCCGTCCTAGGACTTTCATCTTCACCACGCTGCAGGAGGAAAATGCCAGAAAATGAACGCTTGCACGTATTTTTATGGAAACGTATTAACTAAAACGTAGCTTTATATCTTGCAAATAACATCAGAATAAAACATAAAGTGAAAAAAAAGAAAGAAAAGTTAACCTACCATACTCTTGTGGGCTTTCATCTTCATGATGAGTCTGTCATGCATGAGGAGGTGTGTGGTTGTTTTTCACGGTTATTTAGATATACAGTAGGCTAATATTTTCCCAGAATGCATTGAAAATCTACAGTAACATACTGTACACAGCTTATACAGTTGGAAACTGTTAAGAATATAGTAACAAGCTGTGAAAACAACAAAATCTACAGTAATATGCTGTACTCAGATTCTACAGTAGGGAACTGTTCAGAACACAGTATAATACTGTGAAAACAACAGAAATCGTTTACAGTGTAGCTGGTGAGAGAAAATGGCAGTATCAAAGAGTCTAAAGAGGAAAGTTGACAGCGAAAATAGGGCATACAAAGAAGAATGGAAAGACAACTATGCGTTCATCCTAGTTTTTGAATGCAAAGTCAGTGTGTCTTATCTGCAACGCAGAATATATTATTTTGCAAAGAATATAATATTAGAGGACGTTCACATGTCGCGTCTAAAAAGGCGTGGAAAGCGCGTCTGCATCGCTTTCTTCTCCTTGCTTGCGCTCCCATGGCATCTGTGCTCTCCAGACAGATCTATTTCAGTACCAGCCACTATCAAAATAATCTGGCTGCGGGTGCGGGCCAGACATTATTGCTGGCAGGCCAGTTTTGGGCCACGGGCTGCCTGTTGCCGACCACTGTTGTAGAATCTTTGTATTATTTTGCACCCAGTTTTTCTTTCATGTCACAATCAATTCAGACTGCTATCTAAAACTTACAGCTCAACTAAAATGTAATTTCTTTTGCCACTGCACTATATATGTGCAGGAAATGCTGTCAAGAGTTGTGTAGTACAGTGTTTGTTCACATACAGATAAGTAAGTACCATAAAAAGAACTAAAAGTCATAAAAATCATTCAGTTTCAGTATCGTTTTAAAAAATGGACCCGATATTTGATTCCCAACGATCAGCACCTCACCTCCTAATAGCTAGTGATCTCATTCACACTGTCAGATGGCGCAGCTGACATTTGGATCTTCAAAGCTCATTTAACACCGAAGGTTGCATACTGTTTCCTCCACAATTACCCCCCAGCACTTTTTCAAGAAATTCTGATTATTTTGCGCTTGAATGCATTGATTTGTTTCTTTGGGTAATATTTTTTTTTTCCTCTGTCAAAAGCTTTTTTGTAGGACTATTCATCAAAAATAACAATGCACTTCCAGACAAAAAACAAAAGCAAAACTCAAATATTGTGAAACCAGAGTCCCCTCAGGCATTTTAATAAGTAGTGCTGTCCTCCTCTGTGTTTTGCTTTTTGGGACACATAATGAATTGCTTTTATTTTTAGGAGACCCATAAAAATGCTCCGGATGCATTTCTGTTGTTTTCGATTATTATTTTATGTGCCTTTTTAATCAAGACTTTTAAGCTGCTTTTAAGGGGATATGTCATCATTTAAAAAAATTGAATATTTTGACCAATGTATATAATATTATGTGGTCCATGCAGTCACAATGAATGGGGTCTGGAGCTTTCAAACTTGAAAAAGTACCATAAACATGTAACATGTGAATTATATTCATAGTCTCCTAAAGCTATATGATTCAGAAGACATAAAAATTAAATCATTAGTTACTGATAGTCTTCTCCAGTGAGCTGTCAGTGAGTCAGATTTGTCAGATTTGTATTTTTTGATCTGGATCAATTAATTGTTTGAAAAGATCTAAAAGAATGTCAAAAGACAAAAGAATGATTCATTCACCAATTCGGCATCGCTGCCTCTTTCATGAACTCTCACATGGGTTATGACTTGAGGCTGTGTACCCAATGATATTTTCTGTTGCTAGATTGAATTTTGCATTTGTTTGAACCTGAGGCAGCATATTGGACATTAGTTGTTTTTTATTTAACCATGTAAGAATTAGAACACACCACCAGAGCGATTGAAGAAACTAGAGCAGACCTAGAAGCATTCACGGCACGGTTCATGAATCGTTTTTTTTCTTTTTTTTTTTTTCTTTCTTTTCTAAAGACAGACTTCAGTTGAAGGAGTCCATCAAGAGAAAGCTCTTTGAAAGATGGCCTGACACGGGCAGCAATCAAAGCATCTGAGAGGAAATTGCACCAGCGATGGCATCTTACTTTGTTGGCATGGCAGGGGAATGAAATATATCAATCTAATTTCAATTTAAACCCAGAAAAGTTTCATCTGGAGCACCGACGCCCACTCCCAAACTCCCGCAGCTTAATCGTTCCTTCTCTGCCATTTTTGGTCCTCCACTAATTGCTGTATTTTTCTCCCCTTGTAACTCTTGAGAAGCAACTCTGGAGGGGGGGGTTGGTTTTTGATGGCAGATCTTAAAAGGTGATGAAAGTTGAAAGTAACATTATTGCCAGAGGGGGAAAAGTCTCAGCATATCTTTCTTTTTCTTTTTCCATCTTTGACGGTTTGAATTTTGCATGACCACTAAAGGTCTGGAGGTCTAACGATTCTTGAGGTTGCTCTATTTATATTCCGCCAGCTAGCGTTACCCCTAGGTTGTTTCAAAATGGCCGGGTGCCGCACGCCACAGCGGCTGATGGTTTCTCGCTGGCATTGATCTTAGCAGAGAGTAATGATTTCTCATGATTACAGACAGGCTGGAATTGTAAGGCTGGTCTCAACGGAGAAAGAAAAATGCATTATTCCTCGTGCAGATTGCTCTGGCCTTTTCTGAAAATTTCAAGTGTAATCACAACACTCTTGAAAGAGCATTATTTGCTGTATAATTTCCTATTTTTTAAAAGTGGCCAGGTGAAATGAAATGCTTTATCTATTATACATGGCCAGAGGATGGCACATGAAGTGGTTCCGTTGAAATATTTACCTCTTCTGTAAAGCGAATCAGACGGCATGCTGTTTGTGTGTTTTTTTCTGGGTTAAGGTTATTACATGGGCCACTCTCAAAGAGAACATACATTTCCATGCAATTAATTGGCTTCCTTCAAGCTCTGAATGCGTTCCCAGCGGGACCGATGTTTTATGAAATATGTGAATAAGCCATGGCATGTTTTTATTTGCCTAAAAACCTTTGCTGTTTATTAATATGTTCTCTAACACTTTGGCCCTTCAGGACATTTCTACAGTTCCGTTAAGTTATCTCGCACTTTTCTCTGTGGTTAATGTGTTTGACTCTGACACAACTACTAACATCATATGAATAGAGCTCAGACTATATATATATATACACTACCAGTGAAAAGTTTGGACACTGTAAGATTTTTAATGTTTTTAAAAAAAGTTTCGTCTGCTCACCAAGGCTGCATTTATTTAATTAAAAATACAGTAAAAACAGTAATATTGTGAAATATTATTACAATTTAAAATAACTGTTTTCTGTTTGAATATATTTTATAAAGTAATTTATTCCTGTGATCAAAGCTGAATTTTCAGCATCATTACTCCAGTCTTCAGTGTCACATGATCCTTCAGAAATCATTCTAATATGGTGATCTGCTGCTCAAGAAACATTTATGATTATCATCAATGTTGAAAACAGTTGTGTACTTTTTTTTTCAGGATTCCTTGATAAATAGAAAGTTCAAAAGAACAGCATTTATCTGAAATACAAAGCTTTTGTAACATTATACACTACCGTTCAAAAGTTTGGGGTCAGTAAGAATTTTTATTTTTATTTTTTTTAAAAGAAATTAAAGAAATTAATACTTTTATTCAGCAAGGATGCATTAAATCGATCAAAAGTGACAGTAAAGACATTTATAATGTTACAAAAGATTATATTTCCAATAAACACTGTTCTTTTGAACTTTCTATTCATCAGAGAATCCTAAAAAAAAAATATTGTACACAATAAATGTTTCTTGAGCAGCAGATCAGCATATTAGAATGATTTCTGAAGGATCATGTGACACTGAAGACTGGAGTAATGATGCTGAAAATTCAGCTTTGATCACAGGAATAAATTACTTTATAAAATATATTCAAACAGAAAACAGTTATTTTAAATTGTAATAATATTTCACAATATTACTGTTTTTACTGTATTTTTATTAAATAAATGCAGCCTTGTTGAGCAGACGAAACTTTTAAAAACATTAAAAATCTTACCGATTCCAAACTTTTGACTGGTAGTGTGTATATATATATATATATATATATATATATATATATATATATATATATATATATATATATATACACACTACCAGTATATATATATATATATATATATATATATATATATATATATATATATATATATATATATATATATGAGGGCTGCCCTCAACTGAAGATTTTTCTAGTTGGCTAGTTCATTTAAGCAATTAGTCAACAAATTGCGTGTTTATATTAATAAACCATATAAATCACAATAATGAGCCTTTAATCGCCTATATATAATACATAGCCTAATCATATATGTATATCATGACATATCACGTTCCCACAAGTTAATATGACGTTCCTACAAATTAATATCTTGTGGCCACAACATATTATCACACTCCCATGACAAAACTAAGTGAACTGAACATGTCCCCTCCCTGGTTATGGTAAAAATGATTTACCAGTAGGTGGTAACAAATGACAAAATTAGTGAATTGAATCATTTATTTAACCGATTCATTCAACAACACTGATTCATTCAGGAACAAAACAGTTGGCTTTATTAATGAGTGAGCTATTGAAACATTCAGTCAACTGATTTTTTATCTTTCTGAATGTAAATACTATATATAAATGATGTTTAATATGGAGATTGTGTTGCTAAATAAGAAGAGAGTGAGTGTTCATTAAATTTATTGGTAGCATCTGCAATCCACCAGCAATTTTACACCCTCTAATATGGTTCTAATATGGCTGTGTAATATGTGCTTGTTGTCCACATACATTTAGGTGAAGTGTGTGTAAACACACATTTATTCTTAATCAGTGATAAATTATATAAACAACTTCAAAATATGTATTTCAACCATTATTCCTATATATATATTCATGGCCTTTTCATGTGATTCTAACAAAACTTAATTCAGTGTTAATCCCAGTTGTATTTGCCTCTTTTATTCATAAAAATAATGTAAAAAAAAAACTCTTTTAAACTCCTGTGATAATGTTCAAACACACAGTGATTCTCCTAATATAGCTCACATCTCATACAATGATTAATGTGGTCCAGATAACAGGAGAACGCCTATGTTAACCTTGAGAATTAGAGGGTAAGCCCTTGAAATCTGGCCCCATTCGCTGCGCTTTACAGATACCCTGTTTGGCTACACAACCTTCACCTGAGATATTTAGTCTTAGAAGACATTTTAGGCTTATCAAACTCCTCGGCTGCACTGCTCACACTATTTACGTGCCATATACGGGACTTCTATATAGTGCACATATATTGCGATAGTTGTGGTACTTTATTAAGTAAGGGCTGGAAAGCGGTGCATGGCACAGCTGGAATCCGAACAAGAGTTTGTCACAGATGCTATCTGTGCAATCCTTCACGGCATGACTGCCGTTTATTGATTCTCTGGTGTTGGAAGTCTGAATGTCCAGTGCCACAGTTCAATTTGAAGCACATTAGAGGGTGTAAAATCGCTGATGGGTTGCAGATGGTCTCATTGATTTTAATGGAGACTCAACTCTCTTCTGATTTAACCACACAATCTGCATATTAAATGTCATTAATGTGTATTTGCAAAATGATGTCTGGAGTTTATCAACCTTTTTAGCAATTTACTAGATGTTTTAAACTGAAAATTAGCTTGAAATTACTTGAAATGATGTCACGTCTGGCTCTTAAAGATTGAACCATTTATTAGCACTCATTTATCTTAATATTCCAGCTTCGATGATCTGAAACGGAAAGCAAAAAATACAGGGTTAAATGGCTATAGTGTGTCACAATTTGATCCAAATTAAAAACTTTTTCAGAGGTGGTCTGCTCTAACATCCTAAAGATCTGTTTATATACACTATACGTCAAGGGGAAGGTCTCTGGTTTCATAAGTAGACACAGGAGAGAAGCATGCCTGATTGGCTGACCAGTGTAATTATATCACCCATGACTGATGTTAATACATGGTGTAAACAGGGCCAAAATTAAACTGCAGTTTTGTTTAGAACAGTCTGAATTTGAAGAAAAAGGGACATTTCAATGATGACACTGCAGAGCCTGACAAACTTGAACCATGAAGCAAAGCGGAATAAGCACGTATGAGCCTGAATGAAGGAATGCTTTTTTCAGACTTGTGAGTTTTCCCGTCAGTGGACCTCCTTACTTCAAAGTGTGTTATCTGCACAGGCCCAGCCCGGATTAAGGGCTGACTTGATTAGGTGTGAAATGGCTCTTTGGCCTCCGAGAGCCCTGCCCTTTGAAGTGTCAGTGGATTTTCTGGACAGTATTGTGTGTTTGGATCAATTTACACTCTCACAGTGAAAGACAATGGGACAAGAATGGCTGACTTTACTCTGTCTGGTATTACATCTTAGATGCCAGGAACTTTTTTTCATTCTGTGATTTACACTAGATGGAGTGTCATGACCCTCTAGAGCAGGGGTATTCAATTAAAGAGGTCTGGTCTCTATATTTCCTTCCCAACGGAGGTCCGGACAACACTTTTTTGGAACAGTTCTACATTTCCATCGGGGCAGCCGTAGTACTTTGTAAAAGAAATAGTCCTAAACACTCAAAATAGTCATCAACGATGAGAATCTGTGGCCCGGAGAGCCAAAGCAGTGATGTCTAAGAATTTTTACCAATTTTACCCAAAAAAAAATATATATATATAAAAGTAAATATATCTCTCCCAACTGGATATGAATATAAAAAAGTTGGTTCAGATGTTTTATCAGGTTGTTATTATTATTTTTATTATTAATATTTTACATTTAGACATCTATGTGTATGGCACATAAAAGGCCTTGGGACTGAGAAAACATACTAAGGGTGCAGGGTTTACCTCTTAAGAAAAGTATGGACCACTTTTATATTTTGCTCAGTAATAAACTACTAAAATCAAACAACGTACATAATCTAATAATAAAAACTCTCATCATGAGCACAATAAAAGAAAAAAGTTAACTAGTAATTTCAAAGTTTTTTTCCAAATGATAACATTGTTTATTATGAAATGCGTTTAATATGCTGATTAATAATGCTAAATGTATGGAGAAAAAAGCAAAGGCGTCTAAAGGTGCTGTGTGTTAAAGGGTTAGTTCACCCAAAAATGAAAATAATGTAATTTATTACTCACCCTCATGTTGTGCTACACCCGTAAGGCCTTCATTCATCTTCGGAACACAAATTAAGATATTTTGATTAAATCTGATGGCTGAGGCCTGCATTCAAAGCAATGCGATCGCAAAGGATCACTACAAATAAGGAGAGGACGAGTACATTTACGTTGCAAAACATCTGAGCTTTATTTTACATTCATGCTTAAAATTATCCATGATTTAGTCCATGTATGGAGTCAAAGAGCTAGAAGCTGCCACCAAATCCAGCAAGAACCGCCACCAACAGGAACAATCTGTTTTTGTAGGGAGCAACAAACACCTACAAGCCGGTGCTCCCAATCACGCCGCAATCAACCAGTCACCTGCAAACAATACAGACACAAAACACACACATACAAACAAGGAACGGCCGACAGGGGTGTCACACACTTCCTCTCTCAAGATCCATAAAGGTACTAAAAACATATTTAAAACAGTTCATGTGACTACAGTGGTTCTACCTTAATATTATAAAGCGACGAGAATATTTTTGTGCGCCAAAAAAACAAAATAAAGATTTTTCAACAATATAGTGATGGGTGTTTTCAAAACACTGCTTCGGATCTTTACGAATCGAGTCACTGATTCGATTCGTAAAGCTCCGAAGCAGTGTTTTGAAATCGGCTTATCACTATATCGTTGTACAGCCGTTATTTAGTTTTTTTGGCGCACAAAAAGTATTCTCGTCGATTTATAATATTAAGGTAGAACCACTGAACTCACATGAACTGTTTCAAATATGTTTTTAGTACCTTTATGGATCTTGAGAGAGGAAGTGTCATTGCTTTGAATCGGATTTAATCAAAATATCTTAATTTGTGTTCCGGAGATGAATGAAGGTCTTACGGGTGTAGAACGACATGAGGGTGAGTAATAAATGACATTATTTTCATTTTTGGGTGTTTTCATTTTCAGGACATTTTAATTGGTGTCAGATGGGACAGTGAAACTCTGAGGTCGTGGGATTGATTGATTGATTGATTGATATTTAAGTGAATTTTACATTTTAAAATGTTTTTTTGAAGAGATTTTGTCAGCTCAACCAGTAAATCACGCCACTTGGAACACTGAGGTTATAGATTTGACTCCTTGTCAAAGTGTATAGTTTGACTTGGGAAATTTTCTAAACCTCATTATCACCACATAAATATTTCTGGTATACAATTTGTTAATGTTGTGTTTCATATTTTTGGCATATAAACAAAACAACCCAGTCTCATAGGAAAGACGTACCTGTGGGAACGTTTTCGCGAGTCGCCAAAATACGTACCAATGTGTACATATCACTGCAGTTTCCAACAGAGTTGAACGCTAGAGGCAGTAAAACGGCAAGCGCTTTTTTAATCATTTTCATAGGCTACACAGTTACGATTACGGGGTCAGATTATGGATTAATAAAGACTCGTTTTCACGTCTCCTTGCACAATATTATGTTATGACTTCAAAATGCTTTTTTTTACCAAAGCGTATGATTTGTAAACAAATATATTTTGGACTTTGCATTGCTAAACCAGCTCCATATGTTTCGCTTTTCTGACATAACAAGCTTACTCGGTAGCTCAGCTGATCCGGAGTTGGACTTAAGACGAGGAGGCCCTGGGTACGAATCCCGTGAAAGGCGAGTCAAGGTAAAAGAGCTCAAAGTTGATAGATCTAAAACAGCACGATCACGGATGCTCTTTATGTCACATTTGCTTTTGTTAACACTATCGGGTAGGTTTAGGTGTAGTAGTGTTGGTAGTACGTTATTTTAAAACGCAATGGAGTGCAAATGTCAAATCAGAACCGCGGTGATTCGTATAAAAAACAACGTCATAAAAACGTACCATATTCACGTTTATCTGTTCCGGCAAAAAAAATGAACACGCTTTTAGCGCCACTCAGTGGACATTTCACATCGAAACTGCAGCGATATATACGTATTTGTACGTATTTTGTGACTCGCGAAAACGTTTCCACGGGTACGTTTTTCTAATGAGACTGGGTTGAAACAAAAACAGCCAAATAAACAGCAAATAAACAAAAACAGCCAAAAATATATTGCTAATATAGATTTTGAAATACATAAATATAATAGATAAATATTTTAAATTCCTTTTTAGTTAGTTATATTTTCTCATATATTTTTGGACATTTAAAAAATATTTTTCTAAATATATTTATATTATCCAAAAATTGCTTTTACCCAAAACGTATTTTAAGATTGGAAGTACATTTTGTAATATTATTTTGGAGTTTTAAACAGAATATATTCAATTTGTAAAATATATTTCCTTAAACTGCAATATTTACAACATATATTCAGCATATATTTTAGAATGGTTGCTGATGTTAATGCTGTTGTTTTCCCACCAAAACCATGTCATTTCCAACATCTGCTCAAACCAAAGTAGTGAAATGTTTTAAAATTCACCCTGTATGTTCATTTAATGGTAAAATTGTGATAAAAGAAAACCAAGTAGTATGATTTCCATCTTTTAAAAATGTGAATTCAATATTTCATCTGGTATATTAACTTTATATGATGGGTACATGAAAATATACTGTATAATTGGAGTGACCTTAATATGGGTTGACATTAAATCAAAACCAAAAAGATGAATATGTTCTCTCTCTCCTTTTCTCCCTTTTCACTTGAAGGACATTTTCCATTGCGTGTCTCACAAGAGAATTCAGAAATCCGACTCAAACAACCGTGTCTTGCATTGCAGTAGAGTACATTTTTTCACTGTGTTTCAGTTTGATCATTTATGTCTAAAAGAGACTGCAGCATGGGTCAAAACCTGACTTCTAGCAAAAGGTAGCTGAAAGCTTTTCCTGAGTCTATTCTTCATTATGTACTGCAGGTTCTTTTCCAGAACACAATGCCTCACATTGTCAGTCATGTGGCAACAACCCTGATCTCATGAGCAACAGTCAAGTCAGTCAGTCATCTTCATTTATGCAGCGCTTTTCACAATACATATTGTTTCAAAGCATCTTCACGGTGACAATAGGAAAATTATTATCGAGCTAAAGTTGGTTTTTGATTGAGTCACTTTCGTTGTAAAAATTGTTAATTATTACTTTAAGGGCCGCTTAAATGACAACTTTTCTACTGAAAACCGGATACCTTTAATGCATTCTTGCCATTCATTTACGTGTTTAGTCTATAGGTTTGCGTGTTTGAGTGTGTATGTGCGCAGAAGCTTGGTCTTTTTTAAAAAAGTGATATTTGCCAAATTACTTGTCTGGTCCGCATAATACAGAAAAATTAGTTGTGTCCGTGGATCTATGCGAACTGGAACGGTGACACAGTTGGCACACGGTGTGAGCTAGCAGATTGATAATAAACTTAGCGGCCAATCAGAAGTGAGCATTGGGTCTTTAAGTACAGCTTGGCTCTGATCAGGTTAGAGGTGTTTTTATCGGCATTGACAGGATTACATGGCTGTAAATTGTGAAGGTAAGAAGCATGGTCCTTCACAGGTGGCGTAGAATGTTTAAGAGCCTGCTCATTCCATGTGCTTAAACTTCATGACATGAAGGGTAATCCAAACAGCTTAACTGCTTGACCTAAAGCTGCTGAGAGAGGATCAGGGTCACAAGCAACCTGTGGCACAGATTAGACACATATAAGTAAGTCTATGTCATTGAAACAATACTGATAATACCCACATATTTTTATGGTTATGCGTGTTCCCAAACACTAGGCTACTTCTTGAGCTTGTTTTGTCTTGATTCACCATCAGGGGCTAGTTACTTAAACATAGCCATTATGTTAAGACTGTAACTAGTATGACCAACTAGTTGGTTAGGGGTAATCAGTCTTATTTTTCGGTATCAAATTAGGTCAAATCTACGTTTTTTTGTAACTGATGTAAAAAAAAAAGTTATGAACAGTCTTACAGAAAATAAAATTGACGACTTACTTGTAAGAAGCAGTTTATGCAACAGGCCCCAGTAATCATAATTCAAAAGTCATTATTTTCTCACTTTCATGTTGTTCCAAACCCATGTGCTGTTTTATTTTATTTTATTTTATTTGTGATACAAAAGGGAAAAATCCAAAAAAATATTTATGCAGCAAATAAATTTCAAGTATTTTCAAGAAAAGTCTGTACTTTTCATGGTTATTCCACATTGAAAAAAAACCCACAAACAAACAAACAAACAAAAAACTATTATTTCAGGATAAACAAAAATAGTAAAAAATATTGGTAACATTTTAAAATACATATAATAACACATATTTTCAATTCCATTTTAGTTATCTATATTTCCTTGTATAGTTTTTGTACATTTTATATTTTATTGGAAATGTATATAATATTATTATATTTATATTATCCGAAAGTACATTTTGGAATATTAATTTGCTTTTGAATGTTTAAATGCAATATATAAGTTCCTTAAACTGCAATATTTCCAACATATATTCAGCATATATTTTAGTTATGTATTATATATTTTTTGCTGTATAGCATCATATTTCTTCAGAATACTTGAAATATCGCACTCTAGTCATATGAACTATTCCTATGGTATTTTGATGTTTTTTTGTTTGTTTCATTTTTTTTTTTTTTTTTTTTTGCTTGGCTTTTATATAATAACATGCAGCACTTGGAATGACATACTGTAGGAGTGAGCAAAACATTTCACAGCAACTTCACAAACCGAAGTGAATATACAAAAAAGGATCAGTCTAAGTCTACTATAAAAAACACCAGAATACACAAGAAGATTACAAGATTAACAGTCTTGAATAAATACTAGAGTATTTATTCATCAGTAAGAACATTTAGTGGTCTGAAATCCACCCCTTCAATTTGTTTAATCATGTCTTTTGTGATGCATGAAGAAATGCTACATTTTGTTTGTCTTTTTTTCTTTTTTTTCAGGACTATGGGAGCCAGGCTGTGTATCTGCCTTGATAAAGAATAAAACAGTTGTTCAGTATGGATACTATGCGATCTATCTGAAAACGACAGTGCGGCTGGTTTTCATTCGTGGTGTTTTCTCTGTAATTTGGAGAGCTGGTGTTAGTGAGAAGCAGAGAAGGAAAGGGTCAGCACTCAGAGTGCGACCTGCACTCACACTTGACGTCATCTCAAATGACTTGGTGTCAGACTGTTGCAAGCCTTTTATAGAGAAGTGTCTCAAAGATGCTGTACGTTTAGTTGGCTTTCGGTTAGTGAAAAGTTTTTTTATTCATGTTAAATTCTAGTTATGCAGCAGACGTCATGCGCCATTTGAACTCTGCATGAGTCCAGAAAGAGGCGGAATCTGCTCCATAAACCGAAGAAAAAACTGGGATTTTTAGCATTCATCCTGTTATGCCTCTTGTATGAATTCAATCTCTTTATTTTAGTTGCACAAGTGAAACTAGATCATATTGTGTACTTTCAAATAGTGCAATGACTGTTGAAATAAGCATACGATGGCTCCAAAAAGCATTTGGACACTAACATCACACTGGCATATGCAAAAAAATTATGCAAGATTTTTCTCAGAACTAGATTTATTTTCTGAGCCATTTTTGTAATCACTGTAATCACATCTGATCATATGAAAGATTTTCCATTGCATTTTAGTTTAGTTATATTCCCTCATATATTTTTGGCCATTTTAAAATAATATTTTTCTAAATACATTTATATTATCCAAAATATCTTTTAAACAAAAAATATTTTGTTTTTACCCCAAAATGTATTTTAATATTAGAAATTGTATTTTCTTGCTTCTCTTCATTTGAAGGTTTAAACTGATTATATTTTCAATTATAAAAATATATATATTCTTAAACTGCACTATATTTACACCATATTAAAGCAGCATCGGTAGAGCTGCATTCTTCATTGTGCGGGAAGTTCGTAGGTTAATGTGTCAAATGTGCCAATCAAAATGTAGATGCTTAGCAACCGTCAACCAATCACATGCCTCATATTCACTTGCTTTGTAGAGTAAACACTGTGCGTTGTATTTAAACAGTCATTTCAGTGTTTGATAGGGAAAATGTCAAACGCCGATAGAAAACGCACCAATTTTAGTGAAGAAGAGATCCAGCCGCGACTCGACGATTCTATTTTAGAAATTCTATTCTATTTTAGTTTCTAACTGTTCCATCTCAGATCAATATCTCTTATCCCCATAATTATTTGTGGCGTGTCGGGGTCCTGATCACCCTGTCAGGCTTTATTCTGAGATGATAACCTGCTGGATGTACATTATCCCTTACTTAAAAGTGTCTAATGTGAGTTTGAATATCATTCTGCATTCCTAGCTTTTTAGCTAATGAAAACAACACTGGCTAATTCACCTCAGATCTTGAAAATAAATAAATGGGCACAAGTTCAAATGGCCACGTTCAAACTTTCAACAAACAAGTGTATTCTATGACAAGATTGGTTCAGTCACTCCATATGTACTTTAAATAATGTTTAAATGGTGTAATATTTATGAATTTTACTATGTACTTGCCCATTTCATTGTATCTGCTGTGCTCTTGCTGAGAGAGCCCGCCCACACTCTCTTCTGATTGGCTGTGGTTTTTGATTGATTTTATCACTTCTCATTGTCGCACCGCTTCTAGTGTGGACGGTCAAATTGCTCGTCACTGGAATCTTATCGCATCGCATGCAGTTAAGACACGGTGTAACGATTATTTTGATAATCGATTAATCTGTCGAATATTTTTGTTCGATTAATCGGGTGAAAAATCTAAAAATTATTATACAATAACCTATTTTTTTTAAATTAAAAATGTATTTTAACCTGTTCTTTTAAATACTGTTATCCCACATCTTGCACAGTGTTGTCCTCCAATAAGTGAAAGCCTATGAACAAATATAAAACAAATATTGAAATGAAACAAATATAGTGAATGTTTCTATGTAGGCCCAAAAAGGGTTAAAATATTACATTCTAAACCTAAACATGACTGATTGCCTACTATTTTAAAGCAGAAATTAAAATGACTAAATTAAAAATGATAATAAATAAAAACAAAAGCACAAAATGTTAACTTGTACAAGGTATGAAGTACATTCACTCGTCTGAATAGTGTTATATTACATTAAAGGGCTATTCCAACAATAGTGTCTTTACTGTTACTGCTCTCATTAATATTTTACATATGGAATTTTAAAATATTTTAGCAAAATGTTTATTTTAGTCAGAGTTATTGCGCTCCTATTCTACTGCACTCTGGCTGTTTGATGCGCATACACCCACCTGTGTTCATTCATTAAAGTCAGTGAAGTTTAACAATACTCGCTTGTTGTCAGAATATGCAAAACGGAAATACTCGCAGGACTTTAGTTTTGGATCAATATTGGAGGCAATATTGCTGTTCTAAAAAGAGGACACATCTGTGGAGCTCCAAGCGAGCTCAATCACCATCTCTGTCCCTCCTCCAGTACAACCAGAGGTGTAGACGCCACAAGTTTATAGCTCGGTTGATTGACAGCCCTCGGAGAGACCATTGTCAGATCCTCCACCCCTTTGCCCCATGTGTGGTCAGACTCTGTTTTCTGTCAGAGTGACAGGAGGAGGTCGTGTTTTTTGGCATTGAATGTCTTCTCTTGTTCCAGCCCAGCAGATTGTTACCAACGGTCTGTTGTGCAACTGCTGGCTGCGGGAGGGGTCTCAATGGGGAATATGAGCGAACAACATGATTTGATTTCAGTTATTTTTGCAGCAGGGTTGTTTTCTCTGCTCTCAGCAATATGAAACCAAACCTGCCAGTACCTAGCGACTCTCCGGTGAAAAACAGCCCACACTGCTGCAGCATTTATAGCCCACAAATGCTCCACTATAAGCTCGGAGAGGCTGTTCACCTAAAGGAGTGATTTTATTCTTATATTTTGCAGCATGTGCGGTAAATAGATGGGAGCAAAGCGTTTTATTGAAGTTTTGGATATTTTTAACTGCAGGTGTTATCTGCTCTTCAAATAAAAGGTTATCGATTTCTTTCTGTTTTTGCTGTCACTCGGTGGATATTAAAGAACCAATTTGGCATATTTTTATGCATTTCATTTAAGCGGCTAAGTTATACATGGCCCATGTTGTAGCTGTGTTTTATTTTATATGCTGCTTGTCATTGGCTGTGATCTTCGTCAAATATGGTGTCAAAGCGTTTGGTCAGAAGGTCTTTTGATCGCATTGATGTCTGCTTTCCGCAGATGCTGATGAAACCGCTGCACGTTTTATGGGGGAAATCAATTGCATTCAGAATTCTATATTTTTTTAACATTTAGTTGTCAACAAATGGAATAAAAATAAAAATTAAGTTATACATTTTGTAGTGATTTATTAATTTTTAATTTTAAAATAAATGATTATTATTGTTATTAATTTTTAAAATTATTTTATATTTTATTTTTTAGTGATTTATAATTAAAAATAAATTATTAGTAGTAGTATTATTTTAAATTATTATTTTTATATTATTAATTTACATTTATCATTTTTATTTTGCATTAGTTTTATATAATATAATTATCAACCACAACTGATAAGATAAGAGTCAACTATTTCATGTCAGGTGTTTATTGGGGCAAGTTGTCACATGTGTTTTATGTGTTGTAATTTCAATCATTTTCATATTTTGTAATTTCAAATATCAGACATGTATCATGGTTATTTCGCTGTTTTAATTTAGCCTGAAAGCCTATAATAGTCTATTTAATGGCAGGTTCTATTGTGGCAACTTACCCCATATACTGTGACAACATTAAATATACTGTATCTTTTTTCTCCCTTGACATTAATAACAGTGGAAATGTCCAGATTTTTTTTTTTTTTTTTGTGTGTAGCAAAAAAAGCCAGAATCTGGCTTTTTTTCAAAAACAAACCAATGAAAAATATTCATCAGCGAGAAAAGCCCTGGTCTCCCCAATGTCTTATCTGGCTTGTGGTTATCCTGTGAACAATTGAATTAGTTCTCACCTCGAACCAACATAGCAAAACAATGAAAAATGAAGAAGATTACAAAGGATATCTCCTGAGAAATTACAGAGGTCATTACCTGCACTCCAAAAGATAAATCAGTCATTATAGAACTGTTGTTAGACCAATAAACTCTCACTTCTTTTCCTTTTCTTTAGAATTAAACCTAGCCACCGGCTTCAAAACGGTGAAATAAATTCGTAATCTAAATCGCTCAAGGGAGCCAAAACACTCCATCATTTCTGAATATTCAACACAATTTTCATTTTCCTTTTAATCTTTCACACACTCCCTCTTTTACATGGACTGAAAATGAAATACTTCAGTTAATATGAGGGAGGTTCAGCCTTTGAGAACAATTATTAATTTTTACCAGCTCACTAGAGGTGTTTCAGAACTCCCCCGGGCTTCGCTGTGTGCCGTCTGCCGTAGTGCCGCAAATCAAAGCGTAGATAATTAAGAGATAACAAGACAATTCTTAAGGCTGCTTTTCCATTTGAGCACATGATTCAAGTAAAGTCTCTTAAGGAGGTAAGATTGTCCAGCTTATTTTCTCGCTGAATTGCACATATGGAGTCTTCTTTGGCAATTGTGAAACAGAAGAACATCTCGCCTCTTGTGGAACAAGGTCATCCGTCTGTGTTAGTCCGTCAGACAAAGTGCAAGACCGCTCATGGCCCGATGCAGCGACCTGGAGCTGAGCCTCATCTGCGTCGAAGGACTCACGTCTGCTGTTGTGTGCTCTGCTGGCATTGGAGATTCATTGTAACAGGAGAAATTGCTTTTGGGACACATCAGCTGGAGTGTGGCTCCAGAATTTGGAAATAGATGCAAAAAGGAACACAACAGCAAGAGTAGAGCACAGTTCTCATGATGAAAATAATATAGTATTATTACTGCCCTCGAGTAAAGGTTTTTCAGGTCGACTAGTTTTAAGTGATTAGTCGACAAATCGCACGTTTATTAATAAACTATATAAATCATAATAATGAGCCTTTAATGGCTGCATAGCCTAATCAGAGCTCAAGCACACACATAAAGCTTGCCACAGCGCACTGCCAGAAGTAATGATTATGAATGCGTCGGGGGAAAACAGCAAGGAGACTGCTTTAACATTTTAATAATTAATTGATAAACTAGTGTTTTCTGTATTTTCGGCTGCAGTGATGAAGTTGACAATGCTGACTCGTCAGTAGTGGACGCACCTTTATGCACGTTTCATACAGATTACATAAAATATTTGTTTTCCATTTGAATTGGTTCATTTAAAAGTAGACGCTTTCTATATATTTTTCATGTCTGTGAGGCAAGTTTACATGAAGTTTCGGTTCTCTTTTTTGGCGCACTCAAGTTCATAGAGAGAGATGGCACAAAAATGAATGTGTAAAATTGACAGCCCTGATCTTTTTTTGTATATATTTAAATGTATAGAAAGTATTGAGTCAGCTGTGAACCAGTGGCCCTAAAGCCATCAATCTCCCCCATCAGTATCCCTTCTCTGAACCCTGGGAATGGCCCTGAATGTGCCCACCTGAAATATGCAACTGATTTTCCAACACCTAAACGCTGCCTCGCTTGAAGTCTGCTCATGCTGTGCCGGTGGGAATATTCAAAGCAGGGTCTTATGAAATATTTATCGGAACATGAAAATTTTCCTGTATTTTAATTACCTGTTTTATACTCGAGGTACAATAAAGATTAAGTGAGCCCACTGCTGAAAGGTGACTCAGTGTTCATTTACAGAGATTATGGTGAATAATTAAAATCTTTTTGGTTGCTCTGTGGGTTGGAAGAAGAACCAATGAAAGGATTTATTCAGAGTCAAGCCACATCCATTAATTTTGAATGTAGCCCAAAGCACCTGCACAGAGTGTTGGCATGTTTTATTGAGAGAGCGCCTGTGTTTTCCAAGATCACATGCCCAGGAGGTCCAACTCAAAGGTCTTTTCTCCAGAATCTATATGTTGTGTGTCATCGCACATAAAACCCCTTAGCTAAACATAAACTCCTGTAACGAGGAAAAAACACCTTCAGTACATTCAGGCCTGAAACATACTCCTACACATGTACGTCAGTGCATGTGCTTCTAGCGGCACAAACTTGATTTTCATGTGTCATAGCATAGAGTCCGTTCAGGGGTCAGGGGGAATCGTCAATTCCGTGTTTATTTATTGCTGTCTTGCAATAATTTATAAAAATTATAATATTTACAAAATACTAAAAATCTGATACATTTATGAAATTTGTTTAAAAATAATTGTAACACAGTTAATAATTATAATAATAAAATTGTTGATGTATTTGTTTACAAAATGGAATAGCTAAAAAGTCACTCTTTGTCTGCCGCAGAAAATATTAAATATATAATATTCATTAAAGGGTTAGTTCACCCAAAAATGAAAATTCTGTCATTTATTACTCACCCTCATGTCGTTCCACACCCGTAAGACCTTTGTTCATCTTCAGGACACAAATTAAGATATTTTTGATAAAATCCGATGGCTCAGCGAGGCCTGCACTGCCAGCAAGAACACTCCCTTTTTCAATGCCCAGAAAGCTACTAAAAACATATTTAAAACAGTTCATGTGACTACAGTGATTCAAGCTTAATATTATAAAACGATGAGAATTCTTTTTGTGCGCCAAACCCCCCCCCCCAAAAAACAATTTGTTTTGAATCAGTGGTTCAGAGCGCCAAAATCATGTGATTTCAGTAAACGAGGCTTTGTTACATCATAAGTGTTTCGAAATTTCAATAGTTCACGTGACTTTGGCAGTTTGATACGAGCTCCGAACTACTGATTCAAAACAAAAGATTTGTAAAGCTTTGAAGTGAACTAACCTTTTAATAATAATATGCAATATATAATACCATTTTTAGTCAGCTGTTCCATAAATTATATATATATATATATATATATATATATATATATAAATAAATAAAACAAATGCACACACGTACACTTACACACACACATATATATTTAATAACAATAAAATATTACATATTTAAAAAATAATAAAATCTGTATAAAAATGTATCAGATCGAGCCAAAAAAAATTGTTAATGAATGAAGACTGTAATATTTCTAATTGAGGTTGGAAGGTCAGTGTGGAATCGTTTACATCTAAGGATATGATACATTTATGAAATATTAATTATTTAAAAAATAAGTGTAACATAGTTAATGATTATAATTATTAAATTAAAAAAATCTGTAAATAAATCAGATTGAGCAAAAAAAACAAACAAAACGAAGTAATTGATTTGTGGGGGGGGGGGGGTCAACTTTGTATTTTGCATAGAAAATTTCTTACAAGTTTGGAACGACATGAGTGTGAGTAAATTGACCCTTCGTCGGGAGTTTGATTGACAAGCGATCTAACCAATCATAACGCCGAATCTGCAATTTTGATTAACCTCGGTGAACTTGAACTTGAAAAATGGTGTGTATTTATGTCTTTCCGCATTTTAAACAACATTTCTTCTCATGTTCATTCATGTTTATTTAATGCTATAAATGAACTAGTAGGAAGAGATGATCGGTTCACGAGCCGCTTGAGCTGGGGCGCTACAGCAATCTGTCACGACACATTAAAGAGCCACAAAACAGTTTTTATTGTTCGAATTTCTTAAAAAAAATTACACAATTTGAAAGCTGGGACTTTGTTTAATATCATAAGTAACCTGCTCTGTCTTGTCTGTCGACGTGTTGTCAGTGTCCTCTTTGCTCTGCGATGTATTTTACACTGAGTGTGGCGTGACAGCACCATGGCTTGTCAGACAAAGCAACAGTAACTAAGGGGGGCGGGTCTTTGCGAAGGGTCAATTGCGACTTAATTTTTGAGTGAACTATTCCTGGCAAGTAACATAAGAACAGATGTGTTTACATACCTGCCTAAAATATGTTTCTGGCTTTATTTGAAACAAGCACATTGACATCTCTGTCGTCTCATAAACAGGTAGATGATTGTAATATTGCTAATTGAGGTCTGTAGGTGGATTTCCTCGAGTGTGGAATCGTTCCTGACTTGTTTAGGTGAGGATGTTCCTCTGGGAACGGTCCCTGGAGGCATGTGTGTTTTCGTCTTGGCAAGCCCTGGTGAGCATGTGAGGAGGGCGCTGTGCTTGGCTCATTTACATTGATGGCAAGACTTCTCCTTTACTGGCATTTTCAACAGCCATTGATCCACTGCCTGCCTGATTAATCTTCTATAAAGGGATCAGGAGTCAATTAGTGTCTGAATTTCACTTTGAATTCCACGTGTGCGTCACTTGAGGACCCCGACCCCTCTACACACGTCCTCTGTACCGCACTCCTGAAATATCCATCTCCAGTCAATTTACATGTTTCCCTTTCATTCCTCTCAGAGTAAAGAATACATCTGCATACCAAAGACAAAGGATCTACCAGCAAGAAAGAGACAGTGTGTTAGCTACCTAGAGACTGAAACACTAGGTTTCATTATCTTTCTGTTTTTAAGTAGAAGTGAACAGAGGGTTGACATAAGATAACGACAAGATGCTGTACTGGCCTGTCTGGTAATGGTCACAAAATTTTATGTTCCAAAACCTAGACAAGCTGCCTACCTAGACAGCATTTTAAAGTCCCCCTGAAATTAAAATTTAAGTTTTTTAGCTTTTAGTATGAATATGTTAGGTTATGAATAGGCTGGTGTGTTCCAAAACAATGACAAAATTTGCATTTAGGAGATAAAAGCATTTAAAACTTACAGTCTCTCACTCCCGCTAAAATGAATCACGGATTTTCATGACATCACATCGCACTTCAGCTTCTTGTCAGATCTACTGTCCAATCAAATGCTTTCTAGAATCTGAAGTGTCCCGCCCCCTCCTACACTATCAACAGACACTGAAGCTGTGGCTGAAATCGGTCATTTGTTCACACATTTACTAGTTTCTACATGGTGAATGACACATAATAGAGAATAGGGAACGGTTCAGACAGTGTAAATATGCTTTCCATTGACGTGAATGAAGTCCGTTTTCACGTTAGTGTCATGTGAACTGCCGCAGCGCGAGCTGCTCTGGTCCAGAGACACAAGAGCACGGAGCGGATCATATCCGCGGATTTGAATTCTGCATATAATGCTGTATTTTAAAGTGATATAGAGAGCATTAGGAGGAGAAACGGTTAGAGATTAGAAGGAAATGGAGGTTTTACCGAGTTTAACGGCTCTGGCCGAGCTGTGGTATAAACAAAACGCTATTGGCTATTTTTAAAAATGGGGTGGAGCTGTTCGATATGTCCCGCCCTGTCTTTCTGTTTCAGTTGAAATTACGTCAACACGTTGAATAATGCTGAGAGTGCACTTCAGTGGGCCTTTAAATGGGTCCTTGATTATGATTCCACTTTTTTAACTTTAGTTAGTGTGTAATGTTGCTGTTTGAGCATAAACAACATCTGCAAAGTTACAATGCTCAAAGTTCAGTGCAAAGGGAGATATTTTGTTTTAAAGAATTCTCTGTTTAAGGACTACAACAAACGGCTGGTAGGGACTACAACAAGCTTCTTCCCAGGTTAGTGACATCACTAACCCTAAAATTTACATAAACCCTGCCCTGGAGAACATGCAACACAGGGGGTGAGGCCATGTTGGGCTGTTTTAGAGAAGAGGAAGAGTTGTTGTAGTAGAGTGTTGTTACCATGCCGCCATTTTACACCGGACTGCTTCACAGACGAGGGTCAATTCATCGCTGGATTTGCACAAAAGATTAACATGACGGCACATGCTAGTCGATGAGTTGAATCAACTCCACAGCAACTACATAAATGTATCCACTATCCATTCAGAAACGTCCAGTTTCATTTTAAAAGTTGTAACTTAGTGTCTCCATCAGAGTCCGACTCTGGTTTGAACAATGTAAGGCTGAACACCATTACTGACAATCGCCATTTTGGCTGCGTGAGATTCTCCAGCTTTGTTGATGTTGAGTAACTGAAGTGCAAGCTGTTAAAGCTCCGCCCTCTTTGGAAAGGGGGCTTGGAGCAGCAGCTATATATCATGGTTATGATATATCTTGCATCCCTCTTTTTAGTCCAGTGGGTCAGGGTTTACCTGATTATCACTTTTGGTTGAAATTGTAACTACACTATTATGAAGGCAAAAGTAATTAGGAGAGGTTCCTGTTTGCATTAACGCTGTGGAAAATAATAATCATTCTTTTTCCTGCTGTAGGGGGCTAATGCACGTATCACCTTGGCATGGATTTACTATTGATAAAAAAAAGAGTTTAACTGTGCAACAATGACATTTTAACTTGTCTTTTTATAGGTGATTCAACGCAGAGAAGATGGCTCTGTTAACTTTTTCCGTGACTGGGAAGCCTATCGTGAAGGATTTGGCAAGATAACAGGAGAGCATTGGCTTGGTAAGCCATCCGTGTCACTATCTGTAATACAATCTGTCTGGAAAAAAGCTTTAGTAATATCAGTGTCACAAAACGATTTATAGAATGTTTCCAAACAGTTTTTCTCCTCATTCCTGAGTTGTTACAAATTTTCAAAACAATGTTTAGTTGTATGCAGTGTCCATTACTGCATATTAAAATGCATTTTTAGTCTATAATAAGTACTATATACTATATAATATTCATTATACAAATAGTTTGTTTTGCTAAAAAACAAAAGTGGTGATATTTCATCTTGCCTGTATTCACTGCATGAACATTCCTGTAAAATGATTTGTAAATATCAAACTATTTTCTTTTGATGAGCAAAACTAACCAGAAGAGCTGGCCATGTTGTGTCTAAATGTAAATTACTCTATATAACTTTTTGTTTATAGTTCTTTTGTGTAAAAGTGCACCCTCAACCGTGAATCACAGTTTCACAGTTTTTGGTTTTGAATGGCAGTAATGTCTTTAAAAGCAAGCTGAGAAGTTATTCTACTTCTGTCATAACACACAAACACCCTTGTCATGATTGTCACTCTTTTATATGCGACTGTTTTTCTGACAACTGTAAGGAACAGGGGCACATTTGGTTATTGCCACAGTGAGCTGCCAGCCTGGACAAAATGCCAAGCTGTGTGTCCAAAGCTGAGTGTAGCAGATGGCAGTGGGTGGACAGGGAGCAAGGCTTTATAAAGAGACTAAATGTAGTGAGGAAACTCCTCATAGCTTCTACTGATAAAGCAATGGAAATGTTGGTTCTCTCCCATACTGGAATTATAGATTAGTGCTGATTGGTTCAGCTCACTGTTTTGTTTTTTTAAAGGGATGGTTCACCTAAAATGTATTATTTACTAATTATTTACTCAAGCTCATGTTGTTCCAAACCTGCATTTTGTTATTTTTTTTCATGGACAAATAAAATAATATAAAATAAAATAAAACATCATAGAAGAAGTCCATGTCTTCTGATTATTTTCATGTCTATACCTTACACAAAGCTATTGTATGGCTTTGAGCTTGAAAAGTAGCATACAGTTTTGAAACGACATGAAGCTATGTGAATAATGACAGAATTTTCATTTTTTGGATGAACTATTCTTTTAAACCTAATATAAGGAAAACATTGTGGTTTGTTTATTTTCCGTGACAGTTGGTTGCCCTCCAATATGTTTAACATGAAGAAGATAAATTGCATATTCCTTTATTTACTGCAAGGTCGCTCCTCTTTCGAGGAAAAAAATGGAAATATTCTTTGTGTTGACAGTGCTTATGGGTTGCGCCTTGTTTCTTTTTTTGCCTTTGCCTGACAAACATTTTAGGTCTAGACTTGTTCTTGGACTTGTTGTCTGTAACGTGCGCTCAGGGTCCTGTGTCTCAATCGGCGATGATGAACTATGACAGGCCCGTCACGGAGTGTCATCTTGGAGAGATTGACAGCTTCACAGCGAGAGTAGGACAGCACTGGCTAGCAGCGTCTCTCACGCCTGCTGTGGCTGAGAATGACTTTTCCCATGGCCTGCTCCTTTTTCTTCACAGTGAGTAAGACCAGCCTAGAGCAATTCCACAGGCTGTTCAAAACAGGATATTGCTTGTGCCGGTGGTGGTCAGGGGTTCGGGTCCCTGTGGGCAAGACCAGGATGGAACCGACGAGGTTCAAGGCCCTGCCTCATGGTGAAGATGTGCATCTGTGCCAATGAGTCGAGCTGCTCCAGCCCACGCTCTTAATCAATAAGAGACATGAGGGAACTAGAGACAATTAACCTCCAGGGCTGGCGAAATGAGTTCCAGAAAACATCAACAACACAGACTCATCAGGAATGAGGTGACAGGGAAACTGGGGAGGGCATAGGACCCGTAGTGAGAGACAATCTAGCCTCTCACCTCCAACAAATAGGATATGAAGCACAATAGCTCTGTTTGAATCCGTACTTTTGCGCCGCCGTTCTGAACTGAATTGGGAATGTTGTGTAAATTCCAGTTCAGTTGCTGAATTTCAGTTGAATATGATTGAATAAATAGTTTTTTTAAGTATACTTAATTAATTAGCCTTTGTTGACTAGGGTGGACTAGGGTATAAGAACATATTTCCCAGAATGCATTAACAGTGATGACATTTTTGTAGGCCAACCTGGAAGTTCACATCACCTTGGTTCACTTGACAAATCCCAGTAGGATTTTTCCACTGGCTTTTGGATTTTTGAAGAAAATAAGCTATCCAACAAAAGTTTATGATTCTTAAGGCCCGTTCCAGAGATGGTCTTATTATTGGGAGACAAGTGGCTCTACCATTGGAGAAAGCGTAATGGCTAACTTGAATCACGCGTGCCTTGATAACCAATCACATTACAGCCGTGACGTCATTGAAATTCGTTCAGAGTTGTGCGACAGTCATTCACTGTTTGCGGATACCATCGAAATTTATGAGAAGTGCTGTAAACTGAATCATACCTATCGCACAATTGTCACTAACTTCTCTTATAAAATAGCATTTTGTTTAATGTAAACTCTAAAAGTAGATCAATCCAAAATGAATGTTTTGAAAAGCAAACATGTTGAAGATTAACCAATGTGTTGTTGATTCATTAAATGATAAGCTGTTATCCAACAAGAGCAGTTTATTCAGCGTAATGAAGCCTCTCCTCCATTGACACCCATTAAAAAAAAACTCCTGGTCTCCTTTCCTGTGTACCACAGCGTTAGCAGGCGTTACACTTTTATTGCTAATCTTGCAGGCTTGCCTTTGAGTGGCTAGCCTGTTCACACCAAGGATAATAACTATAATGATAACGGTAAATCGCTCTAAATGTAAAAGAATAGCAGAGTTCAGACCACAACTATAACCAACAACACAAAGAAACAATCTCGTTGGAATCATTCAGAATGATATTTTTCCAGCTGATGAACAATAAAAGTTTGACAACCAGTCAGAATCCATCTGATTTTAAAGAGCTTTAGCATTTAAAGCAGCAAGCTCATAATAAACAGAACAATATAATTAAATGAAGTGGATGCTAATATAGTTATAGTTATCGTTATTGGTGTGAACAAGCCTTTACACATTTTGTTCATCATGATAATCTTCACAAATTAACTTAACTTTTATGACACCACAGATCTTATTTCAGACATTTAACCAAAAACCCATTCAAAAAAATTGACTTCCAGACGAAGGAACTGGAAATGCTAAAATGCGTTTTCAGATTTCCAGATTTTGGCCTGCAAAAATACATAATCCCTGCTGCACTCTATTAAAATCAATTCCTGTCATTCCAATTCGATTTCCAACTCAACTTTCTGTGGGATGTGGCCAATTCAAATTCATAAACATAAATTGCAATTAATTTCAAGAGAGATTGACGTTAGCATGTTGCTAAAAGTGAACAGTTCAATTACAAAAATGGGATTAAGCAATTAAATTTTTAATAGTTCTGGACTTTTTTACTAAAACTTTACAATACTGAATGAAATAAAAGTATAGCCTTAACCAATATTTTTGGTTTCTAAACAAAACAAATGACAAAGTTTCTCAGAGCTCACAAAAACTTATGAGCTACTTTTGGCATTCATGCAAGCAGAGATCGTTTTAGTGCCACATTACCAATTAGCATGAAACGCTTGTGCATAAATGTAAGTCGAATATTAAGGGAGCAATATGAATATTAATGCACAAGAGTGTATTTTTGTGTCATCAAAGGAGAGGTTTGAATTATCATTCCATAATTTCCTTTTGTAGCGTATTAGCATATCCATTCACGATCAGCCTCCCAGAGCACTATAAATAAGTCTTTTATCAGTCATTTTCACATAATTCTGTTGAATTGCTTATAATAAATCATTCCCACTCCCTCATCACAAGCTCACGTGTGTACACAAACTTGTGTGCTTACACTTGTAAGGAACTCCAATGAACTGCTATTGTTCTTAAATTAAGCTAATTATAATGACTACATTCTTGAGAGCTAGGAGTGTTGAAACCTGGGATGTGCCATTTATTTAACTAATGAATCTTACTTCAACACCACCCATCTGAGGTGATAGTAGCAGGTTTAATTTGATATATAACATCCATACAAGCTTTTTATCATGTTCCTGCCATAGACTGTAAAAAAGATGGATGACGCGACTCCACTTCCTTCCATTGTAATGATCTGAACATAAAACGTACGACGATGGGTGTTGACATGTTACGCAAAAATGTCCGTTTGGAGCCTGGGCATGCGCAGAAGGAATCGTCAGTGGAGCCCGGAGGCGGAGTCGTGGTGTCAAACTTCTGTCCAGATGTCTGCATCATCAAGATCAGATCACCTATTTGTTTTATTATCTATTGTTTATTAAATTTTTCTTTTCCTCCTTCCTTTTTCATTTGGCTTAAACAATGGCTTAATTACATCTGGCAAAGAGGAATTTACATTTATTTGAATGTTTATTATATGTACATTGTTTTGAAATAAATTACTAGTGATAACTACAATACATTGGGATAGGTCAAAACAACATATCGTAATTGATGTATTTTAAATATATAAATTATACACAATTTAAAATTCTACCTGTAAAATAATATTCTGTTTCTAGAGCAATAATATTTTCAAATTCAGTAGATAAACTCATTAATATGCCACTAGAAACAACTCTAAAATGTCAGAAATGGTCCTGCCATTTTAAATCAAGTTGAACTAATGTTACAGGAGATCGATCGTTAGGCGTGTTATCTTAGCTAATAACATTTATTAACTTATTAGCTTATAAAGCCCACATTTAACGTTACCGGAAAAAGCTCAGTGATCCGTCAGATCCTGTAGGTCGGTTAGTACAGTTTACTGCTGAACAACTCATTTTGTTGGTGTGAAATAACACAGAAATCAATAATTAATAGTTAGCTATATATCTTCACTCTCCCCTCGAAGCTCTGACAGTCCTTAGAGAAGCTGTCAATCACAACTGTCAATCACAACTGTCAATCACAACTGTCAATCATAACAACACGCCTCGTTTTTATAGCATCAAATTGCTTGCTAAAATCAAACTTATCACAAAAACAAACAATTGAACATATATCAGCATGATAACAACTACCTTAAATGACCAAAACCATCTTTCGGAAAATTTTATTGGAAGTGTAATGTATTTTTTTATTTTGACTCAAGTGCCATTCGTTTACATAGAGAGGGAGGGGTTTATGACCTGTACTGCATCCAGCCACCAGGGGGCGATCAAAGAGCCCGCAGCTTCACTTTTCGGGACGTATAAGGCACACTCGGTTCCTGCTATGAAATTGTGTGGTGAGCTTTTTGTCAGAATCCTAATGGTCAGTTCTTTTGTCAAGAGAACTTTCTTCTTTTGATGACCTGCCCAAAATAATGAACTTAACCCTTTTCCTACATCCTCTTAAGGAAGAAAAGGGTTATTTAATCGTGTTTACTTTATCCCTGCCATATCCCCGCACTCATCACATAGTGTTCCCGAAAGTCTGTCCAGCTCCACGTCAGCAAAAATAAAGATCATAGCCTATAATCTCATCGACCCTCACAAATCTTGTCTTATCACGAATGTTCCCTGACAGAAGTCAGAAATTGGCACAGCTGTTTAAACTACAAAAGATTTAGCCTTTCATTTGCCCTTTGTCGTGTTTTTTTAATAATTTGGATGGATATTTGTTTCTGATGAGTTTTGTGGTGACATAATGTCACTGGAGAGACCCTGAGAGACTACGCGAGACTTTTTCAGCAAAACTGATATGAAGCGTGTCTGATTTGTCATTGCTGCACAGCGCGTGTGGTGTTAACGATGTCAGTTGTCACTTATTAAAGCTGAAGTGTGTAATTTTTGCACAGTTGGAAAAATAATATACTCCCACCTTTTCAAGGAAGTCAGCCTCTAAATCTCTCACTTATATTTGTGTCTTTATATTAAGGAAGTATTTTGACAATGACAAATTTCTAATACATCACTCTTATCAAATGCTCTGAATTTTGTAATCGTGTGCCCTTCAGTCCTTATCTATAGCGCAGATGCTGTCACAATATCTTGGCACAGATAGAGACAGACTGTGAATGTGCTTTGCAAAGTACACAATGACAGATAGTTTAGACTGACCCTGTGAACTTCCTTCTGGCAAGCAAAATTTGCAGAAGTTGGTCAGGCCAAAAGCTGTGGTCGATATTTAAAAGACTGAGCAGAGGTTAAAAAACAAGAACCGTTATTTCATTCATTGATTTTTTTTTTCTCAAGATATCATATTTCAGGGTTTAACAGTAAGGATGTATTGCCCAAGTGCTAGTGTAAGAGCGTTTCTGTCACTCACTAAATCTCTAGCACATAGATCTTCAAGACGTCTGTTAAAATGTGCTTCATCTGGAAAGCATAGCTTTTTAATTAGTGTGCACAAACTTTTACATGCATGCTTTTTGAATCATAAATTCATTCATAAGACACATCATAAATACATGAATGAATCATAAGGCGTCCTTTTTTTTTTTTAAATTAAAAACACGTCAAATAGATGTCTAGGTGATTCATATGTGCTGTTAGTGCCAGTGCATTTTGAAATTTGTATTTGTTGATCACATATGTTTTTATGCCTTGCAAACTCAATCATTTGATTTGCTGAACTTTATTGTGATTTTAACTGATTTCTTTAACTTTTTCCACCATGTCTAGCTGGCTAGCATAGAAACGTTTTTTGTAGACTGATACAATGACTTGTGATGGTATTGGAAGCATCGGTTAGAAAGGGAGAAGGTGCTCGCTGCAGAGCAAATGGGTGGAGCTTACGTTAGCTCCCCCTCGCTAGAGCGAATGTACAACCACAACCTAATCCTACCCTAACCCTACCCATAACTCTATCTCTCCACCCTATTCGACGTCCAGAGAGGTGGAGCTGGCCGTCATAGACTCTGCAGTGAGTACCACTTGTATCAATGAGGAATTTTCGGGATCATATGCCATTTTTTTTCCAGCTAAAGTGTTTATGAATAGAGTTGTTATGGAGTTACATTATCACTGCATCATTTTCAGTTATCCATCCATCCATCCTTTAAAGGATTAGTTCACTTCAGAATTCAAATTTCCTGATAATTATGTCATCCAAGATGCTCAGTCGAAAAGAAATTATGGTTTTTGAGGAAAACATTTCAGGATTTTTCTCCATATAGCGGACTTCACCAGGGTACAACGGTTTGAAGGTCCGAATTGCAGTTTCAGTGCAGCTTCAAAGGGTTCTACACGATCCCAGATGAGGAATAAGGGTCTTATCTAGAGAAACGATCGGTCATTTTCTAAAAACAAATTCAAATTTATATACTTTTTAACCACAAATGCTCATCTTGCACTGCTCTGTGATGCATCACCCATTCTGTAATCATGCAAAAACCTTAATTTCTTTTCGACTGAAGAAAGAAAGACATGAACATCTTGGATGACATGGGGGTGAGTAAATTATCAGGAAATTTGAATTCTGAAGTGAACATTCCTTTAAAGGGTTAGTTCACCCAAAAATGAAAATAATGTCATTTATTACTCACCCTCATGCTGATTTCAAAACACTGCTTCAGAGCTTTATGAATCTTTTGTGCCGAATCAGCGGTTCGGAGCGCCAAAGTCACGTGATTTCAGCAGTTTGGCGGTTTGACACGCAATCCGAATCATGATTTGACACAAAAGATTCATAAAGCTCCGAAGCTTCATGAAGCAGTGTTTTGAAATCGGCCATCACTATATTAGTTGTTATTTAGTTTTTTTGGCGCACCAAAAATATTCTCGTTGCTTTATAATATTAATATTGAACCACTGTACTCACATGAACTGATTTAAATATGTTTTTAGTACATTAATGGATCTTGAGAGAGGAAATGTCATTGCTGGCTATGCAGGCCTCACTGAGCCATCGGATTTCAACAAAAATATCTTAATTTGTCTTACGGGTGTGGAACGGTGGAACGGAGTAAGAAATGACAAAAATTTCAAATCTTTTGAAAAATATATAGCTGTACTTTGCTCTTATCTGCTTTTGTAACACACAGTCAGTGGAAAAGACTTTTGTACTTGTTGAATCACTAGCTGTGTTGGTAAAGAAAACATTCCTCAGTCAACTTCATTGTCTTGCAATTTATTCACAGATATGTGCTCTTCCTTCAGCTAGCGATAAATAAAGATGTTATCTCAAGGGCTTTTTGAGCCATTACGTACCCTAAACAGCATGAACGCGTCTTGTATAATTGAAGAAAGCGAGGGTGGATGGATGCTGTTGATGTGAAGTGACTTAGTTACCAGCAGAACATTTCAGAAAAGCGTGCTGGTGGCTTTTAGTTCTTACAGCTTGACATACGAGTGTAACTTCCATTTTCCACACATGCATAAACTGGCTGTGCCTCAGGTGCTCATGCTGGTCATGAGAGAAAGAAGTCATTAAGTGCTTCTACCAGGTTTTTCCTCATCTCTCTCAACATATTGCTGACTGTCAGAATACGTAATCCCCTTTCAAATCTTAGCTTTCTCACTTTCTGCTGTTCTGCTTTGTTTTCTTATTCTGATGTTGAAGTCCTACTGATTTCATTAAGCTTAGACAAGCATTTTCTCACCACTGATGTCGGCTCTATGCAGGCTCCCCACGTCTGGCCGAGTGAATTTTAAAAAGTGGGTTAAAAAGATGGCCGCCTCTCCTGGGTGTTTCTCCCCTGTCTCTGCACTCATTACTCAACACAGAACCTCCATTAATAGACTGCTATGCATTCTAACATCCTGAGTGGCTTCAAAAATGAGCCATGCTGTGATAGGAGCCTATGAAGACTGCTTTTGGCTACCTGATCTGCTTTATTGTCATTCCATCATTGGCATTCTCTTAAAGGGACAGTCATCACTTAAAGGGATTCTGTCATCATTTACTTAAAGCTCGAGTGACTTAATTTATTCTTAATTTATTTAGTTTTTTTTTGTTATGGTTTTTCAATTTTTTATGAAATTGTCTATTAAATTTAGTAAATATTTCATAATGTCATATTCATTCATTAGTCATTTTAATGGAAAGTTAAATTTATGTCTTTATTTACACTACTGTTTAAAGGTTTGAGGACAGTAAGATTTTTTTCGAAAGAAATACATTTATATTTTTATTCAGTGACACTAAAGACTGGAAAAATGTTTGCTGAAAAAAAAAAGCTTTATCATCACAGGAATTTATTATATCTTATAAATATAAAAAAAAAAAATCACAATAACAGTTTTTACTGTATTTTTGATCAAATAAATGCAGGCTTGGTGAGAGTAAGAGACTTCTTTCAAAAAAAAAAAAAAAAAAAAATCGAGTACTGACGCCAAACTTTTGTAGTGTGCAAAAAAAAAAAAAAACATATTATTTCTAGATTTATCAATTTTTTTGTGATATTTTCATCTAAAGTATGTTTGAATTAAAATTGTTTAATTGCCATCATAATGCAATCTTATCATAATGCAATGAACATCTTTGTTATAGTTTAAAAAATTGCTAACAAACATTTTCATTGACAAGATTAATGCTGATCCTGAGCAGTTTTTAATATAATGACAGATGAAATAATGACAGAATTTTCTTTTTAAGAACCTCCCAAAACAAAACAACAACAAAATAGCCTTGCTAATTTACTTTATTTCCAACTCTATACAAGCTACATCAAGGCTCTGCTGGTTTTCTCTCTCTTTCTTCACGTCCTCACCTCCCCGTGTCTTTTTGAAATTCATGGTTTGTTCTCTCACTCATTTCCAATCTGTATCCTTCTATTACACTCCCAAAACCCCCTGGATGTTTCGCAGAGATGTATGGCCGAGATACTGCTGACAAACATATTTTCCTTACGCCGCTTGTCTCCACTGGATCCTGTTTTGTGTGTGTGTGTGTGTGTGTGCTTGTGTAAGCTCTCCCTTCTGAATCACACTATTATTGTTTACTTCCACAAGATGGAAGAATCCACTACAGTGACCTCCTCAATTTTTAAAAACCGGAGGATTTCAAAGCACACGAGTCGATATGTGACTCTCCATTGTACAGATGCTCAAGCAAGATGTTTCTGTCAGAAAGTGTTAATTCAGAATAAATTTTTAAACAGTCTAAAGTGCAGCTGATGCTGTAGTGTGTTCGATCACAGCTGGGGGAAAGAAACCTTTCCATCTCACAAGCCAAGGGAAGGGTGACATTTTTGTTGATCTTCTAATGAACACAAGACTCAGCAAGGTGCAGTTAGTGGTTGAATAAACAGCGTTTGTGTTTAACTGTGCAAGTGGAGTATTGATGAGAGCAATAACAGCCTATAGTGAAGCTACCCTTTTGAAAAGTAGTTAGCTAGACTATAAGTAATTAACAAATGTAACTACACTGAGGCTTTTTAAAGGGATAGTTCACCCAAAAATAAACATTTGCTGTTAATTTACTCACCCTCAGGTGTCTTTTTTTCTTCAGTAGAACAGTACAGAAGATTTTTAACTGAAACCGTGGTCCTTGGTGATTCGTATAATGCAAGTCATTGGGTACACTTTTATTATGTACTTAGAATACTGTGTACTGGCATCCAATGTAAAAAAAAAAAAAAAAAAATATATATATATATATATATATATATATATATATATATATATATAAAATCATATATCATACTTAAAATAATATATAAAATTATATATAGAAACACTATTTTTTATACAAATTAGTGGATAACATGAATATACGTATAGCTTGAAAAGTGAAAAAATCTAATTTATAAATATAGTGTAAACAATAATAAGAGTATAAATATTTATAAAATAAAATATATAAATATTCATAAATATATTTATATATGCTAAATGTTGATTTTGCCACAACAAGGATGATAAAAAATTTAATTCCAGAAGGATGACTCATATGAACTGGTGAGTCATATTTTGAAACAATTCACTGAAATGAACCATAAAATGAACTGAATCACTAAAAAATCCATTTGAACAGCAGTGTTTGTGTAAGAGATGAAATTAAAGGGGTCATATAAGGCCACTTTTACAAGATGTAAAATAAGTCTCTGATGACCCCGGAGTGTGTATGTGAAGTTTTAGCTCAAAATACCCCACAGATCATTTTTTATAGCATGTTAAATTTGTCACTTTTTGAGGCTGAGCATAAACGTTTCGTTTGTGTGTGTGTCCCTTTAAATGCAAATGAGAAGAAGAAGAGGGCGGAGTTTCAAGAGCTTGTGTTAGCAGCGCTGATTACCTCATGCAGACTCACTGAAAATGTCAAAAACTGTTCAGCCTTTTATGTTCAAACCGGAGTCGGACACAATGATGGAGAGACTCAAGAAGATGTGCCAACATGTAGAATGCAACAGGATGTTTCTGAATGGTTAGTGGATAAATTTATGTAGCTGATGTGCTGATCTTAAAGTCATTGATTAGCATATTCTGTCATAATAATCTATAAATCGCTCGTGTGGGAACTGTTGTAACAGAGCCAGAGAATATATGCTGCATGAAGATATAGTTTAGTTTAATTACGGTTATAACTTGCTTTTATGACACGCTGTTGCATTTGTGTTACGTACTGTATTGCCATAACATGGCCTCACCTCTTTGTTGCGTGTTCTCGGGGGCAGGGTTTATGTAAATTTTAGGGTTAGTGATGTCACCAACCCGGGAAGAAGCCCGTTGTAGTTCCTACCAGCCGTTTGTTGTAGTCCTTAAACAGAGAATTCTTTAAAAGAAAATATCTCCCTTTGCATTGAACTTTGAGCGTTGTAACTTTGCAGATGTTGTTTGTGCTCTAACAGCAACATTACACACTAACTAAAGTTAAAAAAGTCAAATCATAATCAAGGACCCCTTTAAATTTCTTAAATTTGTTTTATGACATTGTTTTACTCTTGTTTTAAGCATAAACCTAACAAATTAGTGAGATTTATGCTTAAAACATGAATAATTTGCAAAAATAAACTTAATTGGATGAATGTTCTCTGAAACCAAGTGTTGATGAACAGTTTTGCTTTTCAAGTTGTTTGATTTTGACTTGTTTTTACTGGAAAACAAGACAAAAATACTAAGAAAGACCATGTTTTTTAAAGTGTGAGCAACTGTCACACCACTGAAAAATGTTTGTTACTGGACGGCACCACTGCTGTGATACTTGTTTTAACAATGCATTCTCTCACAATGGATCTGGTCCTCCCTTTCCCCTACAATTTAGTCTTCTTCACAGGTCATCACGACAGGTTTTCTCCAGGATTATGTGAGATCTCTGTGCAGTTTCATACATCTCACGTAAGGTAATAGAGAACAGCCTTGCGTCCACATCCAGTAATAGTTGTCTTGGTCTGTAGGTGATTTCACTGATGATTCAGAGAGCTGAAAATAAAAGGACGGACAAAATAAATAGGGTAGATCTTTCACGAGACAGCCATCGCTGCTTCGATGGAGTGATGCAATGTGTCTCCGGGCTGGTGGAATGAATCTAAGCAGGGAAAGAGATGGATATCAAACCAACGTGGTCCCCACTGACTTGTTTGGCACTATGAAAATATTGGCAATTTTCACTGGGTCTTTATCTGTGATTTATCTGTGAGTATAGCCCTCCAGAGGCTCTGAATAAAACATGGCCTTGCTCAGCATCCACAAAGCGTTCCATTAATCGCCATTCGGATTGTTTTAGACTGACTACTTATCTTGCGCAGTGGATGAACCACGTGGCGCTCGCTGGCCATGCATGGATGGCCTTGAATTTTATGGGCGAGATGTGAGCTAAAATTGAAAAAATTCCTCTGATCTTCTTCTCCCCTGTCCTTGGCCTTCTGCATTATTTTCTATTTATCTCTCTATCTTTCTTCTTCCTTGTGTGGAAATGAGATGCTATCACAGCTTTCGGCTTTGCTTTTAAACACCGTAATCCATTATAAATGTTATCAATCCAAGTGTTTTCCTCCTGGAAAGGAAAAGGATCAACACCAACACGATTATGACAGACACTGGTAATGCTTTTCCAAGCGTGCACACGTGTTATCATTGCATATTTTCACAGCGCTTCCAAACCTTGTTTATCTTAATCGACACCAGACCAGGAAAGTGTTGTTTTTTTTAACTCATGCACCTGGTATGAAGCATTTATGTAAATGAAAAGAGTATCAGAGAACTTTTGCGACAGGTTTTGTTACCTAACATGTATTTTAGCCATGCTTATAAATGTTAGACATTCATACTTATTATGAATGTATTTGCATTATATAACAAAATATTATTGAAGTAGGATCACCCAGTAGTTTCCCCCAAAAATGAAAATTATCCCATGATTTACTCACCCTCAAGCCATCCTAGGTGTATATGACTATCTTCTTTCAGACGAACACAATCAGAGTAATATATAAAAATAGGCTTGCTCTTCCAAGCTTTATAAAGGGAGTGAATGGCACTCATGATTTTGAAGCCCAAAAAAGCATATCCATCATTATAAAAGTAATCCACACGGTTCCAGGGGGTTAATAAAGGCCTTCTGAAGTGAAGCGATTGGTTTTTGTAAGAAAAATATACATATTTAAAACTTTATAAACTATAATAACTATTTTCCGGCAAACGGCCGTACACATCGAGATATGGCGAAAGAGTGACCTCTGTCGACAAATGATGTAGGTTGTAGGGGTAGCGTAAGCTTATGCCAAATTTACACTACTGGACTTTAAACGTCGGCAGATCGCTGTGCTGTTCAGACTATATGACTTGCTGTGGAGTCTTGAAGTCATTGTGGTGTTCACACTACGTGACATCATGTCATGATTGTCACACTGCGGCCACACTGTATGACAGATGTATCTCACCATGTCATCAACTATCTGATATCCGATTCTGAAATATGTGCAAGTGAGTGTTTTGTCATTTGATTGTTTTGATCTTAATCTATAACGCGAGATGGGCGCCGCCTTGTTTGTTTGCGCTTTAGTTCAGAGAGTCACGTGAATTCATCCATTTGTAGCGAAATACATGTGGCCGGTGAACTGGGAGAAGAATAGAGTGAGTTTTATAGTTACTAACTTACACAATGTGTATCTGATATGAATAAATGTCGGCAAAATTATAGGCTACTTGAATGGATTGTTATTGATGCTTCCATAGACATCAGTGTATATTTCATTGGCTCTTGCGTGACACCACAGGTTACAGAGTCGGCCGACAGCTCCAGATATTTAGCATGCTAGATATTTGTCTGGCGTCAGTGAGGCCTCTTTGATGCGTCATTGAGTAGTTCACACATAAAGATTGGTGAGTGCTGATCACCCGCTTATTTTCCTCCAATCACAGCCGACCTTTCGGCGAGCTCGTTAACTTCGGGCTTAAAATCCTGTAGTGTAAACTTGGCATTAGACGCCTCTCGCAGTTCAAACAAATAGGGCTGTGCAACAAACTCAAGCTCCTCTTCTCTTATATCGAAATCCTCTGACATTTCTCTTAAAAAATTCTAATTTTAGACATCTAATTTGTGACCGGTGTTTTGTTTTGCTATCCTTTGCGCTTCCACATTCGTCAACCGTCAATCGTGTTATGGGAACGCGGGGGCACTGCGATGCGACCGCAAAGGGCCTCCCCCTTTTTTAAATGCCAGTTTGTATTATATTTCTTATTGTGGTATTGTAATTCCAGGGATGAAAAAAAATTATAATACTGACATAAATGAAATGCGGGACACTATTTAAGTCTTGCGGGACGCGGGACAAAGCTCCCAATCTCGGGACTGTCCCGCAAAATGCGGGACGGGTGGTCACCCTATTCACTACCATTATAAAGCTCGGAAGGGCCAGCATATTTTTTAATATACCGTAACTCTGATTGTGTTCATCTGAAAGAAGATGATAGTCATATACACCTAGGATGGCTTGAGGGTGAGTAAATCATGGGATAATTTTCATTTTTGGGTGAACTAACCCTTTAAGTAACTTCAGTGTTGATTCATTTCCATTGTAAAAATCATTAGTTATTAATTTAGTTCATTTATCTATACAGCAGCTCTGGAGAAAACAGTGATGTCATCGTCTATCTCAGTTCAGTTCTCATGTAACAGTGTCAATGCAGTCAGATTAATAATATTGTTGAATAGTAGGTGTCCCTGCCAAAAAATCTAATTCTTTCCCCATGGAACCTGCTCAAGTTCCCACTGGTTGTGAATCACTGATCACTGACCTATTTCACTTGGGAAAACTGTCAATCTAACTTCTGAACAAAATGCATAAACAATGAATTAATCCTCTCTTTTGATGTGGCCCCAAAATTATACTCATGATTGTGTAAAGGTTGTGTCTGGCCAAGGACTCTTGTGTTTATTAAGACAGATGCAAAGCTTTACCAATCTCAGAGATGGTGCATTTTAAAAAAATGTTAAAATGCAACGCTCCATTGAATGCTTCAGATTCCTAATGGGAGCTATTTTTCAAAGAGCATTATTTTTCTAGTCTCTGTAACCTTCAGGATGCTCTGCATATTTTTCTGTCTCACGGCATCCATTCATTTAGCCAAACCTGATGCAGTAATGAACTGTAATATGTGTTTTGTGAAGCGTTGCAGAGGAATAGACAGGCGGCGAGCTGTAGACATGAAACCGGGTCAGTACACAGATAGGATGCTGATGTCCCTGATAAGATTTCAGCTGATGGCATCGCAAAACTGCTACGATGCTATCAGTGAAAGCACTCCAGATAATTTCACAATGCTAACTGAACGACCATTAAAACCCCATAACGTTATAGATAAATGAGGGGGAACAGTCCTGGATTTCTTATCTTATTAATACTGATATATCATATGCCACAATGGGGAACTAAAAGATAGTTCAGCCAAAAATTAGTATTCTGTCATCATTTACTCACACTCATGTCATTGCAAACCTGTATGACTTTCTTTCTTCTGTAGAACATTAAAGAGGAAATTTTGAATATCATGCTAGTTACTCATTTCCATGCAGTTAATAAATGGATAATTAAGCTTTGGAGATTCATAAAGAAAGCAAAAGCATGATAAATGTATCATTAAAAGTAGTCCATATGACTAGTACACTATTCCAAGTAGTCTGAACACTATCTTTGCATGGTGAACAGACCAAAAAAGTCATTTTCCACAGAAAATACTGACGTACTTTGATTTGTAAACAAGTTGAGTTTAATCAATTAATTTATCAGTTGATCCCGATCATAAAACTTGTCTAAAAGATTTGTTCATGAATCAGATTGTTCAAATCAGTGACTCACTAAGTTATCAGTGAATAATGACTTAACTTTTCCAAGGTTTCCAGGCCCATTTCTCAAAATTTCTCCTTTTTGTGTTCCACAGAAGAATAGTAATACAGGTTTGGATGACATGAGTGTCAGTAAACATCCAAATTTTCATTTTTTGTGAACTATCCCTTTAAAAGTGTGGCTTTGGGTGAGCTGCAGTAAAATGCAAGAGAAAAGCCCACTGCTGTTCTGATCTCCATTATGATGACACTTGGAAATGCATTATTTAAAAAAGTTCTGTTTTATTTAATTTTCCCTATGTATAGATGAGTGAGATGGCTGCTTGTGTGTGCCACAGTCTCCCAACACGGTAATTAAGTTTTTACCTTAGCCACAGATGAAAGGTTATTTGTTGTGACAGTCCCCACATGAATAAAGGATGTGAATCGCACTGGATCCGACGACAGTCATGTTCGACCTCATTTTTGTCAGTGCCACTTCAAACATGTTCTTAATTAAATTAGAATGAATTAATTTCAGAATCATGATGCTGCAGTTAGTAGATTTGCTCCTGACGTTGAGCAAGTTGTTGTATGTGTACAGTATATGCATATAGAGTGATGTTTTGGTATTATTCACATCCTTTTTAACCAGTTATACTATTATTAAATATGCCTTTCTAGAGCTATTTTTACACTGTATAGAAGTTGCATATCTTAAACTAAAAATGTGCTGTTTACACAGATTCAGAGGTGGTGTGAATATATTATCATGGATTCACAATCTTTTTTGCACGTTACATAGTTAAGCCAGTAGAATCATTTACTCAAACGATTCATTTAAAAACACTGATTCATTCAAGAAAGGCTAAGTGACTTTGCTTATGAGTGAGTCATTGAATCATTCACTCAAACGATTCATTCAAAACACTGATTTTGGAACAAAAGAAGTGATTAGGTATGTTTCGACTTGATGCGGCACTGCACAGACCGATTGGTGTTTGACATCAAAGTACCGTGAGAGCATTTCGAAAGCATACCATAAGAACCTTCTGCTCTCGAATCGCTCTTGCGGTACTGTGATATCACACACCGATCGGTCTTCGCCGCGACTCTTCGAGTCGAACACACCTAATGCCTTTATAAGTGAGTCAGTGAATCATTCACACAGCTGATTTGGTTCAAAAACTGATTAATTTAGGAACAAAACAAGTGGCTTTGTTTATGAGTGAATCATTGATTCATTCAGTAAAGGCCAAGTGACTGTGTTTGTGAGTGAGTCACTGAATCATTCACTCCAACAGTTCATTAAAAACACTTAAGGTGCGACCCAGTTTGCAAACGTATGCACTATTCTATCATGTTTTTAAGTACAAATAGTGCGAGTAGTGCGTTCACAAAGAAAATTCCAAAAATAAAAGTGCACTTTAAATACCCGAATGATGCACTCATTTATTGGAAAAAACAAAGTGTGGAATGTTGGACACTTCATGCACTCAGCTGTCGCAGCTTTAATTACGTTGCGGATGGGGACGGGGATCAGGCTCCGATGTTTAATGACAAAATAAACGTATAAAATTCATACACTACATGGTGTATAAGTGCATAGTGTATAGTGCGTCATTTGGGACACAACTTTATTCTTTCTTTAACAAAATTGAGTGTATTTATGTGTGAGTCAGTGAATCATTCACACAGCTGATTTGTTCAAACAATTTCTGGAACTATTTTTGTTCATAGAGCAAAAATATACAAAATGAACTGGCAATATTGTCTCTTTAATATTGTAACTCAATATCTTAAAGAAGTTAACCTCTTGTTTAATGAATTGTTGCATAAAATGAATTAAAGAAAAATAATCCCTTGAAAAATAAATTAAAAAAATAAAATGTTACAATTTTATTTAAGGGATAGAATTGAGATTTTTAGCAACACTTATCCGGAATTATAGAGGATTTGTGCTTTTGTGAACGCTGTAATGAGAAATCATTGAAATTAAATACACAATGGTCTATTGTATTAGCAGCAGTCATAGATAATTACACTTCTTTAGTGTCTCAGAGCTCATTATCAGTGTCTTTAATTGGATTGGTCAGGAATGTATGAATGGCCAATGATATAAAGGCTGGTCTTCCTGTTCTGTAGCTCCTATGTGTTGAGCAAGTTGCCAGAAACACTGTGTTTGTTCCAGTCTCTGGAGGGAGGTCTCCATATGCTCTTTTTAATTGCGTTGTAACAACTGCATTGATGTGAGGTGTACTTACAGATGTGTTTTCAATAGCATACAAACAGCTGTTCTGCCCTAGGTTTTACACCTTGTCCATTTTACCTCAGCTGTCTCCAAAGCACTGCGCTCCGGTATCTTATTGAGTCTCGTATTTAATGCCCCGATCTGGCGTTTGATAGCGGAAGGGTCGTTGCATATTCCGCCAGAATCCCTCTGGAGGTTCCTGCAGACAACAAGAGACACTTTTTTCGTTCTGAATATGTAAACAAGAGCTGCATCAGGTGTAATTAAATGTCCTTTTCTTGATTTGCATATAATTGAGCTTAAGGCCCAAAAATGGATTTCACATAGACAGCTTGCAGCGAGTGTTTCTTGTGCAGACGGGCTTTAGAAAATTAGCAGAATCGAAATTGGTGTGGTCGACAGCGCCCACCTGTAAACAGCAGCTTTGATGCGGCGCGCTGGGAAAGGACAGGCACGTTAGGTGTGATGATTCATCCTGCGGAGAACTGAAGATGCGCTGGATGCTGTGTCACTGCGCTGGCAGGTGTTCAAAGCTCCGTACGTCGTGACCTCAGGGCACAATCGCATGTGCGAATTTGTGCGTTTATGTGTGCAATCGTGAGAGTGGAAACCTTTGCACTGAACTCAAATCTCTCTCCTTCATTTTTCAAATATCTTGCTTTTGTCTGACAGGGCGCGGGGAACAGCCATGCGAGACGCATCTCATAGAACGGTTGCGGGAGCAGCAGAGCCCTCGCTGAAACGCAGATGGAGAAGCTTGATTAAAAATTAATAGCAGAGGACGGTTGCATGGAGAGAAAATGAGCGCAGCTCTTGGCCTGTCAGAAAGAAATCTGTCCTCCGCTGGCACGGCTCAGCACGAGGGCCTCGGTTTTCACTGCCTCACATCCTCAAGTGCCTCAGTTTAGTTCTAATTGAAACACGAATTGCACCTCTTTTAAAGAGGCACCAGACGAATTGAAACGTGAAATGAAGAATCTCAGAGTCCAGTGGTGAAGCAACAAGTCATTTTACTGTTTAGATGCAATGTGTCTTTCTAAATACCAGGGTCATACACCATACAGAACTGAATTGAGAAATAATTTTAAATTCTAATTCAGTTCAAACAGGATGTGTGGAATTTAAATTTGAATGTAAAGCCATGTTTCCACCAAACAATTTGTCCCAGGAACTTTTTTTCACCTAGACTTGTTGCTGTCTGCGTTTCCATCGCAGTCTAAAGTACCGTGAAGATTAGGCAAATTTGTCTGGTGACGTAGGACTGCGCACGACTTCCCAGTTCCCGCTGGATTTTGGCCTCTGCATATAAGCTTAATAAAGCCTGAACCTCATCATCGGTCCATTGGTTGTATTTTCTGTTGATTCAAATATCAAACAACTCTTACTGCACGCACCCCAACAAACTTTTAAAAATGGTGGTTGAAATAAAATGCTTTGTGGAGTCAACCAATAAAAATGCTGCGTGAACTCAACCAATCAGCATGCTCAGCGTCCAAGTCCCACCCCCGAAAGTTCCTGAACTTTGAAAAAGTGAGCAGGGACTTTCTGAGGGGGAAATTTTTACCCGGAACTTAATTTAGACCCTGGTCCCTGCGGTCGAAACACACTAAGTACCACCCCAAAGTCCCTAGTTTCAGGGGAAAGTTCCTGCAGTGGAAACGCAGCTTGTAAGTAGAACTAAAATGACAAAAATTCGTGTAAATGTAATTTTTTAACTAGAAAAGCAACGTTTTTCGAGATACACTTGGAATTATAGTTTTGAAAGCTTTGACAAAAGTCTAAAAAACCTTGAAGTTTGAAGATTTATAGGCCTGATAGATAGATAGATGGAAAATGGAAAAACAAAAGTCATACAAGTTTGAAACAATATGGGTGAACTAACCCTTTAAGAACAGCTATTTAATTTAGTCATTCAGGCCCGACATGAAGCCTTTCAAAGTTAAACGGCACTTCAAAGTAGCTTTCACAGAACAATTGATTAATTACTACCTTCTACACCTAAGCACTAAGTACTAATTCAGGGCAACATGTTCACTGTTTGATATATCTCTAAGAAATTATTGTTACTTGGGTTGAGTGAGTCTCTTGAGATTTAATTAAACCCTGAATGTAATTATGTAAATTCAGAGGAAATCCACAGTTTAAACATAACTACAGTACTTACATTTCAAAGATTTCTGTTTGATGTCAGAGCATGTTAAATTTTATGCCTGGAGATATGTAAATGTTCATTCCAATAGCCAAAAGACATTCTCCCAAATTTTACTCCTTAGAGTAAAAAATATTAAGTTGTGCTTTATAAACAATATACAGAAAGAACAGAATGATATTAAACTGATAAACACTTGACAAGTGCATCTTTTCAGATGATGCTTAATTATTCAAATGTTTCTCATTTTGTAATCTTTCTAACCTCTTTTATGGGGGTTTGTGAGAAAAAAGGACCGTCATTTAGTTTTTTCTTTTCGTGCGAGTAGAGTCTTTATGTTGTTTTTGTGGGGTACACTATATCCGCTAGGATGCTATAAAAATAATATATCTGCTAGGGATGCTTTTAAAAATAATAATAATAAACAAATTCTCCCCAGGGATCTTTTGTAAACGCAATAAAAACATCTTATGTCTAACACATTTCAGCAATTAAAAAAAAAGCTATTTCATCAAAAGATAGTATATTTCTGCTGCTTAGACAACATTTCTGACTCATCAAGGCTGTGGAAATGATATGATGAAAGGTCGAGGGGTTTGTGTTTGATTTTGTTGTGTGGACTAGCAAGCTCCTCCCTGCAGGGCTTTCAGACCGCAGTTTCGGGAGTGATCAATGCTTCCCAAAAACAGATCAAACCGGCTTTGTGTCAACAACACTGGCAGCTATATGAAGTCACCCTGAGATGTTATTGCCTCCATATCTAACTCATACATGTGATTTACAGCAGTCATTCTCAATAGGTCTTGCTTCAGGGACCAGATTTTATATCTAGTGGCAACTCAACACAGTGCCAAAACTCACACTGCTGCTGTTGATTATTGCTGCTGCTGCAGAGCAAGTATGGACTTGCTACTGCTAATAGATACACAGACACGCTGCTGTGAGCAAGTAAGACATGCTGCTGCATATAGAAATATATAAATCCCTTAGCAGATCTATGCAGGTGGAGCTGGGGGAGGTGGAGGGTTTCAAAGGGAACTCTGATAGCATGCTGCATGACTAGCATATAGAAAACACTGAATCAGACTATTTAAATGTTGAACAGCAGTCTGGATCAGCAGAGGCAAATCTGCTTGTGCAATATTATATCCATTATAAAAATTCGTTTGAATGTCCGCTGAGGAAAGTGATCTTTGTATTTGTCCTTTTTACAGTTTTTCCATAACAGCGCTTTTTTTTTTATTTTTATTTTTACAAAACTCCCTTTCAATTTAAAAGTCTCTTGCAACTGACTCATTTACTCGTAAAGTTTGCCACCGTCTAATGGCGTATTAATGTAATTTTCACTCAATCCATATTACACACTAATGGACCCTTTCTCAATACCAAATACAACATGTTATTCATATAAAATAATATTTATTGAACAACAATATTTAAATGAACAACAATAGCCATTATAAATGATAATAGGAAATAAACACAATTGTACAATTCAGTCAAACGTACAAAAGCAGTGCTCTACAGGATGTAAGTTAAATATAGCCTTAATATTACATTATTAAATTTAACATAGCCCAATTTTATTTGCTCAGGAACAAGTAATAGATTATCAAGACCAAAGACTGCCCATTTTATGTACCCAAAATGAATTATATCTCATGTTTAACCTCTATAAGAGACAGCGGTGAATCCGCGAAGCACTGGCCGAGATGAAGCTGTTCTCGGTGGGTACACGAGCACTGAATGGCCGCTGACGGCCTGGAGCTTGCATTTCCGAAAACTTCTAAACAAATTGTAAAATAGGTGCTATTATTTTATTATCACATTCACGTTCGTGGTACTTTCAACTTGAGTTCGTGGTACAACAAGTGTAGTATTTGTAAAAAAATACAGTAGATTTGCTCGGCCGCCATGACAGTCACTTCCAGCGGAGTGATGATAAAAAAAAGAGAGAAAAAAAGTATCATTTAGTTTCACTGCCATAAAAAAAGACTAAAACAGGGCACATTGCAAGCTTGTTGTGAAAAATCTGTGGGCTTATCAAAGTATAGTCAGCTTCAGATCATATCGTGCAAAACAACAGGAAGATGGGTCTCGTATCAGGTTATATAGAGCCGTTTGAAGCCCCGACCAGGTGAAGATAATCATACCCACATTAGTTTTTACATGAAGAATATCACAGCCAGCCCTCTGTCTTTAACACGCATGTTCTGATATATCGCACCTCTGTGTAACATTTCTGGGTCCCTGGGTTGAAACAGAAATGACCTTCGGGTGCAAATGGCCTATCCATTTAGTCAGCGCAGAGACCATTAGAAGGGTGTTGGTGCTTAATAGAGCCTGATGTTGCGCTCGGCTGCTGCTGGAACGGCACCACACCAGTCCCCCTCCATTCAAAGCCATCATAACCATCTCTGTTATTATGCCAATATCATTTGAACAAATGTTAGTCTATTCTGCAGCACTGGAGGGGGGCAGATAGACTGCTGCTTCTCACCGAGGCTATCATGTAACTTTAGGTTCAAAATGTGGGGTGCATTTCATATGCAAAGGGATGATTCTTAAAAGACGTAGCAGCCAAAAATAGACCTTTTAATCCAGAGAGAGGGTTTATGGATGAAAAACGAAAACTTTAAAAACGAAAATTAGAAATGTTGCCTTGGCAAATAACTGAAAATAAGTTGAAATACTAAAATGACTAAAGCTTAAACTAAAATTAAAATGAAAACTGAATAAGACTAATTCCACATGAATAAATACTGCAGTGGTATATAAATAATACTAAAATAGCATTAGTAAACAATATTTACTTAATAATATATACAGTATATATAGCACTCGCCGAGATGAAGCTGTTCTCGGCGGGTACACGAGCACTGAACGGCCGCTGACGGCCTGGAGTTCACACCTCTGAAAACGTCTAAACAATAGTATTTTGACAACTTTTCTTTTTGGATGACATCATGAATGCCTCCCTTCAAACCACCGGACTCTGTTTTGATACATAACTGACACTTTTCATTATCCAATCAATTCCTGATTAATAAAATCAAGTCCCTCCCTATTTTTTCCTCACTGAACATCTTGTTTCACTCTAAAATTTGCCAGTTTATCCAAATTAAATGAGTTGTGAATGGCTTCACGTTGCCTCAAAAACAATATATCATTCTCAGTGTTAATGTTAATAATTTTTATAACCCGTAGCTCTTTTTTTTTGGTACATATCTAATGGCTGCTGAACATCTGTTAGGCACAGTATGATGCTTTTTAAGCAACATGTTCTGTTTTGCAAATATGGCCGCATGCAGCTAAAGTTTATTCACCTAACACGCTACCCAAAAATGCTCTGCGGTCCACAACAGCTGAAGACCAGCAGCAAGCTACGATTAGACCAAGCAAAACTCTGCTGTATTGATTTTCTGTCCTGGGGGTGCAACGCACATGCCAGTGAACGGGCTACAAAGGGAATTCATTTGTAGGCAAGCACATTAGTTTCCTGTCAAGCACCTCTCCTCCTCTCTGTGAAAACTGGGTGGAATATTAAGAGTAGAACTTACTAGAATCTGGGTCTCCCGTTGAGATATTGATCCCAGGAAGTAGACCAGAGTCCTTCAAGCCGGTCTTAGCTAAGAATGAGACGTTATGTCTCTAGCAGAGCCGCCCTTCTGTGAAACGTGCACCTTGTGCTTTCAGAATTACAATGTTGCGTTGCTTCCCATAGAACTTTGCTATGAATGTTGCAGTGGAATATTAAAGTTCACTGCTAGTTCTTTTCAAGTTAATGTAAGAAGTTTGAAAACTAATAATAAATGCTGAAAAATGCTAGATTTAAAACCCAAGTTGGGTTGAAAATGGACAAACCCAGCGGTTGGGTTAAGTGTTTGCCCAATGTGCTGGGCAGTTTTATTTAACTCAACTATTGTTTAAAAAAATTACTATATGGCTGGCTTAAAATTAACCCAAAAATAGGTTGGAAATTAACAATCAGACACATAATTACTAGAGGCAACAATAATAATCAAAAAGTAGACATTTATTAATAAGCAATTTAATAAATGTTTATTGTTTAATTATATTCATTAAACTTATTTAGAAATGTTCATTTATTAAACATATTAATAAATGTTAATTTCCAACATATTTTGGTTTCATTTTAAGCAAGCAATACAGTAATTTTTAAACAATAGTTGAGTTAAATAGAACTACCCAGCAGGTTGAGCAAACATTTTGTCACATGTCTGTCTGTTTTTGCACCATGTTCTGTTTGTCACGTTCTCCTTTGTTCAGTTTCCCGCCTTTAGTTTGTTGCCTTGGTTACTTATTTGATTAGTGTCCTAGTTTCAGGTGTGTCTTGTTTATTATCTCATTAGTTCCCTCATTAGTTCCTGTATAAGTACTCCTTGGTTTGTTCACTCTTTGTCCTGTCACTGTTGTTTTTTTTTTGGTGTTTACCAGCCTTCTTGAGTTCTTATTAAACCTTTGAGTTCTTTTGAAATCCTGCATCTCTTGCTTCCTTCCACCTGTGGTTACATATCGTGACACATTTAACCCAACTGCTTAGTTAAAACAAACCAATTGCTGGGTTAAAATAACCCAAATGTTGGATTTGTCCGTTTTCAACCCAACTTGGGTCATTTTTAATCTAGCATTTTTTAGAGTGTGCACACTGGGCATGCACATAGAAGTGTAAACAGTTGCCTTTTGTGCATGTAGGTAGCTGCGATATTAAAACAATGCAGAGTTTAACTGCACAATAGCTGCTAAAAATGACAACAAAGCTAGTAAAGATTGCAGTTCAGTCTCCATGTTATTGTTTACACGGTCTTCAAGGATACTAAACTAAAATGGGGTCTGCAGCGTTTTCGAAAATCTCAGTTTTTGAGGTTTGAATACACCGGCGTTGTGTAAACGCCATGTTGCCGTCAAGTAAAACAGTTGCCATGCCAACTTGCTACTGTAAGCAGAAGCTTGCAATGCTTGCCCCGCCTCGGAGTTCTTCTGATTGGTCCACTGTTTGAAACTGACATTGATGATGCTGTGTGTAAAAGTTGAAAATCTTGACGGCATCTTAAAAACACGGCACTCGTGTGAGGCGCTGCAAAAGACCCAAGCGTAATGGTCATACACGTCCGTCTAGCATGCGTTTACATAGTAAACAATGGAAAAGTGCATTGGAATAGAAAAATGCGTTCTGTGTGAACGGCCCCTTAGGGTTGCTGCAAAAGATGCGAGATGCGAGTGCAAGGGTCATACACGTCCGTCTAGCGCGCATTTACATAGAAAAACAATAGAAAAGTAGCGCTTTGGAATAGAAAAATGTGTAAATGGCCCCTTAGCCAGTAGAGTTAAAGTACAGTTTTGGGAGAAGAATGACAATGTCAATGCTAACTGGCTAATGGTTTAACTAGTATCTTTTTTTTTAAAGTGAAAAGCATATTAGTCACTGGTAAAACTTCTGCTATAATAATAAAATTGGTAACCATTTACAATAATTGTCTATTTGTTATTAGTTAACTACATTAGTTAACATCAACTAACAATGCAAAAACATACTTCATGAATAAAGCATTTATTACTGTCAGTTAACGTTAATTTCAACATTTACTAATACATTATTAAAATCAAAAGTTGTGTTTTTAAATATTATTTAATGGACTTAAGATAATAAATACTGTAACAAATGTATTGCTGCTTTTATTTGAGGTATCATTCAAGCACAAGCTGGTCACCCAAACACTCTTTTCACCTTCTTTATATTCAAATAAATCTCATCTATACACTTTTTCATTAACTTAATCTCAATCTCTTTTTCAGGCATGAAACGAATCCATGCACTTACCATTCAAGCCAACTACGAGCTGAGGATTGACCTGGAGGACTTCGAGAACAGTACCTCCTTTGCGCAGTACGGCTCTTTTGGAGTGGGTTTGTTCTCTGTTGACCCAGACGAGGATGGCTACCCACTGAGCATCGCCGACTACTCCGGCACTGCAGGTATGATTCACACTATTCTGCTTTTGACCGAGAGTTCCTGTGCTTACCTGCAGTGTGAAGCCAAAAACCATTACATTTATTGCAAAGCCAGAGGTCTCGCAAAAAGCCATAGGTCATAGTGTCTTGCTTTTAAAGCTCTGTATTCTTAAGACATCCGGCACAACAGCAGTTCAGTCGTGGACTTGCATTGATGCCTGGAGCCAAAGTTCATGTCAGGTTTAATGGGGAGCCTCAGGTAAATGCTGGTAAAAACTCTTCGGCTGATATATAGTCTCGCCTAGACAGACTTTTGACAGATTATTCTGGCCAAGAACATTCACTTTAAGACCATGACAGACAATTTAACTGACATGTAATGTGTAATTATAACCATTCAACATTATAGTGTAATTGAAATATTATTTTTTATGTGATTAATCCTGTATTATATATATATATATATATATATATACACATAGAGAGAGAGAGAGAGAGCTTTTGTGTGTGTGTGTGTGTGTGTACATATAGATATATATATGTATGTATATATCCTCAACATTTGTGTGTTCAAAACAAGCTCACATTAAGCACAGACAGGAAATCCAAACTTAGTGGCCTGAATTGCACCCAGCAAAACCAAAAAGCTCAGCTTAGAATAGAAACTATCATGAGAATCACAAGACTAATTTAAAGTTTCCTGCCCTGTTGTCAGTGGCGTTCAGATATATTCCTGTGGCACGCAAAGCAACTGGGGCCGCGGGTTATCGTCTGTGCCGAGGCAAAGTGATGAGCAATTCTCAATGCTTCACCTGCGCTGTCGCCGGGGCCTCTTTTTAACGTTAATTGGGTCCCGTACTCTATTATTCTCAGGTGTTTTTCCCCGAGCACTGCCCTCCTCGCTGGGGCCGGACGCAGGCGTGACCTTCGCCGTGTGCCAGAAAGGGCAGGGATAATGAAGCCGTAGAATACATCTATGGCATTCCAATAAAGCAGCAACTCGGCTTATTATGGAGACGTAAACAAACACTCCTATTAACATAAATCAAGAGGAGAATACTGCATCCACGCGTCTAATTAGCAAGGCTGTCTTAAACATCCCCCGCTGGAGGAGTCATGCCACATTGATTCCCAATCTTATCAATTACGTCTTGTTTGGACTCTTACGCAGCTGTCTCGATTAAAATGCATGCATGGTCGTTTAAAGCATTAATGTATACATGAATGGTAGGTTGGACTGATCGTAAGCATTAAATCACATTTTGATTTTTCGTCTGAGCTGTGCTTGCTCAAGTATGAAACTTAGTTTTGAATAAAATGCTGAGAGAGATCAACACAAATCAAATGTTTTAGCACAATGAAATCAAATAGCCATTTTTTTAAGATTAAGCAGCAGTGTGGAACAAAACAATAGCTAAAAAACAACCAAACACCAAAACACACAACTTTGCAGACGCAAACTGAGGTTTCTGGAGGGAAACGTTGTGAGATGTCCTTGACATCTTTAATAATGGTTTGTCAGACATATAGCAAGTCCCTCCTCAGAGTCCAACCTTCAAAGAAATTAGAAAGGGAAAATTCTAACACAAGGCCAATGGTAAAAGGCACATTGTGGCCATAAAATCAAAAGAAATACAAAAGCAGGAACTTTATTTATTGTCCCTTTACCACAAAATATCCAGTGCTGCCAAGTGCACGGTTTTCCCGCAGAATTGGGCTACTTTTACACCGTTGCCACGGGTTGTTTTTCATGTCCGCGGATTGGAGCGACCCTACATAACATGATATTTAGCCTCTGGAATACGAATTTTACTAGGGGAACCCCATCAAAAACATGGATTTTTTATCGGGGGAGCCCCCCAAATCACGATTGGGGTAATTTTGAGTAGCAATTGGGCTGGTTTTGTTGTGAAAACCTGGCAACCCTGAAAGTATCCTTTTCTCTGATATTATTCATTTGCTGATTGTCTCGGAATCCTTGTATCTTCATATTTTGTCAGTTTTTTTCCATAAATCATTACTATTGGTCCCCCTTTATGTCTGTCTGTGGGTTTTACAAATATTTAACCAATAAAAAATATTAAAAAGAGTATCCATTGGATCCTCAAACTGTCATAAAACCTCATAACTCCGCCCGCAATTAAAGAACTGGTTCTTTGAATAACAGCGTTTTCTTTACTCAGGAAAATAACTGTTTTCTGTTTGAATATATTTTATAAAGTAATTTATTCCTGTGATCAAAGCTGAATTTTCAGCATCATTACTCCAGTCTTCAGTGTCACATGATCCTTCAGAAATCAATTTAATATGATGATTTGCTTCACAAGAAACATTTATGATTATTATCAATGTTGAAAACAGTTGTGTACTTTTTTTTTCAGGATTCCTTGATGAATAGAAAGTTCAAAAGAACAGCATTTATCTGAAATACAAAGCTTTAGTAACATTATACACTACCATTCAAAAGTTTGGGGTCAGTAAGAATTTTTATTTTTATTTTTTTGAAAAGAAATTAATACTTTTATTCAGCAAGGATGCATTAAATCGATCAAAAGTGACAGTAAAGACATTTATAATGTTACAAAAGATTATATTTCAAATAAACACTGTTCTTTTGAACTTTCTATTCATCAAAGAATCCTGAAAAAAAAAAAATTGTACACAATAAATGTTTCTTGAGCAGCAAATCAGCATATTAGAATGATTTCTGAAGGATCATGTGACACTGAAGACTGGAGTAATGATGCTGAAAATTCAGCTTTGATCACAGGAATAAATTACTTTATAAAATATATTCAAACAGAAAACAGTTGTTTATTGTAATAATATTTCACAATATTACTGTTTTTACTGTATTTTTAATTAAATAAATGCAGCCTTGGTGAGCAGACAAAACTTCTTTTAAAAACATTAAAAATCTTACCGATTCCAAACTTTTGACTGGTAGTGTGTGTAGATAGATATATACATACATACTAGGGCTGAACAATTAATCGAAAAGTAATCGAAACCGAAATTCAGAACTTCTAACCAACATAATTTTCCCATGTCAGTCATTTTGGTCTTCAATCCTGTTAATACTTTCCTCTTAAAAACCTACTACCGTGTGTGTAGTCACGTGACTCCGCCCCGTCCAGTCAGTGGTATGGAAGCAACATGGAGGCGAACTCAAACTCAGAGTCAACACATAGAGACGCCGCGCGAGCCTGTGAGATCACTTTCGCTTGCGTCCTCATGAAAGTTTGTCAATTGTATGTGTTTCAAGGCTTGCCAGTTTGGACATTCACGCGATTTTAGACCATCAGATGTGTATCATTATATTGAGCTATAGCGCTGATGCATTGTTGCACACAAACATTCATACAGACAGTAGCTGCACAGCACGTGAAGATCACACGCACAGGAGGAGCGCAGAAACTCGTTGTCAACGCTGTGCTGTGATTTATCACTAAAGTAGCTTAAAAACTCAAAAGTTATAGCATATATTTTTCTACTTTTGAAGTAACTACTTACAACCCGCAGCTTCACAATTAATAGAGAGACGGTATGGCTAATTCACACATGCAGTCGCTCTCACATTAATGCATTAAAATAAATGTACCGGTACTGTGCTATTTTATCTGTATCTGATTTACAATGAGCAGATGTTATGAACCATAGATAAAATAACTGCTGAAAGTGAGCTCTCTTTCATTAGGAAGTCAGTGCACAATGAGGACAAAAAAAAAAAAATTCATTAATCGTAAATGTTCAATTAATCGATATTTTGATTTTAGATCATGTCATCCAGCCCTAATAGATCATAGATACATACATAGAATAACACACACTCATGAATTTATGCACAATAAGACCAAAAATTTAAATAATAAAGATAATTACTTGTAACACTATAAAATGTGCCACAATACTGTATGTGGTATCCAAAACCACAGAGAATCTCTTTCAGGCCATTAGTACTAGTCTAAACGGTCCAAATTACTTCTTTAGCAGAAACCTAAAACTGTGCAAAGCAGCTGTCTGAAAGTGTTTTAGCGATTTTGTGTTGATGTACCGATTTGATAAGACATTATTTCAATATGACAGTGTATCCCTGTGGAGATTTTGATGAGCCATACCCCAGAATACTCTATTTTTCATAAATTACTGTGATGTGTGAAAAATCTTTTGGTGTAAAAGTGTTCCTCACACCCTGTCCTTTTATGCGAGAATTTTCATATCATAACCGCTTGCATATCATAACACAAGCATGGTGTTTTTAATGCTACTCTGTTTAATGAAAGGCCTTTACGATAGCGTAGAGGAAGAGCGCTCAGCCACAGCAGGGATCTCTGGGAAGAAATAATTACCTGAGATGAGTTTTTACACCCATGATGCCCTGATCTCTGTAAACACTTTGAGTACTAATACAGTGCCAACTTCAAAGTGTGCTAATGACAGTTTTGCAAGTGCACAGAAATGTTTTTACTACCATTAGGGAGGCCAGAGTAAGAAGCGAAATTGCGTGTGAGCGTTTGATTATTTTGTAACAATGCTTGTCCAAGTAGAGGAGTGTATAATTTCTCTCTGATGTTGCAGTGCTTTTCGGCATTTATACGATTATGCATTCATGCGCATACCTAATGACTTATATCACCCTCCTGAGTGGGTCTGTCTCAAGACATTTCATAAAAGTCTGAGATGCACCTTCATGCTGACACAAGCTACACACCCCCTCAGGTGCACAAATTGTGAGGTCTGTTTTGCAGAGAATCTGCAATTTACTGCAATGATTAATTATCTCGTTCTAGCAAATGAGTATTTTTTTCCCAGCATTGTTTGTATGATTGGGGATTCTTTGAAAAGGAACACTTTATGAATATTGCAACATACTGGTATTACAGAGGCAGTTGGTTAAGATTTGTTCATATTAAGAGCTAAGGATTTCCCACCAGCAGCTTTCCCCGATGAGCCTAAGGTGGTTAGCTAGTCACCAAATCTAGTTAGGCTGGTCTGTTTTTATGGTTTTCAAGTGGTTTTGGTCATTTTTAGCTGATTAGACTGAGACACCAGCTTAAACTGGTTTAAACTGACCAGTTTAAAGGGATAGTTCACCCAAAAATGAAAATTCTGTCGTCATTTATACACCCTCAGGTTGTTCCAAACATACATAAATGTCTTTGTTCTGCTAAACGCAAAGAAAGATATTTGGAAGAATGTCAGTAACCAAACAGATCTCGCCCCCGTTGACTACCATAAGTAGAAAATATAAATACTATGGAAGTCAATGGGGGATGAGATTTGTTTGGTTACTGACATTCTTCCAAATATCTTTAAAGTGGAACATAATAGTTAGTTTGGAACATGTTACTGGTTCAAGGTTTGCTACCAGCTCTAACCAGCTTGACCAACATGGTTTGGTTGACCAATTATGACATCCTTTTCTCACCCTCATGTCGTTCTAAACCTGTATGACTTTTTTTTTTTTTTTCTGTGAAAGAAAATGTTGGTAACCAAACAGTTTCCGTTCCCATTCCTTTCCATTATATGGTCAAAAAATAGAATGGAAGTCAATGGGAACTGAAACCGTTTGGTTGTCAATGTTCTCCAAAATATCTTCTTTTATGTTCTACAGAAGAAGGAAAGTCATACAGGTTTCGAAAGAAGATATTTTGAAGAATGTTGGTAACCAAACAGTTTCTGATGAAAAGGACAAAAAATACAATGGAAGTCTGTTTGGTTACTAATATTCTTCAAAATATCTTTTGTGTTCCACAGGAAAAAAAAGAAAAAGAAAAAGAAAGAAAATCACTGGTTTGAAATGACATGATGGTGAGGAAATGATGATATTATTTTCATTTTTGGGTGGACTATCCCTTTAAACCAGTCTAAGATGGTAAACCCTAGCTGGATTCTCATCTTAGACCAGCTTGAGACCACCAAAGACCATAACTGACCATCTTAAATTGGCTAAAACAGGTAAATTAATCCTTTGTATCGTTTTTCTGCTGGCAATCTCCACAGCTGTTCACTGGGTCTCCTTTCACAGATGCTGTCATTTTATACCACCATCATTCTGCTGATTCATTATCTGCTAGACCACAATGATGAATCTATGAGGCACCAGAAACAATTTTATGATGTGTAACACACTTTACAATATGACATAACGGCATCAATTGGATCTCCTTTGTCCCAATAAAACGACTATCACGATACATGTTGCAGCAGAGTAGAATTAGAGTCAGAGGAAGAGGACAGGAGAAGGGTTTTACTGCAAGGCTGGCAATAAAAAGCTGATCTTGTCAGCGGTCCGGGCCCAGTGGAGCCGGGCAGTATGGAGGCAGGAAACTGGGATTAGATTAGCCTAGCTGCACACTGCAACATTACGTCCCTGAGACATACATCACAGAGCTTAATAAGGGCACATTAGTGGCAATGTGTTAAAACGCTCCTCTCTTTGGTTTTTGTCTCTATTTCCACATCACTAGCAGAGCTAGCAATCTCAATATGCAGATCTAAACATGCCAAGCTTATTGTGAAATGTGTGTCCAATTGATCCAACTTCTCGATATATGAGCCTATAAACAGTGTTTTAGAATCACTATTCTAAGCAATTGGATTTTATGAATTGAAGGCTGTTAAAAGCAAGTATAAATGCATGAATGTAGGCTATGCTATACATTATGTGTATAAAAGTTTTAAAATACACTACCATTCAAAAGTTTGGGGTCACTTTGATTTTTATTCAGATTTTTTAATTAATGTTTTTGAAAGTATCTTATGTTCACCAAGGCTGCATTTATTTAGTAGAAAATACAGTAAAACAGTAATATTGTGAAATATTATTACAATTTAAAATAACTGATTTCTAGCTTTATTATCTTTTAAAATGTAATTTATTCCTGTGATGGCAAAGCTGAATTTTCAGCATCATTACTCCAGTCTTCAGTGTCACATGATCCATCAGAAATTATACTGTAATACATTTTTTTCAGGATTCTTTGATGAATAGAAAGTTTAAAAGAACAGCATTTGTTTCAAATAGAATTTATGTTTCAATGTAAAAATCTTCATTGTCACTTTTATTCAATTTATTGCATCCTTGCTGAATTACTTTTTTTTATTTATTTTTTTTTTTTTTATAAATCTTACTGACTTTTGAAAAGTAGTGTATTAACATTACATTATAAAACACATTTTCCAGAACAGGACTGTTTAAATCAATACATTTTAAATGATAAAAAAAGAAAAACCAAGCACTAACAAGTTAACTTTTTCCTCACCATTGACGGAAATTTCCTGCTTTCCATGTTTTCACTGTTATATGGTAGGGGGCACTATTGCACATATTTCTGAAAGAGTACAGAATCTCCTGATCAAAACACAAGCAAAAAAGAAGCAAAAACATAAAATATCATATGCATATGTAAAATAACGCGATCATCAATATCAGCTTTGACGAAACTCCCCTCAGCTAGCACGTCTTTTTGAAGTGACTAGCAGCCTTGTCACCTGACCTGAATACTGCGCGCTGATTTGCTAAAACAGACTTATCGGTTTCTGTACACAAACAACTGTGAACTCGAGATGCCTTGACAGTGGACAAAACCGGCTTTTCTGACAAAACATATTTGGGTTTAGAACGTGCTATATGTGGAGAATAACGCAGGAAACTCATTTCATTTTTTTTTTAAGTGCCGTTTATCGGTTTTTGCAAATGAACTCCTTATATATATATACAGTTCTGTCATGAAATTCTAGATGGCGCATGCTGATGGGTCCTAACACAAGCTGATGTTAATTACAGCGTTAACTACTTGGCACAAGTTGATCGGTCCATGTCACATCTGCAGCCAAAGAGCTTGTTGCTCACACATTTAAACTGCTGGTTATCATTCACTATAGCAGTGCGCTTCAGAGTTCTAGTAATAAATTTTACCTAATATTTGATTTACTTATCTATTATGCTTGTTTTGAGGTTCCATTGATGCCTTAGAAGGCAGCTGCCTATGTAGACTGTAGACAGCAAGGTAGCTCATAGGTTTTGGAAAAAGCTTCTTTATTGAAACCTTGTGTACTGTAGTTTCTAACTTTCCCTGATACGGATAAACAAAGACATTGCGGTTGAGTGACTCACTTGTTCTTTTGTTTCTGTCTTTTTTCCTCACCGTCCCTGTCTATCACACGCTCACTCTTCCACCCTTCCTCTGTCTTTCTCGATCTTTCTTTCCATCATGCATTGATCTGACGCTGCAGGCGACTCGCTACTCAAACACAATGGGATGAAATTCACCACTAAGGACAAGGACAACGACCACTCTGAGAATAACTGCGCGTCCTTCTACCACGGCGCTTGGTGGTACCGCAACTGCCACACCTCCAACCTCAACGGACAGTACCTGCGCGGCCAGCACACCTCATACGCCGACGGCATCGAGTGGTCGTCCTGGACGGGTTGGCAGTACTCCCTGAAATTCACAGAGATGAAGATCAGGCCGACCAAGGAGGAGAATAAATGAGTGAGAACTAGAAAACTCGATTAGAAGAACTCAAAGATGGCTGTAGGTGTTAGAGACACTCGGTGCAAAAATGCAAGAACTTTCCGAATATGACTTCTTACTCATGTTTCTGTTTCTATCCGTCTTTCAATCCCCGTTTTCCCACCATCTTGTAGTGTTCGTGCTAATGCCCAGTGGGCTGCTGTTTTTCTCTTGATCTACTGTTCACATCTCTGAATATTATTATGATGAAACATTGCAGGTATCGTCAAAAATGTACTAATGAAAAAAATCAGTAGCTGTTGTCTAAAAAAAAAGAAAACACAAAAACAAAAAAAAAACTTCTGTAGCTGTGAAATTTAGCAAGAATGTGTAGCTTTTCATAAAAAATAAAGACTTTTAACTCTTCTCAAACATCCGACGGAGAGGCAGCTTGTCCTATGTTATTTTCGTTCAGTGCTTAATCAATAACTCGTAGTTAAACATGACAAGGTTGCTATTGGTGTGTCCAGCCACTGCTGTAATATCTGGGAGGTAACTAGGCTTTCCCACATGTCGAGTAAATACGTTATTGACCACCAGGGATGCTCAAAGAGAATACGTGTCACAGAGGTGGCTTTGAGAGTGATGGGCCAATACAGGCACATTTTTCACTCTGACAGGTCAGTCGGTGGAAGGTTTATCAATGGAGAAGCTGAACGTCTCTCAGAAATCACAGTAACCCTTTTGTGTTACTGCCGGTTAGCAGAATGTTGGATTTTATCTAATGCACAATAGGTCAGATTCACCTGAAATCCCAATGAGATGGATTGACAGAGCTTAAGGCTTAATCTTGGAGGAGATCTGAGAAGTGAACTTGGGTTGAACTGCTTTTATTGTTGTGAACAGACTGACTCTTCTGTTTTTATAGTCAGATCACCCTGGAGATCATTTCAGTAGATCATCAGTTTGCCACTAATATATGATCATGCATTCATTTAATGTCATTGTTTTTAGATAAATTGTGAAATCCTCCAAATCTTTTGCTAAAAAGGAATAGTTTACCCTAAAACGGGACAAGATCTAAATTACATTTAGGCATTTTAAAGCACAAATATTTTATTATATTGTAGCAAATAGCAAATGTTTTAACATTGCTTGGTTTGTTTTGGAGGCTCTTAAAAGTGTGAATTGGAATTAGCAAAGACTTAAGGGATTAGTTCACTTCAGCATTAAAATTTCTTTCTTCAGTTGAAAAGAAATTATGGTTTTTGAGAAAAAATTTTCAGGATTTTCAGGAACTTCAATGACTACCAATGGGTTGAAGGTCCGATTTGCAGTTTCAGTGCAGCTTCAAAGGGCTCTACACGATCCCAGCCGAGGAATAAGGGTCTTATCTAGTGAACCAATCTGTCATTTACTAAAAAAAAAAAAAAATGTATATACTTTTTAACCACAAATGCTCATCTTGCAATAGCTCTGCGATGCTCCACGCATTACATAATCACGTTGGAAAGGTCACGCGTGACGTTGGCGGAAGTACCGAGCAAGTGTTTACAAAGCGAACGTGCAAAGTCAAACGGCCTTTACAAAAAAATGTAAAACATCGATTTTGGATGATTTTGAAGTTGGAGGAGAAAATGAGATGGAGCTTTTCGTCCTATTGCGGTACTTCCACCAACGTCGTGCGTGACCTTACCAACATGATTATGTAATGCATGCTGCATCGCAGAGCTTTTATATAAAAAGTATATAATTTTTTTTAGAAAATGACCGATCGTTTCACTAGATAAAGAACCTTATTCCTCGGCTGGGATCGTGTACAGCCCTTTGAAGCTGCATTTAAACTGTAATTTGGAATTTCTTTTTGACTGAAGAACGAAAGACATAAACATCTTGAATGACATGGGGGTGAGTAAATTATCAGGAAATTTGAATTCTGAAGTGAACTAATCCTTTACTATAAACAGTACAACTGTTCAATACATTTTCAGTGACTCTTTCTGCACATCATATTGTCATTATGCCAGTAGGTGGGGACATTACGTTATGGGTCTTTACAGGTGAATTATTGACTCATTTACTAGAGTGAGTAATGAATCATAGAATGTTCAAAAACACTGATTCATTCAGGAATGAAAGAAATGGCTGGTTTTATGAGTAAATCGCTGAATCATTTACTCAACCGATTTGTTCATAAATGCTGATTCATTCAGAAACGAATGAATCATATTCATTCAAGTCACTATTTATGACTTAATCACTGAATCAATAATTCGGCTGATCTGATCAAAACTTTCACTTTTCTATAATATATGGCACTGACAATGAAAATATGTTTCCTTTCCAAACCATCAACTTGCAATGTCCTTTTACTTATTTACTTATGTTTTTATGTGTTTGTATTAGTTTTGATAACACAATATTGAACATGTTTCAACTGCTGTTTTATTTGTATACTAATGCCATTTATCCTGCAATGTCCATGTTTTTAACTAAGATCACCGAGTGTTTAGAATGTGAAAATCAGTTTCATAACTTTATTTGTATCTTCATATTTGTTGTGATTGTACATTGATTATCCTGTCAAAGATGAACATTGTCTGCACTTTAAACATCAAACTAGTTATTTCTGTTTCAAAATGTTTTACAATCACTTTTATATCTATATTGGATGGAATTAAAAGAAATAGTTTTATGAATCAAAGGATAACTAATCCCTCAGAGTATTTTAAAAATGCAAAGCATTTCAATATCAACCTGCTTTATTGTTAAACATTTATCTATGTTCAAATGGCTAACTTATCGTATATACTCCAATGCCAATCCCTACTGAAAAACCAATTTAACAACGTCAAAGGAACTACAACAGCTGTCACAGCCCAGCCAAACTGATGCGTTTTGATCAAGTTTGTGATACATTCTTGCTCAATAAAGAGAACTGCAGGCATTTCTGTGAGATGAAATTGTTTAAGATGAACGCCGCTATGCAGATTGAGTTTCATGGTCAATTCCCTCTGGAAACTGTAGGAGCGATTTCAAGGCTCCAGCTGTCCTAGCATGCACATTCAAAACGAAGAGAAAATGCCAATAAAATACATCCCCGTACCTCATCATGCCATGTTGTTCTTGCTCTCCACAGGTATATTAAAAGAAATTTGCTGTTCCTCATGGATGTGGAACTGATAAATGTGAGATATGGACTGGAATAAGTGAGATTGGTTTTGGACAGAACGTGTTTAACGTGTTTAACAGCTACAGCTTTTAGGTAAAGACAGATTCTCAGTTTGTGGCCCTATAGTTGCTCTTTGTGAACTACTTGGAACTCAGGAACCCCTGCTGATGGCCTCTCAAACTACACCTGTCTGCTGACTGCGCTTGCCAGTCATCCATGTAAATAATTTAACCGTGAAATTGAGCATGTCTTGCAGTATAACAACACCCCAGGATGACAAGAGGATGTTTTCCTTTCTTTACACATCTTGCCCTTCCTAACATCCCCCAAACCTTCAAACCCATCATTTGTGACAAGCTATCAAAGCGAAAGCAGATCTACTGTACACTATTAACACTTGGTACGCTCTGCTACAAATTCCGATGGACTTTTTTTTTTTTTTTCAGGTCTTGTATTAGAGGTATTTTTTTGTTGATCATTAAAATGTGTTTCATGTTCTGAGTGACATTTAATAAACATCCACAGTTTCTAACATATGTGCTTTCGGTGTGACTGAACCATTTCCTGTGACAGAAAAATAAACTAATTCCTCCTTAGCAGTCTGGGAGTGAATGTCAGCTGAGGTCAGCTCATTAGCTGGTAATTGACTAGGTATGCCAATAAAGCCTTTTAGGTAAAGTCTTTTTTTAATGTGAATATTGTGACTATCACATTTGCCTTTCTTTTAAATATTTGCAAGTGTGCCAATCTCAGGCCCAGATAGAACAACGAGGCTCTCAGCTGATGAATATTACAGGAATGTTGTGAAAATGTAAGACATTAAATGGAGGAAAGGAAAGATTTCAAAGAAAGATTGACTCTCCTATAGTATGGAAAGAAAAATGGTTAATATCCAGCAATCATGCAACATTCATTTTCATAAGGTGACAGCAACCTACTTTTTAAACATTTTATTTTATTTCCTAATGTGTTTTTGTATACGACTGGATATAAATCTGAAATAACAGTTTTTAGGAGGTTCAACCACGTAATGTTTATTTTAGGTTTCAGACATTTAAATACACACAAGTACTAAAAAAACAATACATTTAGAGTTTGTAAAATACACACTGATGTCTACAGAAGCAGCAATAACAATAATTTCCATATAATTAGATGACATGTTTTTTTTTCATATCAGATACATTGTGTAAGTAACTTTAAGGTTTACTCTATTCTTCTCCCAGTTCACCGGCTCACTAACTTTCATGTATTTCGGGAGGATGTGATGTGAATTTGCGTCTTGTTAATCCAACAGATCCGATTCTCTGTACTGCGGCACAAACTAACATGGCGACGCCCATCACGCATATAGCTCAACTAATGCGATCGTCATTAAGGTGTTTAAACAGCTAAACACATCCACTTGCACATATTTGACAATCAAAATAACAGATAGTTCATGTTATAGTTTACAAGTTTGTGAATATTTTAAAGTCCCCCTGTAGTCAATTATTTTATCCCTTAAAACTCATCTTTGATCACCAAAATGACATATTTTAAAAAAAATTGAAGTGAAAAAAATTTCTTCATGCCTTAAAATAGCTTAAATGTAACTCTACATCCTTGCCTCATTTAATATACACGGATCAATAAATATGCAAATTAGCCCCGCCTCCACTCGCTCACGCCAGCTGAAGAGTCTACTGTTGCCGTAGTGACGAGAAATTTTTTGTTTGTGTTGTGGATATTTAAGAAAAAAGCTTGCTTCGCTTCGTATATATTCAGTTTAATAGCTGTCCAACTGAACTGATCATATTTTCTGACGCTTAAATTGTATTTTAAATTATAAATTGGTAAAACGCCTTTGCAAAACATTCTGAATTCACTTGCATTTGTTTGGACTGCTCTCTCACTGAATCGCCTGAAGCGATTTCTCAGTAAAACAGACAGTATCGAGAGAACAAGCAGCCGTTTTCCTCTGTGAACATGCGCTAAATGGATGTTTGACAGTTTCGTTGCTTTTCTGAGTTTTCAGATTTAAAAAAAAAAAAAAAACATTCAGATGAAATCCTGCAGGCCCCCGTGTCTTCTCCGTACATGAAATAAATGCACATCCTTGAATGAGCGTGGATTTCCAGCGTATTTACTTGAACTTATCAGGCAGGCTAATATCTATGGTTTGATCCATTCCAGAGGCGGCCAAAATCAGAATTTATAATGGACTGAATAGCTCTCTCAGAACTTGGTGTGCGATGCCACACTGACTGACATGCATATGAATCACGGTCACATGCACACGCTCAGAGCAATATTGTTTTAGCTATGTTTTATAGTATTAAAATATTTCAAGACAAAAACATGCACTTTATCGGCTTTACTTCAAGTCAGCTGTCACTTTACTTTGGCGTGAGCCCCTATGCGCTCGCACACTTGGCACAGCCCTTGCGACGATTCTGTTATTAATTAATATGAATTAATATGATTAGCCTTTTGCTTGACTACGTTATCAAACAGCTAATAATGTGTTGCTAATGTTACACACACCGTTCCTGTTCTTCATCTCAGAGTCAGACAGCTGCCTTCTAACAATCAGTATCCTTACAAATGCTTTGAACAACTCAGAACGTCAGTGGAAAAAGGCATATAGTTTATCATAACATCGTAATAGACTCGCTATATTGCTAAATCTGCACAATTTTTCATATCAACAGAAAATATACCAGGATAACCTGGCTTCTCTCGAGACTTTCCTGCTTCAGAGCAGTCATAGTTAATGATATGCTAAAGCCTGCCGGCACGTTGTTGTGATTGGTTACAAGGTAGTCTGTGACGTCACAAACACCACCGATTTCAAACCGCGGGTTTTAGACTGTCTTTGGTTTACTGCAGTTTCAAACATAAAATACTCAGCAATGGTATGAATTTTCACATGGTTTGTCTTAAAGCATATTAAAAACACTACATAGTGTTACCCACAGGGGGTCCTTAAATAAAAAAGGAAAAATGAAATAAAAGCAGATCATCAGTCATACAGTGCTATTGTAGCTGCGGTGTGTCATGTAACAAAATCTCAGTGTGGAGCACTGGCTGTTGTCAGACTCCTTGTGCATACAAAAATCTCACTGGATTATTACAATTAATGGCAAAATGAATGTTTATAAATGTGAACTGATATTTTCTACTGACAAACTACAGCAAAATATATAAATAACTGGCTTAAAACCCATTTTGGAGGGTGAAAATACTGATATATATATCCAGACCTGGTCATTCTCTCACAAACTTTCTCCACAAATATAAGAGATAATGCATGAGAGAATCTCACAAAACAGAGACAAGAATATATAGATGAGCTAGACATATTCTTGTCTGCTTTGAGATTCTCTCATGCATTATCTCTTATATTTGTGGTGAAAGTTTGTGAGAGAATGACTCTGCAGGTCTGGATTCCAAGAACAGTTGGAGCATCTGTGTTGCAGGAAGTGTTAGAATGATGTGCATCTATTTAGCAGAACTCAGGATCAAAACCATGTGAGGGATGCATCAGAAGCGAGAGTCGTGCTGATGGAACGCTTTAGATATTCAACACTCAGCAAGTCATAAACACATCTGGCTCTTTATCTCCTTCCTCCAATATCGTTAACGCATACTTGTCTTTTACCCAGACAGATTTACAGAAGATGCTGCCCTATACTTCACCTCTGTGTTTCCAGCACACTAGACGTCGTCGTCTGGGGCCTCCCGACCAGGCAGATCGATATGGCCCATTGCATTTTAAGCTTTTGCATCATGAGGTTTCTGTATTACTGAATTGCATCTTCTCACAGTGATTCATGAGGGTACAAACATCTTCTTTTTCAAAGAAACCTCTCAGGCCTCTCACCAGCCACCTGCTGCAGTCATTTTGATGCACTGGTCCCTCATGTGATTGCTGTTTAATGAAAAACAGGCCAGCATAGCCCTGCTCTCCTATTACAGAATAATTGATTTGAGGTGAAGAATGTCCCTTGTAGAGGTGAATAGTTTTACCCAAGTCATTAATCCGCTCAACCAGATATTGAAACCCCCCGACCAGCCTCTTTAGCAGAAATTATCTCTCTTGCTCCCTTTCCCTCGCTCTCTTGTCGTCTAATCTGCTGTCAGTTAAGACTATGTATATGTGAAGTAATGTAAGCTCTATGACTAGTGTCAGTCAACCTGACTATGCAGTTTTAATGACTTTTTTGCACGTCATATACTGTAACAGCTTGTTTTTAAAGCGGGAGATTCCTGTCTAAGTAGAGTGCAAATAAGAGGGTCTTCTGAGGGGGTTTCCACTTTCTTTTAAAATGAAATGCCGATCATATGATTAACATATGATCAATGATCTTTAGGCCATTTGTATAGTCAAATATTCCAAGTCTGAAGGTCAGAGATTCAAACATGACAAATTCTACAGAGCATAAATGACAGCAAATTGTCTCACTGCATAATTTCTGTGTTATTCATCACCAGCAGCTCCACTTTTTGGTCAAAATCTCATTAAGGATTACTTCATCTTCATTTCACTGAAGTGAAATAACTGAAATGAACAGCAGATGAAAAAAAAAGATCACTGGTGTGCACAAAGACTTTATTTAATGGAACATAGCCTATAGAAATTATGAAAATAGGCTACACCACAATTAATATATATTATTATTGTTGTTATGTAATAATAATGATTATTAGGCTACATAATTACTATTATTATTATCATTATTTAATATTATAATTATTATTATTTATATATTTATATTAAATGAGGCTTTGCAAAGCATTATACACAAACCAGAACAATATGAATTATTGCTTAATAGATTTTCTCTCTCTGTCTCTGTGAATCAACAATTTATGACCTGAATACAGTAGCCTATACGTCCGACACGCGAGTTTTATGATTGACAGACACGGGTGAAAATGAAAAATAAAAACAGCCATGAAACGTGTCCACCACATTGGAACCGCAGGTAGTTTTTCAAATGGGGACTTTCCGTTGACGGATATGACAGTGAACTGAGGCCAAGTTCTGAGAAAGGGAGGCTGTGTCACAACACCTAGTGAGCTGCCTGCCTGTCTACCTGGCCACTGGCCAGCACTTTTTGGTGTCGTTGGCTCGTTTTTCAGTGGCACTGTGATGGGAAGTCTGATTCATTTTCGACTCATCACTAACCGGACAAGTCTTGGTTCACAGTTCGAATTCACTGGAAGGTTTTAGATTCAGTCCGATTTGTGAACGCATAGCTCTGGTTTTGTGAATCGGCTCAACTGATTCATTTCAATTCATGTAGGACCTACGTATTTGTTACTACTTTTTTTTCGTATATTAAGTGTTTTTGTGGTAGTTTTATTTTTTTTTTTTTTAATGTAGGTTGTAGGCTCGTGTCACACTGTTTTCGCTGCCTTGACAGGTTTTAGGCAATAATAAAAAAAAAAAAAACATGGACATCACCGTTTCTGTTTTTGAACAGAACGCGCGTTCATGAACGCTCTGTAGGCGGGGTCGAGCAAGTGAGCTGCCTACCTAGAAAGCACTTCTGCTTTTTGTTTTAGTATGCTCACTCACTAGACACAGCCAGTGTTTAAACGCGTTTGTATCACTTTCACTCATCATTTAACAATAAATCCACACATTTGTTCTTTCTCTTCTTATTTTCTTGTAGCCTTTTCAAATTATTATCAGCAAGATTCATAACAACGTGTCTCATAAATGGGCGGAAAAACAGAGCAATAATATTTCCGGGTGTCTGAATAGGGGGAACCCCGTGGTGTTTTTCTACCGTGGGTATACCACGAAAAAGTCAAAAGCATATCAATATGTCATCATAACGTGCTGTTAGTACAGACGGTTCATCTAAAACTTCCATGGCTTCAGGATCAGCTGCTTCAGACCCGTCGTTAAACGGGGTTTCGTCCACACCGGGTGAGAACGAGTACCCGTCGGGTTTTCCTCAGAGCATCTGCGATGAGGTCCCCAAAGAGAAGTACTTGTGCAGCAACTGTAACAATGTGTTGAATAAAGCGCGTCAAACGGTGTGCGGTCACCGCTACTGCCTCGCGTGCGTCAACTGGCTGGTAAGGTAAGAACCGTTCAAGCAGAACAAGCTACAGTTTCATGACAACCCACAAGACATGGCATGCATGGCCACTGGTTTTATTTTCGGTTTTGGTAATAATTATGTATGTTATGGAAATAATTATGGCTTATAATCACTGTGCGGTTAAGAAACTAACCAAAGGGGTATGGGAAGTTTATATATATATATATAATGTGTGTGTGTGTATAATATAAAGAACTTAGTATTTTGTATTTTATTATTATTTGGTAGTTTATTTGGTAATTTATTAGTGAGAAAAGCAGATGTAAAATGCTGTGGGTGAGTGTATGTGCTAAATGTCAATGTTATTAATAAATGCTTCAATTTCATACAGAAACAACAAGGACCTTGTGTGCACAAAATGTAAAGAAGAGGATCCCAGTGTTGAGAGTGACACTAGTGTACTGACTCTTGACCAAGTAATCAAAACTCTTTTTTTTTATTCTACTTTGCAATGATGTTTTCATTCTCTCTCTCTCTGTCTATCTATCTATCTATCTGTCTGTCTGTCTGTCGTCTTAGGTGATTTATGCCTTTACACAAATGTGAAAGCGAATGTGTTTACATTATGAAGGCTTTGAATTGCAAAGTATGGTGTTAAGACAGTGGAAAAATCGTGACTCATGTTTGGAAAGATATCATAATTTCCCCGCTTGTTTCAACTACAGTTCTTCAATGATGCGGCTATCAATAAAGAAATTTTGGATCTGAAAGTTCACTGTGCTAACCAAGGCTGCCCCTGGAGAAGCACCCTGAAGAACTTTGAGGTACTTTTCTGTTTTTGTCATAGAAATTCCATTCATTTAGCTTGCTATGATACTGATTCATAATAAGATTATAGATACTCTTATTGTATATCGACGATGCAGTAAGTTAGTCGTATATAATGAATCTGTAATGCTCTTTACAATGTGTAATCAGGTGAATGATCAATTTATGAGATTTTCTTCTAAATTATGTATTTATTAATAGCAAACAAAACAAGAGCTTCTCAGGTCCTGATGTGAAGATCATGCTTTTGAGTCGCTTCCCGAGCCGTCAGATAAAGTCTAGCGCTTTCCACTGTACATTAGATTAGAACATCAAGCTAATATATGTAAGACCAAAGATCAGGGCTGTTCACGGGCTGGTACACATTCATGTAATACTTACAAAGCTATCGGGAACAATGTAATGCTTTCAAATGTCTTTTACACTTGACTGACTCAAAAACAAATGTGGATTATGGGGCTTTTATCGATCACATTAGTAACTTCTGTTATCACGTTGTTAAATCATAGGAACTCGTTAAAAAAATAGCTGCATTTCATGGCAGGCAGTCATACTCGGTTACAACCACAAGATACTATTTTACGGGAATCCTAACATGGTCCCTCTGTGGTCATTTCATAACATGAACCAGCCATTAAGACATTAATCATATAGCTGTTGTGCAGATGTTGTCCAGCATAGTGAATCAATCCTCATCTGTTAGAGCAATAACAAGCTCATACTTTAGGTTTTGAAAAGCGTTTTTAGAGGTCAGTGTTTTGTCGATTAGAGACTGTAGAATTTTCGATGACTTTGACCCTCATGGCTGCCTAATGGAAGCCTTTTGTGTTTTTACCTTCTTTCTGTACTCAAGAGAGTCTGAAAGCCTTTTGAGAATATCATTGTTCACAAGCTCCCTATTAGAATAGAATATTGTAGGTTGTGCTTTAGAGTTTGTTTTTCACTCAAAACCATATGATCAAAATGTACAGTACTTTTGCAAAGTTGTAGAGGGTTATTAAGTGTATGGAAATAAAGTAGCATGATCTAATTTGTAGTAATCATAGTTATAAATCAAAATATGAATATACATACACACACCAAAATATATAACCCCAATGTTGTTCAGACCTGTACGCTGTTAGTTTTAGTGTTTTTTACAGTAGAAAATAGATGTTTTAAAGAATCTTCAAGCTTTTTTTCATATAGCGACAGGTCATTGTAACAACCAAGCTGTAAAACTGGCAAAACACCATTACTGAAACTAAAAATAACGTGTGCGCAATATTCTACGTTTTTAAAGGCAAACAATAACTCTGTGTGAGGAACAGACCAAAAAGTATTCACTTAAATTGAACTGGCATGTTCTTTGAAATGGTGCTTTTTGTGTTTGTGTGTTTTTTAAAGAAATATTCATTATGAACTGTCCTTGTATATAAGAGAGCAGCATGAAGATTTTTGGGTGAAAATTTTCCACAGAAAAAAGCATACACGTTTAGATTTGACATGAGAGTAAATACATTTTCACGTTTTAGTTGAATTATCCCTTTAATAAGTTCAATTACTCTTTCAACAGGACCATCAGAGTCAGTGCGAGTATGCCCTGATCCCTTGCAATATTGGCTGTGGCATAATGGTCCAGAGAAAGACGCTGGCCACGCATCTGGAGAGGGGCTGTCCCAACAACAAGACCACATGTCCCTCTTGTGCCGGTGTCCTGACACCGAGAGAACTCCAGGTAAGCTTAGAAAATGACCCTTGGGGACTGTATACACTCCAAAAAATCTGTCTAGTTTATCTACAGTGAAAATTCATGATAAATGTATTTATATTCTTAAAGGGTTAGTTCACCCAAAAATGAAAATTTTGTCATTTATTACTCACCGTCACACCCGTAAGACCTTCGTTCATCTTCGGAACACAAATTAAGATATTTTTGATAAAATCCGATGGCTCAGTGAGGCCTGCATAGCAGCAAGAACACTCCCTTTTTCATTACCCAGAAAGCTACTAAAAACATATTTAAAATGGTTCATGTGACTACAGTGGTTCAAGCTTAATATTATAAAGCAACAAGAATACTTCTTGTGTGCCAAAAATAACAAAATAGCAACTTTATTCCACAATATCTAGTGATGGGCGATTTCAAAACACTGCTTCATGACGTGTTGAAGCTTTACAAATCTTTTGTTTCAAATCATATGTTTTTAGTAGCTTTCTGGGTATTGAAAAAGGGAGTGTTATTGCTGGCGATGCAGGTCGGATTTTATCAAAAAATATCTTAATTTGTGTTCCGAAGATGAACGAAGGTCTTACGGGTGTAGAACGACATGAGGGTGAGTAATTAATGACATTATTTTCATTTTTGGGTGAACTAATTCTTAATATATCACAATTATCTCAAAGGGTTAAGACAATAGTTGAACGAACGCAAAGTTTCTCAGGGGAACGCAAATGTTTTGCGTGCAAATGCAAAGTTTTCTTCCCATATATTTTTTTCCTCCACCATATCCCTTTAGGGCCTCCGTACAAAAGTTTTGCGAGCGAACGCAAAGTTTCTTGGGGGAACGCAAACATTTTGCAAGCAAACAATGTTTTGCAAAAGCATTGACATATAATCAAAACTGAGCATACCATCTCATTATCATTTCCATCATCATGTCCCTTTAGGGGCTTCGTATAATCTTGTTTTAACAATGATTGGATATTTTACTGCGAGAAACGAGAAAAAAATATAGACCAAGAAAATGCTTTATTCAGTCATATATTTGATATAGAATCTGTTGCAAAACTGTTTTGCTTTGCTTAAACATACAGACATATGCTGTATATATTTGTGCAAATAATATGTTCATAATGCATGTATGATACATGGGTGATATTGTACGAATAGGCCTGTAGTGCAAGAGATTCTGCCTCTTTCGTTGTTGCTAGAGTGGTTTTGGGTCAGCATGCCCTTGCTTGAAGCCCCATGGCTCGGTTTTAAGCCACAGACGAAGTCTCCAGTGTTTACTGCTGTCCCATATTACTTTTTTTTCCTGTTTCACCCATCGGGACCTGCACTCCGGGACATGGATTAGAGGAATAAAAAGGAGGGGAAAAAAGCAGAAATCCAGTGAATTTAGACATCAAGCTTCAAATGCTTCAGCACATTAGTCAAGATATCTTCAAATGCAATGTGTTTCTCGCTTCAAATTAAGATAAAAAGCCTGAATAAGATGTTTGGAAAGTTTGTGGCACAAAATTATTTGTGCAAAACTTTCATCACTGTAGTTAGTGTAAGTGACTTTCCTAATTTCTTCACAGAAACATGTGTGTTCCAGTTCAAGCGATAAGAAGACGGCAAAGGCAGATAAACGGCAAAAGGTATAGAACAACTGGTTTTGGTTTACCACTGATCATTGTGATATTGCATGTACAATTCTAAAATATGTTTCCTTTGTAGAATAATCACTCGGGCAGCTCAAAAAAGAAAGAGCCATGCGTTTTCTCAGATGTTGGTTGTCCGTTTAAGGTTGGTCTTTTAATAACGGTACCTGTTTATATGTTAATCAAGATGCTCTATATAGTTTTGTGGAGAACAGAGTTTTATATTGAGCAGAAACTTCTGGACATTTAAGCCACATTTATAAAATATATGAATGTCATTACATTAGATCAGGGTTTTTCAAAATGTGCTTTGGGAACCCCCAGGGGCCAAGGGGCTTCTATGATGTACACATTCTTCTACTACTTCCTCTACTATATATACTTCCACAAATACTTCTTCAAAGAATTTCCTCAAATACACACACACACACATACATATATACATATATATATTTTTTTTTGAGGAAGTTATTTGAAGAAGTATTTGAGGAAGTATATATAGTAGTGGAAGTAGTATGTTATGGAAATGATACAATGTTTTGCTGCAATGATTTATTGCATGGGAATATGTCTCTGTGTGTGTGGAGGAAGTGTATATATAGTGGTGGAAGTAGTATATAATGGGAATGATACAATATTTTGCTGCACCGTTTTATTGCAGGGTAATGCAGACAAAGTAAAAGAACATGAGTCCTGCAGTCATGTGGGCCATCTACAGCTTCTCTTGGATGTGACCAGGGCTCTTCAGCGTACCTTGAGTTCCCCAGCTGAGCGAGGCCACCACGAAAGCCCTGATTTTCTTCAGCCTGGACTGTGTGGCGCGTCCCTCTCTACTCCGATTGAGGGTGAGATTGAGACTGACGGAGGAGATCCAGGAGTGAGTGATAAGGCCTTCAGCCTCCATGATGATCAGGTTGAACTTGCCGTAGGCCAGCAACTGGATGCCCTACAGCAGAGAGTGCAGGTTATGGAGAACATCATCTCAGCTTTGAACCGAGAGGTGGAGAAGACGCAGCTCAGTGTCGTCGCACTGGAGAGGGACAATTACAACAGTCAGCAGATCATTCAGCACTTAGAAACCAAGGTAAGTTGGAAAAAAAAAAATATATTTTTCATAACACTAATAGTATGGAAATTTTACCTTTAAATGGAAATAATGGTTCTAAATGGTTTTGTAAACATTGGTCAGTTTTAAAATGCCAATATTATGAGGTTTGTATCATGAGTTTCGTTTTTTTTTCTAACTTCTGGGGACTTTTAGAGATGGTACAATGTGATGACGTATATAGACGATGAGATAAGAAATCTGTGGTGCTGCCACACTGACGTTCACATGCAAATTATCTGCTAGGATTCTCACAGTCATGTCCACCACTTTGAATATTGGAATTCCAGTGCAGCAGCACGCATTGTCAGGAAGGGTGGGGAAAAAAATAATTGGACATTTTCAGATCTCTTCTTGAAATGTCATTCCACATTATTTGTTTTTAAATATTTAAGTGATGGTCTCAAAAAACAGATTTGTGTAGCAGATGTTCTTTCCATGCATACAAATGTACTATGGAAATCATCAGTGTTAGAAAAAAATGTAAGAAGTGACTTTTAGTTCATGACTTTTTAATTCATAATTCATTAATTTGGTCACACCCCACAGGATATAGAATTGGAATGACAGGAAGAGATATTTACTGAATTTCATTATGAATTAGTCTGACACAAGTTTGACAGCTAATTACATGTTTAATTTGATATAAGTATGTCTGTTTGTTTATTCCGTATTATGTAGAATATTTTTTTTTAACTTATTAGGCATACACTACCGTTCAAAAGTTGGTAAAACTTTTTAATCTTTAACCAAGGCTACATTTATTTGATCAAAAATACAGTTAAAAAACAGTAATATTGTGAATTATTATTACAACTGTTTTCTAAAATGTATTTCATTCCTGCGATGGTAAAGCTGAATTTTCCAGTCTTCAGTGTCACATGATCCTTCAGAAATCATTCTAATATACTGATTTGATTCTAATAAAGCAATGAGCCCCAAGAAGCCGTGGTTTACAGTGAATTTATAACAGCTAAGGGACGTTGTTAGGCACAACGCAGAGCGGAGAATACAGCATTTTTAGTCTTTTTCACGGATTGTGAATTAGGATCGTTTTGACAACAGTGTCGTCTGAGCGCGGAAAAACTTCTCTGTTTTAAGCATATCGTTGTCGTGTAAACGTACCCTCAGTCGCAAAGACTTTTATATTGAAACTTGTTGTGAACACGGAACAAGATGCAAATGACAAATGCTTTGACTAGTGCTGTCAGTGTCAGCAGGGCACGGGAAAACTTATTAAATGTTAAAAGGACAAGATCGCAGTGGACATTCAAACGGATTTTTTATTATGAACATAGGACTGACCTGAAGAAAAATGCTAAATCCGAATGCAGGTAATAAACTCGGTCACTCGATATCTCTCTCACAATACTCTACATAATGCAGTAATCTTCAATGATAAAAAAATCAATTGAAAACAAACGTATTTACATTGCCAAGACAGGCGCAGCAACATACACACTCAGTGGCGCAGCGAACTATCCGTTTTATAAAGTAACATTTACCCTTATTATTTTCACAGTTGAAAACCGCTGTGCTGCTTAATATTTTTGTGGAAACCATGATTTTTTTTTTTTTTTTTTTCATTATTTGATGAATAGAAAGTTAAAAAGAACAGAATTTATTTGAAATCTAAATCTTTTGTTACATTATAAATGTCTTTCTTATCACTTTTGATCAATTTAATGCATCCTTGCTGATTAAAAGTATTAATTTCTTTCAAAATAAAATTTTTGATCTATAGTGTATCTCTCAAAACTAAGTATTATTAAAATAATTCATGTACATCACATTGTTTTCAGATAAAAAAAATCAAAATCTGAATCCATTGACAATGAAATATAGTGAGCTATAAACAACACAGATGTGCTGATAATAAATGTTTACCCTGTATGCTATAATGTTAATTTATTATATATGAGTATTAATCAAATTGCTTGTCATCTAATGTTTCTTGAAATACCTCATATGTTGTGTGTATAATAACATGTTTATGGGTAATTTATACTGAAAATGACCTGTATCTTTAAAAACTACACTTATTTAAATTCTATCTAAATTAAACATCAAATTAAAATTCTGCATCCTGCTACCTCATTTCAAAAGTCACAAATTCAATTCAGTTCTGAACAGTGCACAACACTGATATCACATTATTTCCATCCAGGATTATCAAAATCAAAGCACTTGCTTTCCACTGTGTGTAAATAGCAATAACATATTTCATTACTTTGATGTGTCCTGCAGTTAACCAGGCATTGATCTCATGCTGTGAATCTGCAATATGGTTGGAGCTAATGAATGTGTTTGTGCAACAAAAGAGCTGAAATGCTATATAGGAATCTCTGGAAAACATTTGTTTCCTGTGATGTGTTTTTTATTTGTAGCCGCTGGGTCGCATAATTCATGTTTTAAATAAGAACTCACATAAAACTAACAAAGGTATTCGTTTTTTTGGGTCTGAATGATAATTTATTTTTCCCTGTGCTCATCTTAACACCGGGAGGTGATAACAAATGATTATGGTTGTGTTCTGACGCTCGACCTGAAGGGGTTATTTAACACACAGGAGACGAGATGACACTCCTGAAGTGCTGAAAATGAAGAGATAAGTTGAAGTAAGGATGAGAGGGGAATGAGTGGTAGAAAATAGATTTGTGTGACAATTCTCCAAGTGCTGTTGAGGAAAAAAAAGGATGTGTCTAATAGGATGTAGCTATCTTGTTCTATTTCTATATTTCGAAGTGTCTCGCACAAGGCTCCCGACCTTAACCAGCTCTGAAGGTCCATTATGATACATTAATTTTATGTTCTTGAAGTGAGCCAATCTGTATCTTTGTGTGATTCATCTGTGATAATGGTTTTCCATCACATTTTAGGTAGCCGAGCAGCAGCAGAGGCTGGCCAGGAAAGACATTCACATCACTTCATTGCAGCAGTGTATCAGCGCCCAGCAGGACGTCTCATATGATGGCACCTTTCTTTGGCGGTTGTGTGATGTCAGCCAGAAACTGAGAGAGGCTGCCAGCGGCCACAAGATCAGTCAGTACTCGCCAGGTACCAAAGCACATATCTCCTGCACTGCTCTTAAAGAGAGAGTTCTTCCAAAAATAAACATTAATAATGATCTGTACGACTTACTTTCTACTGTGGAGCACACAAAAGAAGAAATTAATAGATTTCCCAATTCAAATTGATTTTTGATTCAAAGATCTATCTATCTGTCCATCAATCCATCCATCATTTTTGTAATGTATATACAAATATATACAAAACAATTATATACAGATAGATGATTTTAATAAATGTTTATATTATCTATATATATCCATATATTATCTACCTACCTGTCTGTGTCTATATATAACTATAATTTTAATATCTGTCTGGCTATCTTATCTATCGGTCTGTCTGTCTACCAGTCCGTCTGTCTATCTGTCCATCTATCTACCTGTCTATCTGTCCATCCGTCTGTCTGTCTATCTATCGTCTGTCTATCTATCATCTGTCTGTCTGTCTAGCTACCTGTCTGTCTGTCTATCTATCCATCTGTCTGTCTGTCTATCCGTCTGTCTGTCTATCTGTCTGTCTGTCTGTCTGACCATCTATCTATCTGTCTGTCTGTCTATCTACCTGTCTGTCTATCCGTCTGTCTGTCCGTCTATCTATCTATCTATCTATCTATCTATCATCTATCTGTCTGTCTGTCTAGCTACCTGTCTGTCTTTCTGTCTGTTTATATATCCATCTGTATGTCTGTCTATCCGTTTGTTTGTCTGTCTATCTGTCCATCTGTGTATATACCGTCCGTCCGTCTGTCTGTCTGTCTGTCTATCTATCCATCTGTTTGTCTGTCTATCTACCTGTCTGTCTATCTGTCTGTCCGTCTGTCTGAACATCTATCTGTCTATCTATCTGTCTGTCTTTCTGTCTATCTGTCCATCTGTCTGTCTATCTACCTGTCTGTCTACCCGTTTGTCTGTCTGTCTGTCCATCTGTGTATATACCTGTCCGTTTATCTGTCCATCCGTCTGTCTATCTACCTGTCTGTCTATCCGTCTGTCTGTCTGTCCGTCTGTCTGACCGTCTATCTATCTATCTATCTATCTATCTGTCTGTCTGTCTGTCTGTCTAGCTACCTGTCTGTCTTTCTGTCTATCTATCCATCTGTCTGTCTATCTACCTGTCTGTCTGTCCGTCTGTCTGAGCATCTATCTATCTATCTATCTATCTGTTTTTCCATCCATCCATCCATCCATCCACCCTTTCCCAGCACTAAAAGATAATGATAACTTGATGTTGATTCAGTAACCAGTCTGATAGATTCAGTGAGTTCATTAAGCGATAGATACATAAGACTGATTCAAATGGTAATTCATTAGTTAGTGAGTCTTTTTGATTCATTAAAAGAACTGGCTCACAAGAGTCATTTGTTTGTGAATCAGACTACACTGGTAGCGCTGTATGTTTTTAGTCATTTGTTCAGGGATTACGGCGACATCATGTCGGTGTGCTGCATCATGTCAGGCTGCTCTTTTATATGTATCGAAGGTAGATGGTGACTATGTGTTGTCCATATGAGCAGTGCATCATATTCCAAATCATATGATAGACTGTGTAAGGAACAGGCCTACATCTACGTTGTGATTCAGAAAAATCTTCCCCTGGGCTTTATTTTTCTAAGCATGTTCAATTTGCAGTTTCAGTTAATCAATATTATTAACAATCACAGGCTCCCTCACTTCTGTGCCGAAGCAAAACAGTTTTGCCAGCACTGAGTACTTCAATGCATCAGACTGGACTCATCAGGAGAGCTGCGTTGAATGAATGTTAGTTGTTATCATACATTGAGGCAGAATCGATGCTCATTCTTAAGACCAGTGCTAAAAATTGAGTTGGTACCAGAGAAAGGGAAAGCAAAAAATAGCAAATGTGGAGCAGTTATAAAGACTGAAATGAGGTGGTTTGCCCAGTGGGCATGTGTCTGTGTGAACACAACTGTAATGTTTGTAGAGAAAGACTGAAAGCGAACAACTGAAGGTAATTTCATTGACTTGTTTTCTTTCCCATCATTACAGAATAGGATATCAGAATAACTGTTCCGCCAATAAAAAAAGTCAGCAAAAGGAAGCCACGCGTTTGATTTTTGAGATGAAAGAAGTTCTCTGGTTATCTGCTGCTATTTTTAAGAGTTTTAACTAAAGCCCATCACGCTTCACATAAAAATGACAATGCATTGTTTTTCAGCTTTCTACACTGCCAGGTATGGATTTAAAGTCTGCATGCGGCTCTATTTGAACGGAGATGGGGTTGGAAAGGGAACGCACATCTCTCTTTTCTTTGTTATAATGAAAGGAGAATATGACCCCATTCTTTCATGGCCATTCAGACACAAGGTAAAACGCTATAATCAAACTGTCAATCATTGAATCAGTCATTCGTTTTATGCTTATCTGTAAAGTTAATGACACTTATTGCTAAATTCATACATTAAAGGAGTCATATCATGAGGAATCAAATTATCCCTCAAATTATCTTTCAAAATAAAAAAGCATTGATTTTGTATTATGAAATTATACTGCAAATTTAAGAATTTAAAATGTCCTGACCAGTCGTCCAAGACACTTTACAATAAGGATCTATTTGTTAACATTAGTTAACTACATTGGTTAAATGGATAGTTCACCCTCATGTCGTTCCAAACCTGTAAGACTTTCATTAATCTTCGGAACACAAATAAAGATCTTTTTGATGAAATCGGAGAGATTTCTGTTCCCACTTTGACACTTCAAATGTTCATAAAGAGATCGTAAAACTAATCCATATGATTTAAGTGGTTTAGTCCAAATGTTCTGAAGAGACTCGATTGCATTATATGATGAAAAGTTTTAATTTAGGCTTTTATTCACATATAAACATTGATCAGTGAACATAAACCTAAGCTCAACCGAACCTGCTTGATGCACGAGAACAAACCTCTTGCCGAAGTTCAAACGTGCTGCTTAACACACGAGAATGAACCTCATTGGTTCTCGAATGTCAGGCAAACATGCTTGAGCTTCTGTTTACCAGATCTGATGTGCATATTGATGAACGTTTATATGTGAATAAAAGCCTAAATTAAATCTGTTCATCATATAAAGTGTCTCTTCTGAAAATTCAGACTAAACCTCTTAATTTATATGGATTAGTTTTATGATTTCTTTATGAACTTTTTAAAGTTTCAAAGTGGTAGTCACATAGCTGTCAGTGGAGGGACATGTATGTCTCAGATTTCATCAAAAATATCTTCATTTGTGTTCTGAAGATGAACAAAAGTCTTACGGGTTTAGAACGACATGAGGGTGAGTAAATCATGACAGAATTTTAAATTTTGGGTGAATTAACCCTTTAACATGAACTAAGAATGAACAATGTTTCTACAGCATACATTAATCTCAGTTGATGTTAAGATCAAAAGTTATATCTGTTAACATTAGTTAATGCACTGTGAACTAACAGTTTTGTTAACTAACATTAACAAATGTTAATAAATGCAGTACTAAAAAAACTAAAATGAAAACTGAAAATATAATTCAAAATAATTATAAATACAACAATAAAAATAATACTAAAATAACTGTCCATAAGTAAAAATGCTGTTCACATATTGAACAGTGCTGCTTCTATCTTGCAGTGATTGTCATTGTAAAATGAGCTTTATTATGTTCTACTCAAGGGGACAGAACACTTGAAGTGAGCACTCTGAAGGGAGCATTGAAGGGCATTACCATCTCATGTGTGCGTGTTTAGTACACCTAATGTGAAGACATGCATCACTGCCACTTTATTTATACTCTGATTTCCCTTTTATAGGTAATACTTTTTGGGCCAAATTATTGTTGTTATTTTATTAATTTTAGTCTGATTTTATCAGTTTGACAGCACATTATAGAGTAGATTGCGTTATTATTCTGCTATTGAATGATGGGGCTGTTCAAAATGTGAAACTCAAAATTTCACATTGAAGGAGAGATTCAGATGGAATTCTTAATGACCTGAAAATTCTTAAAGGGTAAGAGAGAGTGAAAATGGTTATGAAAAACTAAATTAAACTGTTTATGGTGCAAAAAACTTCACTAAGTGCACTTCAGGACAAAGAATGAAATAATAAATGTGTGATATGACCCCTTTAATAGTGGCTTCTGCTGTGGTTCCTCAATCATGTGCCATCAGCATTTTCCATGACCTTCCACTAACGTCTCCTGCACGTACCTGGCAGGTAACGTTCTTTCTCATAGATCAGAACCAGAGGGAGCACGTCATCGACGCTTTCCGTCCCGACCTCTCCTCTGCATCTTTCCACCGCCCCGTCTCAGAGATGAATGTGGCCAGCGGGTGCCCACTGTTCTTCCCTCTGGGGAAATTGAGGTCGCCTAAGCACGCCTACTGCAAGGATGACACGATCTATATCAAGTGCGTGGTGGACATCTCCTCTTGAACCGTGAAGGCCTGCTTGTTAAGGAGGACTGGATACATAAGGGAGTATAAGACAGAGGATTTGGATAAAGTGAATATGGAGTGCAGAGAAACAAACCCAGAATTATTCATGAACTTTTTGGTTCTTTTGGTACATGGATAAAAGCTCTTTATGTTTTATACAATAATTCTTTTATTTCTAGTTATTTTGAATATATTTCTTTTTTATTTATTATGGATTGAACTCTTCTAGATTTTGAATATCATCCTGACAGTTTTCATATTGTATTTGTAATAAATAAAATGAGTTTGCTACCTTGTTTTTGTGTTTCCTCATTGCATAGTTTATCTGCATGGCATTTCTCAACATTGCAGATCAATTTTGGCTACGTTTACATGACAACAATGTACTAAAAATGGAAAAGTTTTTCCTTTGCGTTCTTCGCTTACAGAAAACAGACGTTGTTAAAACGATCACCGTTCACACAGATATGTGAAAGTCTTATACTCCTGACAGGCCAGGAGTTGGCGATGTCACTTTGTAATGAAACACTACGCACATATAGACTAAACACGTAATACGCATGCGCTTGATGTCACCGTTTTCACAAATTTGTGTTTTTGAATAACAAATAAACGGCCCCTATGATTTGAATTACTTGTGGTGCTTTGTCTTCACACAAGCAGAATTCAATATTATTGGCATTTAACATTTGATTTCTTGCTATAATAAAAGCAGTGTTATTTTAGTATCATTCAGATACTATTTTTTTTTTCCAAAATATGTTGGCATTTGTTTGAACATCAGAACAATAAAATAGATACTATTTTAGTTTTTATTAATATTTTGAATTAGTTTTCATTTTTATATTTTTTGTTTTCATTTTAATTTTAGGGGATGCTGACAACACCGTTTTCAACTAAAAACGGAAAGTTTTTATGAGTTTTGGCCATTGATGTCAGCAGCGTTTTGGGGGCCTGAAAATGCAAACTTTTGAAAACGGGTTTCAAAGTGCAAGTTTTTGAAAACGGTACCGTTATGGATGGATGGATAGTGTCCACACCAACGCATGATATCCTTCTGTTTATCACTAGTGTGTTTTCGTCTTAAAACAGTATTTTAAAATGAAAATGATCCTTGTCTACACTAGCTTTTCTACAGTGTTTCAGAAACGATCTCCGTCTACATTACATGACCGAAAACGCATGTCACATGACCGTTCATGCACGCTGGGCATGTGTGTACAAAACAGTTGACTCTTGAGCATGTAGGCAAAGTCCCTTTAAGACAAGTCATTTCACTCGGCGGCCATCTTTGAAACGCCTCTCGGGCATTCAAGTGCAGCTCCTATCTCTTTGAATGGGGAAACATCAAATTCTCCAAAGCTGTTTGCCAAGCTTTTGATTAAATTTAATATTTGAATCACCAATGAAATCTGACAACAACGCTCTCATAAATTTTCTTTCTAAACGCTCGAATCATGACAAAAAAAATGTATTTTTCAGGATGGGTCAAGCTAATGCGCATGCGCAGTCCTAAATGCGTGTCTCTTGTATCTCATTTCGCAGGCGCGTGTCTGACTGTTTCTAACGGCCGCTGCAGTGACGCGATGACTTTACCAATCAGCGATTGGCTCTTATTTAGAAGGCGGGACTTATTCTGCCATGTTGCGCTTTGCACGTTCTCCCATTCAAAACATAACTGTGTCCGAAACCGCTCCCTATCCACTATATAGTCCACTACATCGGGTGTCGGACATTTGAGTGACGCGGCTTTGATGTAGGCAGCTGCAGTATTAAAAAATGCAGAGTTAACAGCTTAGTGGATGCTAAAAATGACAAATTAAATGAAAATGAGAAATGTCTTAGCAACTAGCATAAATAAAGTTAATTTAATTTTTTCAATTTATTTAATTTATTATTTTAACATTTATTTTAAAGCCAGCAGTTTTTTTTTATGGTTTTAGTTTAGTTTTAGTTAACTAATAACCCTGAATAAAAGTCCTTGCTTTGGTTAGTGCAAATCATATATCATTCCGCTTACTGTACTTGTATTTATTTTGTAAACTGATTAGCATCAAAACTTTGATATCTTCAGTAGTAGGAGAGTGAAAAGTCATTCAGATTTGTGTAGCATACATCCTTATCAAATATAGTATCAGATTAGCACATGAAAAGATCAAATGGGCTCATGATGTTTACACTTATAACATTTTCTGATATATATTTTCACTATGAAGATCCATATTTTTTCACCAAACATAAGCATGCAGTGGCTACTGTGCAAAATCACTTAATTTTTACTTGAAATGTTTCTGTAAAAGTGTAATATTTGCCGCTGCAGCATTTTGTTTTTGATTTTGTTACCTTCATGATAACACTTAAAGGAATGTGTGCAAAAAATCAACCTAGTTCAGCTGGTAAGGAGTTTTTAAAAGTCCTGAAAGTAACTATTAGAAACCAACTCTGGAGAGAAACTTCAGCTACTTTTCCCTTTCCTTAAACACATTCAGTTGTTATTCTTAGTTTAAACTCTAAAGCGGAATGAGTACAAAGTAACACTCGGCATCAAAAAACTAAATTCTCTTGGCATTTGGCAGCATCCAGTCTATGGTTAGTTGTGTGTTGTGACAGAATTTTCATTTAGTCAGCTCGCCGTGATCCTGTGATGTCTGTCTGAATCACAATGTCCGAATTTCACAAGAATATTACTGTTATGCCAGCAAGTACAAGCCATTATGTGTTAAAAACGTAACTGCATTGTGACAGTTGCACTGCCAGCAAACCTTTGATACCAAGAGCATACATGCTGACAGCTCACTCTGACACATCTCACACATCCATCCTCATCAAAAATAAAACCATAACATTTTATAATAACTTTCATAAGTAACATTAACAAACGTATGCTCAGAATATCAATTACGTAGATTCAAATAGATAAAAATGTCATTAAATGTTAATATTCAAATAACTATAGATTTTATATTTAAAATCTAAAATAAAAATGGAAAAAAATAATAATCTACATATATCTTTATAACTAACTATAATTTTAATATCCATCTACCATCCATCCATCCATCATCTATCTATCCACCCATCTTTAAACATATAACTTTAAGTAACTACATTATATTTAAAATCTAAGATAAAATGAAAATATAAAAAAAATGAAATCTACAAATATCTTTATATAACTATTATATAACTTTATATAACTATACAGTTTATATTTAAAATCTAATAGAAAAATAAAAATAGAAAAAAATAAATGGACTCTACATATAACTATAATTTTCCATCCATCCATCTTTAAACATATAACTTTATATAACTAGCCTACATTTTATATTTGAAATCTAATATAAAATAAAAATAGGAAAAAAAATGAAATCTACAAATATCTTTATATAACTATACTTTTAATATCCATCCATCCATCCATTATCTATCTTCTTACTTTAAACATATAACTTTATATATACATTTTTAAAATCTATACATTTTTAAATGTATAGTACACATTTTTTACTTTACATTTTTAAAATTACTATAAAAATAAAAAATAAATGAAATCTACATATAACTATAATTTTAATATCTTTATTAATTTTAATCTATCAATCAATCTGTCTATCTTCTGTCATCTTTAACCATATAACTTTATATAACTATACATTTTATTTTTAAAATCTACTATAAAAATAAAAATAGAAAAAATGAAATCTACATATAACTATAATTTTAATATCTTAATATTAATTTGAATCTATCTATCCTTCTGTAGATAGATCTACAGTACACATCTAATAGCTATATGAATGTTTAATATCTGTCTTTTCTGTGCATAAAACCACTTATATTATATTGTCAGTTGTCAACTTGTCGGCTTTCACACTCGACACGAGTTTTTCACCGAGTTTTCCACTGTCATGTTGTAGTATTAGAGCATTTAATGTCTTTATTTTGTCATTGGACCAGAGCTTCTGTAGCCCCTCCTCGAGACCGCTGCTGCTGTACTTCCTGTACGCGGATGATGATGATCATCGGGTTATGTTAATTACATAAGCAAAACGTAAATGATTCGCGGGAAAAGGTGAAAAAATGGCGACGTGCACTGACTGCATTTCTTCTCTGCTTGTGCTGTAAAACACCAGAAACTCCCTCACACGTCGCGAATGGGATATCGGGCTGCCAGAGGAGGAATATCTACACTTTTTGGCGCGTTTTACCCGCGGGATTGGAGAGAAATCAAAGCGGTAATCTCAGCGCGAGATGTGTTTGAATGTGACCCGATTCAAAACCTGCAGCATTGTAGTGCGTAACAGTCACAGCTGTACTGATCTGACTAACTTATTCATGCAAATGAAACAGTAATACTGAGTTTTTGTGCATGTTGTGTTTGATTCCAGCCAGCATGACAACTTGTCTGAGTCCCTGAGAGAAGTTTTAGCAGTGCGCAAGTTTTCCAGCATGCACTGATGATGTTGCATGTCTTCAAATGGGGAGGGAGTCCGTGCAAAGATTCATAGTTGGCTATGATTTATATACGCAACTGAATTAATAGACTTTTGAGAAGTGGGCATGCTTTTAAAGATGATGCAATAGTTTTCTGTCACGCAGAGAAAAGCACGCATGTTTTATTCTTTTAGTTATAGCACGGTTGCGGATTGGTTTCGATTGATTTGAATATGTGTAAAGGGGTCTGGTGCATGGCAGTAGAAGAAAACTGGCCGAGATCAGTAAGTCTGAAGTTCACATCCTGACGATGAGTCAACCAGCTCTGTTTCTCTGCTCCCTTTTAACTCATCAGGGTTGAAACTGAGTCAGGCAGTATTCCCCATGTGCACAGTTGTGGTTGGATGAATCTCTTTGCAGTTCTGTAGAATTCCTGCAGGGTTGTCAAAACCATCATGCACATTCAGTACATACTTACCTGGTGTACTGTAGGCTACATACTTGCACATTGAGTGATTTGTGAAATTGCACAACAGGGTTGTGAAAATGCTTACTTTGTTGAACCTATAAAACATTTAAAGCTATAAACGTCTTCTAATTAATAGATGAATAAAATAACGAATAATAATTTGGTTATATAAGTAATTATATTTGTTATATGTAATATAATTTATTTAATATAAATCATTTTAAATAACAAAAATGTGTGTAATGTGTTCGGCTTCTATAAATGTGTTTGGATGACACTCAAATATAAAATAAATTTGCTACTAATAAGTGTGTTTTTCACCCACAGTATTGGTTGTTTGTATATTGATTCAACTCAGTGATTTGAATCTGTTCACCTAAAAGATTTGTTCACTGACTTTTTCTGCAGATTACATCGTTACGCCAGTAGGTGGCGACCACTGATCTATATAAATGACATTTTTATAGATCAGTGGTTTTTTGCATTATAAACGAGTCATTGAATCATTCAAATCAACCGACACTGAATCGTTTACGTCACTATTTAGAAAATCTACTATGAGGCTCCAGAAAGAGTATTTCAGCATCATGAGCATTTCGACACACATGACAACAAAGCAGGTATTTATTGATTCATCCATTTGGTCAACTTCAAAAACAAAAAAAAGTACCTTAATTGTGTCAAGTGAATTGTTCATTTTGTAGCGCCAAAACCCAGAAGAGAATTTGTAGCTGTTAGTAGTTAGTTCAAGCTATACAAAATAAGACTCTTATTTTGTATATAAGTTACTATATGCACTACAGAAGCATGTAAACTCATTCTTGTAGTTGTTTTAGTCTGTAAATTGTTGGCAAATTATTTTTTTAAAAAGCGTCTTCTAATTTGGAGATGTTTAGAGATGTTTTGTGGATACAGGATGGTCGTCACAAGATTTTAGTAAATGAAAAAATAAATAATATGATTACAAAACTCATATTATAAAATATATATAAATAAATATAAAATATAAATAAATATAAAAATAATTATAAATTCATAAAATATGAAATGTGTCCTTTAACTTATAAAACTTAAACTCGCAATTGCGAGTTTATATCTCGCAGTTCTGACTTTTTTCTGTCATGCAATTTTGATTTTTTTCTCATAATTCTGACTTTTTTCTTGCAATTGTGAGTTGATATCTCGCAATTCTGACTTTTTTTCTCCCAATTCTGACTTTTCTCGCAATTGCAAGTATATCTCGCAATTCTGACTTTTTTCTCGCAATTGCAAGTTTATAACTCACAATTCTGACTTTTGGCACAATTGTGAGTTTATATCTCACAATTCTGACTTTTCGCATAATTGCGAGTTTATCTCGGAATTCTGACTTTCTCGCAATTCCGACTTCTCACAATTGCAAGTTTATATCTCAATTCTGACTTTTTTTCTTGCAATTCTGACTTTTTTTCTCGCAATTGCGAGTTTATATCTCACAATTCTGACTTTTCGCATAATTGAGAGTTTATATCTCAATTCTGACTGTTCTCGCAATTCTGACTTTTCTCGCAATTGCGAGTTTATATCTCACAATTTTGACTTTTTCTGGCATTTCTGATTTCTCACAATTCTGAATTCTGAATTAAGTCAGAATTGCGAGTTTATACCTCACAGTTCTGACTTTATAACATGTAATTGTGAGTTTATATCACGTAAACTCGCAATTGCAAGAAAAAAGTCAGAACTGTTGCAATTACCTTTTTTTTTCAGTGGCTCCTGTTTAGTCCCATGAATTTCCCTGAAACCTAGAAGACTGTCATATTTTTAAAGCTTTAATTATGTGAGATGAGCCATGCGTTTAGACTGATGGTGCTCTGCATTTATGCTTATTAATTGAATTGATTGAAAATATGTATCCTTAAACCCCATTTTTTCCATCTGTAAATAATTTTTGGGTGAATATAGATCGTAAAACAACTGCCACAGAAATATACATCTTTGACAAGAGCCTTTTTGCTGCCATTTTCTGGGTGTTTTTTTGTAAATTCATCTAAACTGAAGTGGGTAAAAAGCCTTATGTTTATCTTGGTTTCTGTGGGAGTTTTTATAGAGATAAGTGGCCACTAGTCACTAAAGTTTCCATATTTAAATCATTTTTACATAGAAAAATACAGTCCAAAATTCCAAAAGGTTATGTTTATGATGCAAGTAATTCCACTTTTGGCATCTCTGGGAAACATCACATGTGATAAACCTGTTGTAATCTTTGTGTGTTCTTTCTTTGCGTTTTACCGCTGACCCACAGGAAGTGTAGGTGTGTCTACAGTCAGCATGTTGGAATCGGCCTGTCGGGACGGATATCTGACAGTCGGGTCGGACCCTCTAGAATCCAAGCACCTGCTTCCCAAGAGAGAGAAAACCTGCAGCGACCAGGAGACCAACTTGACCGTGGGCCAGTACGTTCTGTGCCGCTGGTCTGACGGCCTTTATTACCTGGGCAAAATCCAGAGAGTGAGTCACTGATACTCTTATAAAAACCTGAACTGAATGCACAGAACATCTCTGTTTTATTGCACACACCATATATCCTCCTGGGACACAGCAACAAAAAGCATAGGAACTTGGAATGGAGTTGTTGTAGTGCTTGGAGTATTAAAAACATATGATTTATTTACTTTTTTCTAAATCTCAGTTTAAACATAGATGAATCAGACTTTGCACATAGTCTATAAAATGGTATTAACAATATTTGTGTATGTAATATTTGCTTTCTGATAATTGAAAACTCATAATATGTGTCAACTTGCAATGGAAAAAAATTGTATAATAAAGGCCTGTTCACTCCGAGAATAATAACTATATTAGCATCCACACCAGTGGATGATATCGTTCTGTTTACTAAAAGCGTGCTGCAGTTTTGTTGTCTGCCTCTCTAAATGTTTGAACTCTTTAAAGCAGGATGGATTCTGATTGGCTGTCATTGTTTTTATCGTTCATCAGCTGGAAAAAATAATTTTAAAAGTGATTCCAATGATATTGTTTCTCTGTGTCATTATCGTTATAGTTGTGGTGTGAACTCTGCTATTCTTTTATATTCAGAATGATTTCTAGATCTATATCTTTATTGTTATCGTTATAGTTATTGTCCTCGGTGTGAACGGGTCTTTAACAAGAGCATTTATTTGTGTCAGATTGCCAAAAGTGTCGTATTTAGTTGGAATATTGTTTTTTTTAACCCTGTTGAAGGTGAAAATGATGTACCTTACAGAGGACATGTATTAAAAAGAAAAAAAAGATGATTTTCTTTTTCAAGAAAGACATACTGTGCTTTGAAAGCCCAGGATGTCCACTTTAAGATACACCAGGCATATAAAACTGTGCCATGTGAAATTCCCAAAAATCAATGTCCCCTACAGAGGACAAAATGAATTGCTGGGTCCCTGGAGGAAACATACAAGAGATGTTCATGACCTGATAGCATGCTCTCCTAATCATGAATAATTCATTTGGCGAAGACGTATTTATGTTTTTTACGGTCTGATGTTCGCATTTCACAACACGAACGTTGCTCATTCCGTTTCCCTATAGGTGAGCACCTCAAAACAGAGTTGCTTTGTGACGTTTGAAGACAATTCCAAGTTCTGGGTGTTTTGGAAAGACATACAGCATGGTAAGAAGTCAGGGTGGAAATTCATTGTACAATGTATTGTTTAAATTGTAAAGAAGCAGCAATAATTAATCAGCAAGCTAGAAAGCAGAAATATTGTTTGATATGTCATTGTGTCCTGTGAGATGTCTGTGTGACAGTATGGTATTAGTGCTTTGTGATGAAGTAACTGAAGCTTTATTCTCTTGCTCTCTCGCACAGCTGGTGTCCCTGGAGAAGAACCAAAATGCTCAGTGTGTTCTGACATGTCTCTAGTTCCCGGTAATGAAATTCTTATCTGCGGGAAGTGTGGAATAGGTGAGTCTGAGGTAGACATGGGCGCCTAGCTCTCACGTAGCACACAAAACCTAGATCTATCACAGTAAAACAGCTTGTTTTTGCTTTGAAAAGTAATGATTCATTTTAAAGAACTTTTGACTCAAAAACTCACAGTTATAAGACATTTGCAAAGGGAAGCATCAGTATTATTATTACTCATCATACTTTGAGATTTGAACTTTGAGGTCATTCGTAAATAATAATAATATTTTTGGGGCAGAGACATGCTCATTTGATGATTTTCTGTTGTTATTATTAATATAATTAATAGTAATTATAATAATATTTTATTATGGCATATCAATATATTACAGTACATCTAAAATAATAATGACCAAAAAAATATTTTTTTTTATTATTTTCTGTGGGTTTAGGTGGGGTGGCTGATGGTTATTCTGTTGGTGTCAACCACCTAGCATTTTATTTGACAATTTTCTATTATGGTAAATTAAAGGGTTAGTTCACCTAAAAATGAAAATAATGTCATTAATTACTCACCCTCATGTCGTTCCACACCCGTAAGTCCTTCGTTCATCTTCGGAACACAAATTAAGATATTTTTGATGAAATCCAATGGCTCAGTGAAGCCTCCATAGACAGCAAGTTAATTTACAATTTAAAACGCCCAGAAAGGTACTAAAACATATTTAAAACAGTTCATGTGAATACAGTGGTTCAACCTTAATATTATAAAGTGACGAGAATACTTTTTGTGCGCCAAAAAAACAATATAACGACTTTTTAACAATATCTAGTGATGGGCGATTTCAAAACACTGCTTTGAATCTTTTGTTTCTAATCAGTGGTTCAAAGCACCAGAGTCACGTTATTTCAGCAGTCTGGCAGTTTGATACAAGATCCAAATCACTGATTCAAAACAAAAGATTCGAAGCAGTGTTTTGAAATTGGCCATCACTAAAGTAACGTCTCTATTAAAGGATACGCTCCTCACACTTCGCCCACCCATCACATCAAAACCGTTTTCGGAACCGAAACTTTTGCACGGTTCTGGTTCTTTTAAAAAAACACAACCGGTTCTGGATAAGAACTGGTTCTCGGTTCCCAACCCTAATGGTAAATTACTATATTAAAGTACATCTAAAATAAAAATAATAATTTATTATTTTATGTAGGTTTGGGTGGGATGGCTGGGGAGCTGATGGTTATTCTTTTGGTGTCAACCACCTAGCATACACCCAAAACATCCTACCAACTACACAGCCACATCCTGGTAACCACCCACAACAACCTAAATTGTAGTGGTGACAGGCTGTAACCATTTATTTCTGGGGGAACAAACAAATTTTCATTTTTTAAATTAAAAAAAAAAAAAAAAATCATATATTTTTTTTTTACCACAAAAATTATGCTATATTTTCAAAGAAAAAAGTTGTGTAGTTTACATCACTCAGTATTACTTCTGGTCATTCAAAATTTCCATTATAAACAGATTACAATCTAGAAAAATATTTAGATACTTACTTTACACTCTTTCAACTGAAGCGTCACGCTGGAATTTACGTTTAGCTTGTGTACAGTAAAGCACTCATTGATGAGTGCTATTATTGTCATCTTAAGAATATCAAAGCAGCAACAAGAACATCAAATATGGGGGGGGGGGGGGGTCCTCTTAAGTTTAGTCATCTTAAAGGGTTAGTTCACCCATATTTAAAACAGTTCATGTGACTACAGTGGTTTAACCTTAATGTTATGAAGTGACGAGAGTACTTTTTTTTGCCCCCCCCCCCATGAAGCTTTGAAGATTTACGAATCTTTTGTTTCGAATCAGCGTGATTCAAACTGCCAAAGTCACGTGAACCATTGAAATTTTGAAACACTTATGACGTAACGACGTCTCGTTTACTGAAATCACGTGACTTTCAAACAAAAGATTCGTAAAGCATTGAAGCTTCGTGAAGCAGTATTTTGAAATCGCCCATCACTAGATATTGTTGGATAAAGTCGTTATTTTGTTTTTTTGGCGCACAAAAAGTATTCCCGTCGCTTCATAACATTAAGGTAGAACCACTGTAGTCACATGAACTGTTTTAAATATGTCTTTAGTAGCTTTCTGGGCATTTAAAGTATAAATAAACTTGCTGGCAATGCAGGCCTCACTGGGCCATCGGATTTGATCAAAAATATCTTAATATGTGTTCTGAAGATGAACAAAGGTCTTACAGGGGTGGAACGACACGAGGGTGAGTAATTAATGAATTTTCATTTTTGGGTGAACTTACCCTTTAATATTCTATGTCTATGGTAGTTATGGCTCTAGTTACTTCTGCATGATCATGCAGCACTCACATTGTCTTCATAAAATGTAGAAATGTAGTTATATAAGTGTTTCTATGACTTCTTGCGTGATGTAATGGCCGGGGAACTCTTCTGCCTGTGGATAAAACTAATTAGCATGTATTTGTGATAATGTATTTTAAAAGAATGGAGTTGAAAATGTGCCACAATTTGCATTATAAATGCCATAGCATCTACAAAGCAAATAGCGAACTATTCTGGGTGTCTTTGATGACTTTAAAGGAGTTTGGTAAGGCTCACTACAGTAATGACTCGCTGGGGACACAGAAGTGGCTCTCTGAAGTCTCAAGGATTAGTGTCGACTTCAGCTCTGCTGTTCATATTTACACATCTGATTGGGTATGAGTCGATGTTTTTTTTGTGCTAATATTTGTCCTCCATCATTCTACATGCTTGCCTTGCATCTTCAGGCTATCACCAGCTCTGCCACTTGCCCCCAGTGGAGAGCTCAGCTGACCTGCCCCCATGGTTCTGCAGGAAGTGCATTTTTGCCTTAGCTGTGAGAGTAAGTCCTTCATATCCATGTGTATACACTATATTCTCTTTCCGTTTCCATATAAATGAATGGGGATCAGTGAAAGTATGTTGCTGACATGTGTGTTTCATGTGTGTGGCAGAAAGGGGGAGCTCTGAAAAAGGGGCCAATCGCCAAAGCGCTGCAGGCCATGAAGCAGGTGCTGACCTATAATCCAGAAGATCTGGAGTGGGACTCTTTGCATCGTACGAACCATCAGCAGTGCTACTGCTACTGCGGAGGACCCGGAGAGTGAGTCTGCCTTGTCTCTTCTTGTTCCTTTCATTTTGCAATATTCCTTCTTTCTCTGCTAGGTCTAGGCATTAGAAAAACACTGAATGGTTGTCAGATAGTTAAACATAAGTTATACATTTTTGCCAGATTTCACAGACAAGGCTTAAAGGGATAGTTCACCCAAAAGTGAAAATTACCCCATTATTTACTCACCCTCAAGCCATCCTAGGTGTATATGACTATTTTCTTTCAGGCGAACACAGTCAGTGGTATATTTAAAAATATCTTGGCTCTTTCAAGCTTTATAATGGTAGTGAAGGGGGGCCCAGACTTTGAAGCATATTTAAAACTTCATAAATTAAAATAACTAGCTTTTCTGATGAGGTAATAATAACATAAAATTGTTCACGATCACAATACAAAATTACATTCGAAACAGTTCAATGAACACAAACAGTAAAGATTTTATTGTGCAAAAAACACCAAACAAATTATAGGCTACCAGATGTTTTACACAAACTAAACCACTGATATTCAAATGGCAGACCCTGGCAAGTTTCCATCTGGACCGCGAGACAGAACGGTAGCACCATTTTACTGTTTCTAGTTGAAGTGAGCAGTGCATCAAAACAGTGGTGCAGATCACACCACAAGTATTCAGGATCATTTGTGGTAATGATATTTCATCACTATATCCTCTAGTAATTTTATCTAAAGCCAAATGTGCTTCATTCAAGCCATTTCTGCTCTGTGTGCGTTATCCCTTTCTCCAGATGTGCGCCACATTAACGGTGCACGTCTACTGGGGTGGAGCAGAACGAGCGTTTTTAATTCATCCAATGGAAGTTGAGCTTAACACTCAAACACGAACACGAACCCCCCCTCCCCGATGTCATCGTCCATCGCGATGTTTCGTCTGATGCCAGTTTGGTAGACATTGGGGGTTGGGCGAAACTGACAGGATGGCAGTTTGTTTCAGTTTTTCCCCCTTTGTTGTAGGCAGTGGCTTTGCAGCACTGCAATGTGTTAGATTCTTCACTGGAAACCGAAAGTAACTCGCTCCCGCTAAACGTTTACTGTTTGAATTCTTGCACCGGGGAACAAAACCATTAACACCATTATGACTAAAAGTTTGCTAAGAAGTATTTCCTACTAAAGCCAGCTGGTATTTGACTCTGGTCAAGCGTATCCATAGCAGACTGGTGGGAGTGGCCTTGGATGGCAACATGCCCAGTGCATAACACTTTATTTTACAGTGCCATAGTTACACATTACTACATATACTTACTATTGTAATAACAGTAAATTATACATAATTACAAATAACTAACCCTAAACCAAACCCTAACCCTAACTGTAACTCTAGAGTAAGTGCATGTAGTTAATTAATAGTACTCAGTACTTATTTGAGTAATTACAATGTAACTACGGCACTGTAAAATAATGTTGAAAAAAGTTTTCCTACCTATTTGGTAAAAGGGAAGACAACAGCATTTTTTCTGTTTTCTCTAGTCAAGTAGTACCGATTTAAATAAAAAATAAAATTGCCTTTCTATACTGCATAGGCAGCCAAGTTTTACCCATGATGCCTTGGCTGCTAACTGAATTAAAATAAGTTGAAGTACTAAAATGACAAACTGAAATTAAATGCTTTCATACTTGGGCTGTCAATAGATTAATCACACTTTTATCGTGAAATTAAGCATACACCATTTATCTTGTTTAACACGTCCATTTTGCCATCATTGCCTATATCCAGCAAAGTAAACCACAAGATTGAAGTGTGGTTTTCACAAAACTGTATTTTTCAGCTTTTTTCAAGGTAAATTTAGATGTCTTTCCAAAAAAGGACACTTGCAGACTACAAAACCAAATAACCAAATTATATGATTTCATATAATTCATACATTTATGTAGGCTACACCAAAAAACCCATAAAAAAATCACAGCAAAAAAAAAAAAAACCTTTTTCAGAATTCACAGTGAATAGTATGTGTAATAGCAAAAAGCTTGTTTACATTTTAGACAAGTCAAGTTGTGATACTGAACAGAACCACATGGAGATGCCAAAAAAACCTAAACCATCCGCCTTGACCTGCATATCTACTAAAGTACACAGCAACATACACAGGACATATCCAAACATTATCCTGAATGTGTGTGAAAACAACGTGAATGTACTGAAATGTGTCTGTGCATAAATACAATGTGCGATCAGTGCGTCGAGAGCGCGCTCATACATGATTTGTTTGAGTATCAATAAAACGGACTCGCGTGTGCTTCTGTACGTCACCGCGATCGTCTTTACTTTGATTGCAATCCTCATCCATCAAAACTTTGCGTTAACATTGACAGCCCTATTTTATACCAAAAACTGATTCCGTGCAGCAAATCAAAATTTCAAAGTATTGGACATAATGTCTGTGACATAATTTGATAGCATTGTTTCCTTAATTGTACTGAACTGGTTTGTTTGCACATTTCAGTGAAATACAAGAAAAAGCACTGAGGAAAGCATGACAAATGCACTCACACGCCTCTGCCTCATGTGCTCGGTTGCCGTCTGCTCACTCAGTGCAATCATTTTGATCAAAACAAAATTACATGTGTTATGCAACAAACAGCAGAACAGGGACTGTCACGGGTTTGCTGAAAAATAAAGTCCCTACTTGCTTCGTAGCAGTGGTCATCTGATTATTATATCACAGTCTGCAACACTGTTCCTGTTCAGGATCAGCTCTATATGTGCGCTGACACTGAATAGACTAAAGAATCCAACTAAAATGAAAACTGAAAATAATTAAAGGATTAGTTCACTTTCAAATGAAAATTACCCCAAGCTTTACTCACCCTCAAGCCATCCTAGGTGTATATGACTGTCTTCTTTCTGATTAACACAATCGGAGATATATTAATAAATATCCTGATGCATCCGAGCTTTATAATGGCAGTGAGCGGGATCAATGAGTATGAGCTGAAAAAAGTGCCTCCATCCATCATAAACGTACTCCACATAGCTCCGGTGGGTTAATAAAGGCCTTCTGAAGTGAAGTGATGCGTTTGTGTAAAAAAAAATCCAGATTTAACAAGTTATGAAGTAAAATATCTAGCATCCGCCAGACCACCTTTCGTATTCAAATTACGAAAAAAAACGGAACTGCAGTCATGTCAGTTAAGCTTTTTCCGTAAGTTGAATATGGAAGGCGTAGGACGTAAGCTTTTTGAACTGCGAGAGTTTTACACTTTCTTCCTACGTTGAATAAGGAAGGCGGTCTGGCGGAAGCTAGATATTTTACTTCATAACTTGTTTTTTACACATACACATCACTTTGCATCAGAAGGCCTTTATTAACCCCCCGGTGCCGTGTGGAGTACGTTTATGATAGATGGATGTGGATGGAGGCACTTTCTTCAGCTCATATTTGTTGGTATCGTTCAATGCTATTATAAAGCTCGGATGCGTCAGGATATTTATTAATATTTCTCTGATTATGTTCATCAGAAAGAAGAAAGTCATATACATCTAGAATGGCTTGAGGGTGAGTAAAGCTTGGGCTAATTTTCATTTGAAAATGAACTAATCCTTTAAGAATTCTCATTCAAAATATTAATAAATACTATAAAATGTATAAAACAAAACTAAAATAACACTGAACAAGAGTTATTTGCTGTATGAGTATTTATTTGTGCTAACTGATATGATTCCTCTTTGAAGTCTCTTACCCAGCATATTATTTTACTGAAAAAGAGAGGAAATAATACATTTAGATTTTATGATGCCTTGGTGTCTGGCCATATTGAACTGTATTTGATGTTATCATTTAGTTCATGATCAAAATATTAAAGATGCTATCCATCCAACAAAACTGTGTTAAAACATTACTAAAAATACAAGTGTTGAATCTGTGAATACTAAAAACAAAGTATGGTTACTCATGCTTGGTCTATATAAGTGGTATTGGTGCATAGGCATGTATAGTAGTTCACACTCCGGCTTCAAGGAACATCTAGTTAATCTAGTGCTGCTGTTCTATACACACACACACACCATCTGAATGGACAGAAAGAGATCTGAGCATCACTCCATCACACCACTTTCTTTTAGTTTTGCTTGGACTTATTTTTGTTTATCTTCAAATGTAATTGGTCTGTTTAGGTCTTTGTGTTTTGTGTCTGATAAGAAACAATCGACAGTTCATTTCTTATTCTCATATTTTCCCATCAGGTGGTATCTGAAAATGCTGCAGTGTTTTCGCTGCGAGCAGTGGTTTCATGAGGCGTGTACGCAGTGCCTACAGGAGTCCATGATGTTTGGAGATAGGTATGTACAGAGCTACATTTATCACAGACTTTACCACAGGAAAAGAACTTTCATCTTTGCATCAATACGCTGCCATCTTTCAGTATGGATTTCTCATCTTTCTCTTCAAATCAATGAATTTTCCTGAAAAGCAATTGGCTTTATATCATTTAAAGCACTGCTTTTAGTGATTTTATCATGGCTGAAGGGTATTTTTAGGCAGAACTTGAAAGCAGAGTGCCTAAATAATAAATAATAATTAAATAATTCAATCTCATTGGTCGAAAATCCAGCTCCACATAGCTGTAAACATCAAATAGCCTCTGATTGGCTGCGATTGTGTCGTGCAGCTGTTTCACGTTCAGTGTGCACAGACAAATTGCTTGTTGTTGGAAATTGCTCTTTGGTGGCTTCTAATGGCGAATTGGTCCAATCAGATTTTAGGGTCGGCGTTTTCCGTTTTATAATGAAATATCAGCTATTGCTTTTCAGAAAGATCAATGAATGCAATAACCAAAGTGAAATTCTATTTGCAACATCTCGATGGTGATGATTAGTGAATATTGCGACAAACTTAATGCGGCGTCGCACACAGGCGAAATTACATGCGTTAGGGGATTTTTAAAAGATCATAATGACACTGTCAAGCACAATGTGGCCGCAGCACCATTTGTACCTCTCCAAGGTGTGTAATTTAAATGACTCCATTTTCTGTCTTTTCTCTCCCAGGTTTTACTTGTTCATTTGTGCAGTGTGCAATAAAGGAGTGGAATACATCAAGCGGCTGGCTCTCAGATGGTAAATGGAGGCTCTTCTTTCCCCCCTCCCGAGTGATTGCACCCAGATCCGTGTCAGAATTATATAGTCAAAGTGTCGGATTTGATTGATACATGCATGAGTTCTTGATCCAGAGCCTTTTCTCTGGTGCGCCCAGCTATTTCAGAAAGTAAAGAGGGTTCATTGGGGTTTTTTTAGCATAGAGTTTGTCTGGACATTGATTCTCGCTTTTTGTCCCAAATGAGAAATGGCCATTTGAACCAAAGATTTGGTGCTGAGAGGATTTCTTATGATAGCAGGGGATTACTCTTGAAATACAGTGAGCTGGATGTGCTGGATATTTAGGTATGAAGTCAGTCTTGGTTTGGATGTAAAGCTTTATCCTTCTTAAAAAGTCTGGTGTGTTAAAATGGACCTTGCCTTGTGAACAGAACGGCACTCTATTTAACATTTATCATGTGACATTTCATGCAGATTTTAGCAGTGTCATTTGATCTAAGAGCATTTCTGCTTTAGGTCTAAAACATCTTTAGCTTTGGCTCTACACTTTAGAGCTCTAAGTGGCATTTTGCATGAGGTTTTTTTTAGTGAACTTATTTTTCATTTGCAGGGTTGATGTGGTCCATCTTGCCCTGTACAACCTGGGAGTCCAAAGTAAGAAGAAATACTTTGAACTGGAAGAGATCCTTGCCTTCATCGGCAACAACTGGGATAATTTCCAGATGGGCAAGGTTATATATTCAAGCTTTTTCTATCCAAGATCATTTTAGGAATTGTTTTAAAGGTAAAGAGTATAATTTTCAGGTGGGCTTTTAGTCAGTAAGCAACTACCCACTAGATTTTTTTTATTTATTCATGTGCCCTCCTAATCTTAAATCAAAAACGTTAACCTCCCCTCCCCCTCGAAAGATAACTGTTCTCTTCATGACGTATGTCTTGGTGGAGGGTGGGACTAAATATCCTCCACAACCGACTGCAAACTAGCATTCGGATGTGCCTCCATTTAGTTAGCAACAACTACGATCCAATCAATTCCCGAGGACGAAATTCAGTCCTGCTTTTATTCCAGAAGTCATTTCATATGGAAGAACAGACTTGCAACTTCCGGATCAACGCTGACTTTAAAGATGTTTAAAAACAAACAAAAACAAAGCTAGATTTGTCTGGTAGATGATTGCTGTAATTTCTAGGTATTGAAAAGCAGTTCCTTTGAAATAGGTAGTGAAAATTAGCCTTTTTTTTTTTTTTTTCAACCTTATTTCATTTGAGAGCTACATTTTAAAAATGAAAGTGTCTGAGAGCTACTCATGTTATACAATACTTAAATCTCATAAATACTGTATCATAACTCTCAAATTAACAACAATCCAAAACAATCCATTATACACCTGAAAGAGTTTATGTATACACATGTCACTTAGGGCTGGAACTAATGATTATTATTTTTATTTTCAATCGATTAAGCTATTGAATACTTAATTTTTTATATTTCTCGATTAATCGAATAATCTAACGATTCGAATATTCAGTCTCTGTTTAAAAATTTCCACACTTTGTAATAACGGCTGATTTTCAGCATGCCTGGGAGCTGCCTTAATTGGAGAATTAGCGCAATGAATCAACGCATTCCACACAAATCGGCGCATTGTTCCAGCTCTAATTTCACCCTTTAAAGTCAGAGAAAAAAATGCACATAAGCTTATTTTCTCATCTACCTGTTAAAATTTACAACAAATATTTGTTCAGATTTTCGCATTGGTCTGAACAAAAACGGCAGACAGGCTGAATAAAAATATAAATCCACTCCCTGGCAGTAGGTGGCGCTTATGGAACATTAGAAATAGAGCTGTTTGCACAGTAACCTCTGTAAACAAAGCAGCACTGTGCTTATAAACATTATATTTGTCTTTACATGGAGGGAAGATGAAAAGCAAATGCCATTGAAACTTTTTCTGAAGACAGTTGGTACCACCTTATACATTCATTGAATTCATTCATTCCTAAATTGTTTCATATAATTTCTCTCAGCAAAAAAAATGAAACCTACGCTTCATGCTGCGCCTGCTGTTGCTAACTTAATACTGAATTAATTATTGCCTTTACTTTTGCTAGTGCCCCAAATTAGGCTCACACATCTCTCACCTATATTTGTAAAGAACCCACTCTCCCATTACTTATTAAAATAGTATGGTTTTTTTTTTCTGTTTTTTTTTTTCCTTTTCTTTGCTTGAATGCTGCCTTTACTCACCCCTGATGTAAACTTTCTAGCTAATGCTGCCTTGTAGCCAAATGAGCGTGATGGCATGCTTGATTGAAACTTGGAAGTCCCGATAGGGTTTTTATCTATTGTTGGTTGTTATTGTTATATTGTAACTACATCTGCATGTTCATAAATACATAAAAAAATAACCTCACAGCCGATATGTCAAATAAATACTTAATTTGCATTGGAGGCGATGGGACACCTGTCTATATTAGCTCACTCTGATTGGTTGAAAAGTACATTTTGGCGTGCTACCTTCAATCTGGCCACAAGCTACTGGTAGCTCTCGAGCGACGTGTTGGAGACCCCTGTTCTAACCACTTGTCATATGTAATCTGAGAAAACAGCATTGCTAAATTGCTCACACTTCTGTTCTGTGTATGGAACGCCACAGCGAAGCCTATGGGCTTCATTTGTCTTCATTGAAACATGACAGCTCAAGGCAACAGCAAAGGAAATGTCTCATAATAAAACACCATATCACACCATCAGTTTCTCTCAAAGACTTCCTTACCTATTTCTACCCCTTCAGCTCTCCAATACCCCTGTGTCTGAACGAGGCCAGTTTATTCTTGATGCCCTCAACAACTATAAAAGCAAGTAAGAAAAATGTTTTCCTTTTGTTTTTATATATATTTATATATAATAAGGGGTGTAACGGTACACATATTCATACCGAAAATGTTCGATACGCGTCTTTCAGTTCAGTACACGTGTACCGACGAATTCAGAATTGTAGCCCATTAACCACTTTTAACCACCAATAAGCGCAATAAACGGCAGCCTGGAGCATGTGAACGTAATCATCTCTTTCTCTTTAATACTAGTTACAGAATAATATTTAAATGAACATCTGAAGGTATGTTGAAAGATACAGTACAACTTACTGAACCGTATCTCATGTAATCGCTCAATCAGTGTTTCAACCGCAGAAAGACATCACTGAAACAGCTTGTAACCAATATGTCACGTAGCATTTACCTCAGAAATGCCATTCAGTATCCACAGCTTGTTAGTTCGCAAGAGAAATTAACTCTTTCGATACATAAATGCACTATATTAGCCTGTATATTCATTATATTTTACTTAACCTGTCTTGATTATTTAATGTATATGTTTAATATATAAATCTGTCATGAAAACAAGTTATGATGGCCACTGTGTAAATGAATAGGCTATATTTGAACATCAAATTGGAGTAGCAACATATTTAGAAGGTAATGCAAAAACTCCCTTACATGCAATTTAGATGTTTGCATACAATTTTTATGTGAGTATTACCTAAAATAATCTAAAAAAATGTATCTAAAAATAAATAGCAACTTAATTTAATAATTTGGGCTCTGTTATTAATTGTAACCTTTAATATTACAATAATGTACAAGAAAGTGCTCCCTGTATAGTTTACAGCATTAGCAGAGATAGATTTTTTTTATCCTTTTAATTTTAATTATAATTGAATTTATTTAAAGACAGAGACACAATTTGTTCAGTAAACCACTTTTTAATTAAAAAGAAAAAAGCGATTTTATTTTTAGTTTTCTCCCCCCTGCTGTACCAAATCTATACCGAACCGTGACTTCAATACCGAGATACATACCGAACCGTCGTTTTTGTGTACTGTTACACCCCTAATATATAATGTATCAATGTATATTTATTCTGACCCCTTGTTTTAGGTTTCTCTGTGGGAAGGAGATCAAGAAGAGGAAATGCATTTTCCGACTAAGGACAAGGGTTCCTCCTAACCCCCCATCTAAGTTGTTCCCAGAAAAGGCCCAGAATAGTGAGGGCCACAGGGGCCACAAAAAGGGGGCCAGCAGAAGCAGGTTAGTTACACCTTCTCTGAGCATTTCTGAGCATCTTTTATTTTCCTTATTAGTGCCTCCCATTTTTATAAATGATACATCTTGTTGATGTCACATGGAAACATTAAAATGGATTATCATGAGACTGATCCCAATTAAATATTTTAATTGGTTCACAGTGCTATTTGTTTGTTTTTTTTTTTTTATCCAGTTGGCTGATCATAACTGAGGTCTTTATTTCTTTTAACGTTTCAAAGGGAATTTAGATTTTCAGAGTGCAATGAATGCACTGAAAGACACGTGGCTTCTTCCCTATAATTTTATATTTGACGGCCACATCTCCTTTTTAGGATTCAATAGTTTTGGCTCTCAAATCTGTAATGACATGTTTAGTGGGTGGAGATGATGCATTGATTGACAGCTTATTTAGTTGTTATTATGCTCAATTATGTCGACTGAGTATTTCTCGAATTCCTCTGTTGCAGTAACTCTGTTCCTGCAGAGAAGCGGAGAAAGAAGAGGTCCAAATGGCTGCTGGAGGATGCAATTCCTAATGTAAGCTCTTCACCTGGGTAACATTTCACTGAGACACAAGCCGTTTAACATGACCTTTCTTGTCTGGTTGAAATCTGTGTTCTGATGTTACGGTTGCTAAGTCTGTTTAATTAAAAAGGGTTCTGGGCCAGCTGCATAAACACTATGTTAATAACTAGCCTGACCAACTAGCAGGTTGAGGAAATGATCGGTTTATTTCCGATTCTAAATAGACCAGTCGATGTTTTTATTTAAATGATTTAAAAAGGTTATGACCAGTCTTAAAGAAACAAATGAGATTACTTGGAAGACTAGTCTAAGCAGTATATGCATCCAGCCATCAAGTGTATTTATCATAGACTGTAAAAAAAAATATGGATGTAGTGTCCGTGATGTCACCCGTAGATTTCTGAAGAGCATTTTTGAAGCGAAAATGAGGCCGCTGCCATCTTAGCAGTGCGTCACTGCACGTCATTCCTGGATAACTGAAAATGGGCAAAGAGGCGGGATGTGGTTGGAACTGAGGTGCTGAGACCACACCTGCCTAGCTCGACGTGATCATGTTAGCAGGCTAAGGAGCTATCTATCTATCTTAGATACTATCTAAAACATTAATAAAGATACCAAGTTATATCATTTGAAAGTTCTAAATGTTTACTGTCAATCTACGGTGTCTTTTTTACGATTTAGATGCTCAAGTACCAGTAATTGTAATTTGTGTCGGCTGTGCAAATGACCACACGCAAAATCACACGGGATTTCATACCTTTATAATGCGATCTCGAGATGAATCCAATCCGTTGCACTTGGGTAAAATGTCCATGAGTGTCCATTGAAAAACAAAAAAACAGTAGTTTTTGTCCACAAAAGCGTTAAATCCAAGAAATATTGATATATTATCCATTGTTTGCATCACATTTCTTTTGCATGATCTGCTCTCTATCATCTTTTTTCAAGAAATTATGCAAGCTGAGCAGCGTTTATGTTGTAAAACTGTATATGATTGTATATATCTAACAAACAAATGAGTCCGTGTCCAAAGTATAATTTTTCAAAATGCAGCAATTAATATCCAAGCAGTGCTTGTTTTATATCCTCCTGCTATTGTCACTGTAGTAAAAACAAAATTTTTTCATATTTTATAATTGTATATATTATTATTTTATAATTGTATAAAATAATCCCGAAAAAAGGCACAAACACGGCAGCGATGCCAAATTCAGCGTCTGGAATTAGCTGAGGTGACGGCTCACAGACAGCAGCGGCAAACCTGTCACTCAAGTGACCACGCCCTTAATTATGCAGAACTTTAAGGCTTAATTTAATTTAAATGGATGAGTTATAAAAAACTTCACCCCCCTCAGAGTTGTCATGAAGGGCAAAATTAGCTGTATAGACCAAAACCACAATCTGATCCAGGCTGTAAACATGTTTTTTTCTGCTGTAAAGTTGAGCATTTTAACATGGGACTCAATGAGATTCTGCTCTCTTTTGGAACCTGTCCCTAGTGGCCAGTCGATGAATTGCAGTTTTGTCACTTCCGTATTGGCTTTGAGAGAAACTGGGGGAGTTTGCCGCTTGGTATTTATTAGTGGTCGATTGATATAAATTGCTTAGTGGTTAACAATGATATCTAGAGACAGCCAATACAATGATGAATACTTTCATTCAGCAAGGACACATTAAATGGATTAAAAGTGACAGTAAAGACATTTATAATATTACAAAATAGTTCAAATGTTCTTTTAAACTTTCTATTCATCAAAGAATCTTAAAGTGTCTTAAACAGCATAACTGTTTTCAATATTGAGAATACTAAGAAATGATTCTTGAGCACCAAATCAGCATATTAGAATGATTTCTGAAGGATCATGTGACACTAAAGACTGGAGTACTGATACTGAAAATTCAGCTTTGCCATCACAGGAATAAATTACATTTTGAAAAATGTTATAAAAGAAAATAGTTATTTTAAAGAGGTCATATGACGGTTCTAAAAAGAACATTATTTTGTGTATTTGGATTAATGCAATGTGTTTACACGGTTTTAGGTTAAAAAAAAAGTCATTATTTTACACATACCGCACATTATTGTTGCTCCTCTATGCCCCGCTTTCTGAAACGTGTCAATTTTTACAAAGCTCATCGTTCCGAAAAGCACGGTGTGCTCTGATGGCCAGCGATCCAGTGCATTGTGATTGGCCCAAATACCTTAAGCATGTGATGGAAATGTCATGCCCCTTATTTGGAACATAAGCTCCCAAAGCAATATTGACAGGTGATAATGTTGGTACTACCTTATCAATTTGAGCCCAAATCTGATCTGGGAAATGCAGATGACCAAGCTAATCGATCAATTTTGCCAGCGCGACTGAACCAGAACAGAACCAGCTAACTAAAGATAACTATTTTAATTTGCATATACTATGTTATAAAGATTTGACGCCGTGTTCCAGAGAGATGAGACAAAGAGAATATAACCCATTATAAACAAAGCATTTGTTGCATCCATTGAGGACATAATTAGCCTACTGATTATAATGACTTATACTGTCTTTTTATGTATCGCGCCACATTATGGAGGAGAAAACACTATGTAAGCATAAAACCATGTCTGCATTTGTGATCGTAGAGACGAAACGAATACAAGCGCTACTCTATACTGCTCAAAACTCGCATTTAAATAGTCAGTTGCAAATTCTTAAAATATGAAATCATACTTACAGGCTGTGTCTGTGAGTCAGAAGCGCCAGACTGTACTTGCAAAGATGGAATTGCGCCACTTTTTAGAATCAGCCTTTGTGGACAGCCGGCCTTGTACTCTCCCAGGTTCTGGAAACAGTCCTCCGAAAAATGCGCAGCACACAGTAGAATATTTGGGTTGTACTGTTCTGGAACAGTTTTGTAAATAAAGCTTAACCACTGTTTTCTAATTGTGTCCAAGCAAAGTAGTTTGGCTTTCACAACGAAAAACACAGCGTCTCCATGACATGGCGGCAACAATACTACAGCAAGAATTCAAAGTTACTCCTTCTGTCTTTGCGTATACATTTGAGCGGTGTTATGAAACTCTGTCCCCACAGACTGACGTAGATTCGTGGGGGTGTGTTTGAATGAAGCGTTTTAGGAAGGCGTAGCTGAGCCTCAACTTTACAAAGAATATCTCTTTGGGTTTGATACTTTGAGCTTTGTAACTCTGCAGATCTTATAAATGCACAAACAACTACATAACACACTAAAGAAAAAGGAAAACAAGAAATCGCATCATATGACCCCTTTAAATTGCACTAATATTTCACAATACTGTTTTTACTGTGTTTTTGATCAAATAAATGAGCATAAGACACTTAAAAATCTTACAGAGCCCAAACTTTTGAACGGTAGTGGATATTTGTTTTACAGATTAATGACATCAAATAAGACATCCGCAAAACTTCTCAAATGAAATAAACTCTAATTGTGCAAATAAATATTAGTTTTTCAATAATTTAACAACACGTTTGCATGTTCACAGTACTCCACTGTCTGTAAATTGTCACGTGACATGCAAGTAAATAAAATACTTAAAATTTTTTAGTGTTTTAATTTGATGTTTTTTATTTTCAAGCTTATTTATTGTGATTATACATTTTTGTTATTTAATTATTAGCTTTACATCATCTCACAAACCCCCTGCAGTTCCTCACAAACCTCAGGTTGGGCAACCTTGGCCTATCTGATATATATTGATTTATCACTAAACCACACACACACACACACACACACAATACTAAATAATTTAGATTGTGCAGTCCTCTTGAAATCAGATTCATGAAGAGGTGAAGTGTTAGACTTCTGAGACTATGTTTGACCTGTCAGTCCAAATCCAAGCTTCCCTTACTAAAATTTTGTGTTCTAGCACATCTTAAAGTTTCTTGAATTCCTCGATGGTTTACTTTCATGCAGCTAAGCGAATTGCTACTTTTTTCTTTTTTCATTTCAGCCATTTTTCTAGAAGGTTTCTTATGTATGGACTTTTACATTGAAATATGACCTGTGTGAAGTTTACTCTTCGTTGTCTTCTCCTGCCTCTCTTCATCTCTCTCTAGCATCTCTCTGCGCCTTGTGTTGATCTTCTTTTTATTCCTTGATGCTTGCTGCCATGCAGACCTTGCATTTCTCCTCCACTCATGTGTTGTTTTGTCTCTTCCTCGCCTTCGTTCTCTCTCCCTCACCTTTTTTCTCTCACTGTTGGTGAAGCTACTTTGAAAGCCAAGCTACTCAAGATTTCGAGTAGCTGAACTCCAGTCAAGCTAGCCTTCAGTGCAAGAATTGAGCTGCACTGCAATCTACTAACAAAAAGTAGTCACTCTACTGACAAAATCTAGTTGGGTTACATCTCTACTTTTAGTTTGTTACTCCCCAGCCCTCTCTTACCCTCTCATTCTGTCTTTCTAAATTTTCTAAAAAGGATTACATTCATCCTCTGAAGCATTTAACTGACAAATCCTTCTGAGAGGTCTCCAGTCCCCAGACATGCTTTACTTGAACTACACATCTTTGACACTCCAGGCAGCACGGCTAATAATGTCATGAGCAACTTCAAAGACGGCATTAGAGAGGCTGTAACAACCATGACGGCTCTGATCGTCATAATCAAAGCTGTGATTATCGTCATCGTCCAAATGACAATGAGCCGATGTGCTAAAATGAATTTAACAATGTATTTCTTACTTTGTTTGTGCCATCATCGCAGAATGACCTCACCTCTGCCTGGAGCACCAATCATCACATGGCCAACATCTTCGACTTCACGCTGGATGAGCTGCAGAGTTTAAAGAGGTGAGATGAACTTTATTGACTTATTGAAGTTTTTTTTTGTTGCTCCAAAATCACTCATACAAGTCCAAAGCCTTATTTAAAAATTTTATTTTATTTTATTTAAGCAAGATGAATTAGGACTCAATACTGGTATGAAATAAATATGTAATTAAATGGTATATTATAATACAGAATATTAATATAGAATTGAACTGATGTGTGGTCACAGGTGTGAATACATATGACTTTAAATGTTTATCATCCAAACAGAATATAGTCAAAACTATTATATATCAATAAGAAGTATAAAATATGTTATAATATTAAATACTTTTAAAAAAATATTATAAATATTTTATACAATTATATTTTAGCTTTTTTGTTTTGAGGTCATGTTACATAAGCTGTTTTGCACTGATGCCAGTTTTTTTCAGATGATAAAAAAAAAGATATAATCAAATAAGATAAAGTATTTAATTCAAGTTTTTTGAATTGTCCACAAATAGGCATTACCACATGAATATATACTATACAATCATATATACGGTAGTTATTTTTGCTGAAAATGAAAAAAAAAAAAAATATTACACCTTATATGTTAAGATCTATATAAAATATTGGTCATACCACCCATCCCTAAATAAATAATAATGAATAAAATAATCACAGTAAGATAATTAAGTTTATTAATGCATTAAAATCTTGTCATCCAGATTTTTCAAGTGTTTTGCATTTTGAATTTGGTGTAGAAAAGCCATAATATTGCATAATCAATTTATGTTGTGGTATTATTTCATTATTCACCCTTGTCCTCTTAGTGACTTAATAATTTGTTGGGACCCTGAGGCACATCATAACAATTAAGCGCATAATACAGATATCTGCATGCTTTGGGTTTGATGGCTCATTTGATACGTCTGCCCTTTCATTTTTTGATAAAGTCGCCTCACCTGTGCTAAAACTGCCAGAAATTAATTGTCACCTTTCCATCAATGTACATAATGAGGTCTCAATCAAATTCAGTTTTCCTTCATCAGTCTCACGGCAGCAGACGGCACGCTTAACCTTTTCTCATTACCTTTGATTTGAATGCTTAAGCATCTATTTATTAGCTTTCGAACAATCATGCTCATTTGCATCCATTTCCCTTTGAAATATCAGAAAGGTCTCTCACTGTTTCCCCAATCACAACCCCACCCCAGCCCACTGAAAATATTTTTTTTTTATCAACACGGTGGGTGAAGCGATTTAATTATACTTTTCTGTAAAGGTTATCATCTCTCAAACAGGCCTGAATAATGAGAGAATTGGAAACACTATTGGGGAGGACAAAGCTTTCAGAGGCGAAAGCGGCTGTCTGAGAGGGATTGTTGAAGAGTATAAAAGAGAAATCTGGAGTTGGTTTCAGCCATAATAAAAAGGGCACGTTGGGTTTCATCACAAAGCCGTGAACTGTAGTTAATGACTGCCATCCTTTGAATGGTAGTCCTGATAAACTCTGGTATAGTCACAATCCCAGCTCTGTATAATGCGTTGAATAGCAAGCAGCAGGTCGGATCAACTGTATTCTTTTGTATTCTTCAGTAGCCCTACTGCCTTGGCCTCTTGAGTAAGACTGAGATTAAAGTTATTGAGAAAGATAAGATTAGTAACATGAAGTCAAATCTGAAGCAACTTTTACTCCAATTATTGTTTGTGACTTTTTGCAATTAATTTGATTTTAAACTTTATTATTTAATTTTGGTATATTACATTATATTAATTTTAGTTTAAGTTTTAGTCATTTTTATGTTCTTTTGTCATTTTTATTATTTTTTTCTAAATATTTTTATTTAGCTTTAATTTATTAAACTTAAAGGGTTAGTTCACCCAAAAATTATCCCATGATTTACTCACTCTCAAGCCATCCTAGGTATATATGACTATTTTCTTTCAGACAAACACACTCAGAGATATATTTAAAAATATCCTGGCTCTTTCAAGCTTTATAATGGTAGTGAATGAGGGATACGATTTTGAAGCCGAAAACAATGCATCCATCCACCATAAAAATAATCCATACGGCTCCAGGGGGTTAATAAAGGCCTTCTGAAGTGAAGCAATGGGTTTTTGTAAGAAAAATATCCATATTTAAAACTATATTAACGAAACTAACTAGTTGAAAAATATATAACTAGCTTTGCTCTTCAAAAACGTGCCCCCCATTCACTACCATTATAAAACTTGGAAGAGTCAGGATATTTTTAAATATATCTCCGACTGTGTTCATCTGAAAGAAGATAGTCATATATACCTAGGATGGCTTGAGGGTGAGTAAATCATGGGATAATTTTCATTTTTGGGTGAACTATCCCATTAAACTTGATTTTAGTTAGTTACCCAGACAACATTTCTAAAGTTTTTCATTTAATATTTTTATATTTTACTTTATTTCAGCTTTTTTCAATTAACAAACATTTGTTTTAGTTAACAATAACAACACTGGTTTCAATCACTTCCTTATAAGTAAAATCAAGCCCCACTCATTCAGTATTGTTTTTTTTTTTCTCTGAAATATGTCACATTATGTCAAGTCAAGTCAAGTCACCTTTATTTATATAGCGCTTTTAACAATGCAGATTGTGATGTACTAAGCAGATTGTGTTATGGAAGTAAAATGGTTTGCTAACTGTGTTTCATGCTTACTGTAAGTATGTGATGGTTTTGAGTCTTTAAACACTTTTGTTTATGCTTCTTTCCTTGTCTCTGTTTCTCTTTATGGATTCGTCCATCTTCATTCTTAGCACCAGCTCAGGACAGACATTCAGTTTGGACCAGGACTCCACTGATGCAGCCAGTACTTCTGGTTCTGCCACCACCAGCGTCTCCTATGACTTCAGGTACTTTTCAGTTTCTTCAGATCTGCAGACTGCTTTACTAAACCATAAACACGAAATAACAATATGTTACGTATTTTCTAAATGAACGTAATATTTGAATTGTTCTCTATGTTTGCCAACTCTCTGTGGCACCGACTAGATTATAATAATCATGTTCTGTTGATAGGTCAGAGCGGTCATAATACAGTATTTAGTATATCATTTATGCAGAAACTTTACACTGAATTTTACAGTGTAGCACCTTAACTATCCAAAGATTTGCACCCTCACAGTGTCACTGAAAAATTTATATGCATTGCGAATTGTTTGGGAATCAGGTGCATAAAGACACCCACCCCTAATTTGTATGCTTTTTTTAAATGTATGTAACGCAACAAAACACTCTTCTGAATATGTTTATTTAAATACACATTCTTACAGTAGGTACAGCTAGTTACATTTCTCAAACAAATTAAAGGGTTAGTTCACCCAAAAATTAAAATTCTGTCATTAATTACTCACCCTCATGTCGTTCCACACTCGTAAGACCTTCGTTCATCTTCGGAAAACAAATTAAGATATTTTTGATGAAATCCGATGGCTCAGTGAGGCCTCCATTGCCAACAAGATAGTTAACACTTTCAAATGCCCAGAAAGGTACTAAAGACATATTTAAAACAGTTCATGTGACTGCAGTGGTTCAACCTTAATTTTATAAAGCGACAAGAATACTTTTTGTGTGCCAAAAAAACAAAGTAACGTCTTTTCAACAATATCTTAACCAAAGTCATGTGATTTCAGTAAACGAGTCTTCGTTACGTCATAAGTGTTTCGAAATTTTAATAGTTTAAGTGACTTTGGCAGTTTGATATGCGCTCCGAACCACTGAATCGAAACAAAAGATTCGTAAAGTTTCGAAGCTTCATGAAGCAGTGTTTTGAAATCGGCAATCACTAGATATTGTTGAAAAGTCGTTATTTTGTTTGAATGAATGTTCAAAAAACATTATTTTTCATATACTTTACATTGTTGCATTTTGCGTATACAGACAGAGCTCATTTATTCTAATCTGAAAACCACGCCCACCAGGGGGCAAAACAATCGGAACGTAATCGGTGACAACATATGCTAAACAAACAAACAAAAACAAACCATTCATTATTTTTAACCATGTCAAAGAATTACTTCACCTGTCGCCGAATACATTCCCCTCCAATGTAGTTTTTATAGTAATATGACCCGTTGCGCTCTGTCTCACTGCCTGTATCCACTTTTGTGTCCTTAAACATTCGTTTTTTGGGGTCGACAGCTTATAAAAAATTAGTTCTGGGTTTTTTAGCTTGTTAGCTGTACACCTTGTCACACAGCAGCTTTTAGGCATTGTTCTGTTTTTTGTAATAAGTCAGAAATGACAAGGAGGCAGCCTCACGCAATGCAAAGTCAATGGAGACGGTTGGATTGTTTCCCCCCCCCGGTGGGCGTGGTTTTCAGGTTATGACGCGTGTCACTCTGTCTCTATGCCTTGGGTGGGAATTATTTAAATGAGGAGTATTGTGAGTGACATGTTCGTTCCTGAAAGAAAACTCAAAACTACAATAGAGGCATTTCGGGGAGTTTCAGAAACAGTGCTTACTGATATAGAGAATAACTTTGCAGACCTTTTTCATGCCCAAGCAGAAACATTGCATACTAGAGAAAATTTAAAATGTAAAAAAGCATAATAAGTCCTCTTCAAAAAGCAACTGACTGCATTAATGTATTAGCTAAAAAAACTAATTGAAAAGAATAATTGAAATTCTTGCTCACAACACAGCTAAACTATGAATTTGTTTAGCCATGGGGCTGTAGATTTATCAGCTGGTGTGATGTAATCCTTCACAGGCTGTTGCGAATCACCCGTACTCTTGTACATCCTTGCAACAGCACGATTCAAATAAGTGAAGTTAAAGCCATGCATGTGACATATGAGGTCAACCTAATGCATCTTTTCAGTCCTGGACTATTTCCCAAACCTGCTGGTACCCTGTTACCATGGAAACCATGGATGCTAACCCTGTACTGCAACTTAAGTGGTATTGCGGTTCCATTCGATGCAAGCTTCTGGGAGCTAATTTGTCATGACATTTGAAGTGGTGACATCAATGATAGCAGCTAAACCACTGGGCCAGCAGGGTGCCTCTAACCGCTTTGCTTTTTAATATACATGAGCTTGAGCAATTGTCAATTTGACTCTGGCGCTGGAATGACCGTGGTGGGTTTGCTGGAATTCCAGGCCTGTATCCTGTACGCCTTTCATCTTGCTCTTTCAAAAGTGTCCTCTTCACGGCTACACTGCAGCGTAATCAATATTGCTGTAGTGGGACAATTTGGCAGCACGACTGTCACTGTAGATTCTCACCTCCCCTGCTGGGGTTGCACTCTGCTGCCCACAAGTTAAAGAGGAATAACAGGCGTCCATCAACACCTGATGTTGTGTGTAAACGGCCTCTGACAGCTCACTGAGAAATATGGTGTCAGATTATGGATTATTTATGGCTATGGCCACTTGTTTGCTCCTGTTTATTTTAAAGATGGAGTCAGTGGAGGCTGAAAGTGGGAGTGAAACCATGTCTGAACTGAGGATGCCATCAGTCAGATAGGAATTTTGATGTGGGCCTGTCAGCTTTTGTGCTCTCGTATCTGGGTTTCCTTTAGCAGTGAAGGTCAGAGATATTTTCCAAGGATTTTCAACCTCTCCCGTGGCATGTTAGCGATTACCACAGATTCATTTGTTTTCTTCATTTCACGTCCTTCAGTGTGTATTAATTGAAAATATGTCTACTGTCAATGCAATTAAAATGAACATCGGTAACGCTTTACAATCAGGTCTCATTTGTTAATATTAGTTAATGTATTAACTAACATGAACTAACAATGAGCAATACATTTGTTACAGTATTTATTAATCTTTGTTAATGTTAATAAAAATACAGTCATTCATTGTTTGTTCATGTTAGTTCACAGTGTATTAACTAATGTTAACAAACACAACTTAAATGAACAATACTTCGACAGCATTTATTAATCTTAGTTAATGTTAACTAAAGTAGCTAAAACTGAAGTTTTGTCTAATGACACCTTATTGTAAAGTGTTAAATCTAGCAGGTAAGCGAGTTGAAGGGTGTAAGGGACAGGTTTCACTTGGTTATGAAAAACCTGTAGATAGCAGGGAATTTTAAATTTTAAAATGGGAAAAGTCATGAAAATTAACATTAAAAAATGTGTATAATTTTTTTTAAAATTTGTTTAACATGTAATATTTTATATATATATATATATATATATAATATATTTAAAAATATTTTATATTTATATTATATCAATAGTGGATATGAATTTTTTATTTATGCTTATGCTTGTGAGTGCAGACTTTTTTGTTTCTTTTTTTTACAATGACGTGAATACAACTTGAGTATGATCTGCAAAGTTGTTTTGAGAAGGAACCCATTTTTTTAAATAGGTAAATTTCTAGCATACACAAGTTATCTATAGATATTTTTCACAAAAATATTTCTGATGGGTCAAATTATGATTTTTGCATTTTATATGGTAAAACGTAATCCTAACTAATACTTAAACTTAACAACTACTTTGCTAACTATTAATAAGCAGTAATTAGAAGTTTATTGAGGCAAAAGTCATAGTTAATAGTTTGTTAATAGTGAGAAAAGGACCCTAAACTAAAGTGTGACCTAAAAGTTTTTACTGTATATTTGTTTGTGTGGTGATTGACAACATGACGCATTCCTTTAAATAAATAGTTCACCTAAGAATTAAAATTCTGTCATTATTTTTCCCTCTCATGTCATCGCCATAGCCCTGAAATTTGCATCTACTTAAAGGTGCAATAGGACATTTTCGGAGAGGTTAGCAATAGCGAGCTAGCTTTCAAATCATAACATCCCACCCTCCCTTAATGCTGCTTTCATGTGCTCTTGGAACTATCGTAAATACGAGTTTCCTATGTAAAAAAACTGCACAAGAACATGAGTTTGGATGGATTACTGGTTTGGGGACTGCTAAACGGCCCCTCTCACTCTTTGATATCTTTCCCATAGTTTGTCTTATTTATTTTAGGATATGAATGCTCATTAGTATTCTTGCAGTGGTCCTTAGGGTGTTTGGAAAGAGGCGGAGAGAGAGGGTGGAGGAAAATAAACACGACTTGGATTTTCTCAACTGGAAAAGTTGTGAGGGTCGACAGATCCCTGTCCCCTACTGTGCATCCTCGTTGTGGGCTAGATCAAACACTTCACAAACACATATCTGCTTTCCGTGCTTGGCTTTCATGTACTAATACTGTTTGGCTCTACATCCCAGTTTATCAGCTGTAATGATTTTGAAATGGAGGTTCTCAGCGTTGGATTTTGATATCTTGCTGTGATTTCCCATGTTACACATGCCCTTGGGCAGAAATGTGTGGTCATTACGGAGCTTATGCAGATTGGAAACTCCCCAGAAGATTTGCAGAATGAAAAAAAAAAATACCTAAAAGTCCAGATCTGCTGTATGACCTTTAAAATGCCGTAACGCCCACAGAGGCAAGTGAATGGGGATGGCGAATGGCTAGGAAATGAAATTCAGTGTTAAACAGGGACATCTTGTGGTGGACAGTTTTAGGGCGTCTATGCAACTGCACTTTTTATATAATAAAGTTTCTTTAATATTTATTTGCTGGATAATACATAGAAAAATATATTTTTAAAAAATATTTTATTCCAACAGAACATGGAATAGTGCATGTTTTACCTGAAATATAAAATAAAATATCCTAAAATACTAATATTTTTATTTTTGCAGTTTGTAGAATGTATACACTAAGAGAGTTGGCTCATTTGTTTATGTGCTTATAATATCCGGACATTTGTTATAAGGTAGTTATATTTACCTTCCATTTCTAATGTCATAAATTATCCAGAAGTATTTATATCTGTGGTTTTATTTATTTATTTACAATACAATTCAAAAGTTTGAGGTTGGTAAGATTTTTTTTTTATGTTTTAGAAAGAAGTTTTTTTTTCATTTATTTGATAATAAATAATAGTGTGAAATATTATTACAGTTTAAATAATACTATTTTAATACATTTTAAAATATAATTTATTCCTGTGATGCAAAGCAGAATTTTCAGCATTATTACTCCAGTCTTCAGTGTCACATGATCCTTTAAGAAACATTTCTTGTTATTGTCAATGTTGAAAACAGAACAGTCAAACCAAAAATTCTTCAGACATTTTTGATATTTTTGATATATTTTCACCAGTGGGTACAGGACACTTTAGTACATTTATGTAAGTGAGGATAGCAAAATAAAGTAAACTGTGACATATTATACCCAAAAATTCTTCATACAGTGGACCACCAGTAAAATTGATAAAAATTTGGAACCAAATATTATTCAGACACTTTGACCTGACCATGTTTTGCTTGAGTGTTATCTGACATAATTAAGATTAATTTTTTTCTGACACAGTTTAACTCTGAGATCTTGTCATATTTTATTACCATTTTTTTAAACTATAGTGAATAAACTGTAATAATGAGTGAAATGTTCAAGGTGTCAATACATTTTGGTTTGACTGTATTTTTGTGGAGACAGTGATGCATTTTTTTCACTATATTTTGATGAATAGAAAGTTATCAATTTCATGTGTCCTTGCTGAATAAAAGTACACAAATATAACTGTAAATGAAAACAGGGAAGTACAGTAGCCATGATTAATTAGATTTTTCATCTCGTGAGGAAAATGTATTTTTCTTGCCAAGAACATCTATAATGATAACTATATTTGCGTCCACATCAACAAATGATAACAGTCTGTTTATTCAAAGCTCTCACGCTGTGTGTACAACGTTTTTGCTGTTCTTGCTGAATTTACAGGCTTTAACCAGCAGATGTCCTCAGCATGCTATGTTTCGAGTGAATAGCTAGTGTAATCAATCTAATCTGACAGTGAATTTAGCTGACGAAGTCAATATAGTGGAATAAAAAAAACGCCTAGACTTTTTCACTGCAACTTCAAAGGAAGCAAGACAATGTTGTCGAAACTAGCGCTGGATACCTGGATAAATTTTATGTTACACTGTTTGCTAGCCTGGGATCTCATCATTAATACTACTCTCCATTTATTCTGGGTATGACCGACTGTTTTCCATATATCAATTTTCTTTAAAGTATCCTTGAAAAGGGGGGTTGACTTGTCAAACAGTGGTGGCTTTTTTTTGATTAACTTCTCCGCAATGTCGTCTGCCATTTTAAAATGCGTGAGCCCTTAAATTTGAATGGATTCTGATTGGCTGTCAGTTTTTTATCGTTCAACAGCTGGGGAAAAAAATCGTTCTGAAAGTGATCCCAACGATATAATTTCTCTATATCGTTATCAGTATAGTTGTATAGAACTATATCATTATCTTTATAGTTATCGTTCTTGGTGTGAACAGGCCTTTATGCTGCTTATGTTCTTTACAGGAAAAATGTGGGCAGTCGGAAGAGGAAGTTGCCCTCCTCCAATTACACTGTGCTGGCCACAAAAAGAGAGATGGTGGAGCGTGAGCTGAGCCCCATCAGCATGCCTGGAGAAGAGAGTAACGTCATGATAGAGAACAGCATCGACAGCCACACCTTTGAGAGCATCAGTGAGGATGATTCCTCGCTGTCCCACCTCAAGTCTTCCATCACCAGCTATTTCGGGGCGGCTGGTAGGCTCACCTGCGGTGAGAAGTATCAGGTTCTGGCTCGTAGGATCACACCTGAAGGCAAGGTGCAGTATTTAGTGGAGTGGGAAGGAACTACACCTTACTGAACATCACAGAACAGAGGTGCGGAGCAGATGGGCCGCCTGCGGCTCCCCATAGATATTCCCTGTCGCTTTTCTGAAAATCATAGGTTCTAGTTTTGTTTTTGTTGTTTCCCACAAATCACATATAGTGTTTTTTCTAATATCCTGGTCTTGTCTCAAGTCTTTTTTTTTTTTTTTTTTTTTTTTTAAGTCATTTACAGTGTCCTTTTAGGGCACTTTAAACAACACAAACATGATTCATTTTAGTAACGCATAGTAACCTTACACAGTATGGTATTAGGTAGCAGATAAAGGACAGTATTATGCAACATGAAGTCAGTTTAGTTTTCAGATTCAAACTTTTTAAGAGCATTCGCCCCGTGAGTTTCAATTAAGTTTTGAGTTTAATAAAACATGGAGTGCTCATCTCCGAGAGTAGTTTACTTAAGGTAATTCATTGTTTCATTCATATCTCAGTATTTCTGCAGAAGGAATATATAGCAAAACATTTGTTCACCTAAGATTAACAGTACAGCGGTACTTTTTAGCCGTTAAAATATTAGTCAGCACTTTCGTTCTTTCCTGTTCAACCATAATATTTGAATTTTGCCGATTTATATAACCAAAGTGAAGCAAATACTGCTTTGAGAAGTATTTTTCTATTTTATATGATTTTGTATGCTCTGGCTTGTCCGATTGGTTATGCAAGACCTGCTTTGAGAAAGCAGAAGGAAACTGAAAGTGGAAAGTGATCATCTGCATTTCATTTCAATAGAATTTAGGCTCTTTTTGACATTTGCCCACAGGTGACTGTAAAATCAATGTTTTAACACACTCTCCAAAGATTGTGGTTATATTTGAGGTGGATCTGTAAGGGGATACGTCTACTTGTCAGATGATTGGATTGACTGGAAAATTGAAAGTTATGTGAGGTTCTATAATTTGACTTTATTAGTTTTATAGTACACAACATTATAAAATACTTTATTATTTACATGTATATAATTGGATATAAGTTTAGCCCCATTTTATTATTGCACTATTAACATGTTTTATCAGCTATGCAAGCTATTATTGGATAAATTTACCTATATTTTCTAATTGATTTTAAAGGAAAAAATGTATAAAAATATTTTTCAAGTATTTACTTTTTACTTTTATGATATTACCCCAATGGAAAAGCATTTGTGAAATTGAATGCAGATTACAAGAGTTTTGTCAACAAAACAATGTTTGTTTTATTATGTTCACAAGTTTTTGTATGCCAACTTGATCACATTTAAAGATGACTTTTATATTTTGGTTACAAGTTTAACAAGGTTGAGAAGAGAGACAACATGTTGTATTTGTATAAGATTAAAAGTAATTAGTTTTGAATACTTTTATGACTATTTCTATACGTCAAACTCAAAGCTGTACATGGTAAACATGTATTTGTTTTTTGGAACAGTGTTCAAACATGTTTAGTGTGCGAACTTGCATGTGTCATTATTCATTCATTCCTGTTTCAGACTATTAAAACAGTTTGTCAGCAATAATTATAAAGGTGTGGTCTTCTGTATTTGTACCATCATTTTCACAGGTGTGAGATTCTTTATTCTGCATAATTAATACACATATAACTGTAAATGAAAACAGAAGTACAGTAGCCATGATGAATTAGATTTTTCATCTCATGTTAGTGTAGAACTTTTTGAGGAAAATGTTTTTTTCTTGCCAAGAACATCTTTAATTTCCTTTAAAAAATGTTTTAATATATGCATAAACCCCTGTATGTCAATGACACGGTCATGGGGTTATAATTTACACATTCTGTGGCAAAAGGTTAATTCATGAATATTAATTAAGTGATGCTGACGTTCTTGGTAACCTTACGCTGCCTTCACACACACACACAAAAAAGCACGTGCTATAGAGGGTATGCATAGACGTCACTTTCCCGCCGGAACGCGCTCCCTCAGCTGGACTGAGTGGCAAAAGAACCTGCTGCATGACTGGATTTAATAGGGGAAACTGCGAAAACGTGAGTAAAACAAACGATTACACTAAAGGTTGGGCTCGAAAGTGTTCCTTACAACATGTCAAAGAAATCTAATCCATGGATATTGACATGCAGCCAGGAATCGTGTTTCCTGACATTTATATGTGCCTGATTTCGATGCCGGTGAAATACATAAAGCAAATCTGCCTGTGAACACTTAATATAACTACAATATAGGTAGGTTTAAATCGGAGTGATCACTTACATCAATGTTATATCGTCATATCGTCCAACCCTAAAACTTGTATAGTTTTTGTCAGTGTTTATTTAAATACACACAATTATGCAGAATATAAGATGGTAAATATTTAATTGATTTGGGTTGTCAACGCAATATATAACAATACAGTATATAGGGTATGATTTTACCCCAAAATCCAACATTTTGACACAAAATAATAACTGCAAATCCACGTTTCTCTGCCTGGAGCCCAGCTGTTTCTGTGAATTGCAGCGACCTCTTTGCTTCTTTTTTCTGTAGCTTTCAGCAGTCTGTAAAAATATACCTCAGATTTTTTGTCAAAGCTATTTGTACAGTCAGTCGCAAAGCTCTTTCCCGTTTTGGATGTGTTTTGTGTGTTTTTCGCGGCATTCACGCTGAAAACCAATGCTGCCACTCAGTCTTTTTACCTCTCAGTGGGCGGAACTGCAGTCGTAACGGCCGACGGTGACGTCACGTGCATACCCTCTATATAGGAAATTTGATAATTTCCACTTCTGAAGTCGTGATTACGAGCTTATCACATTCAACTTTTTACATGAGAAAAACTTACTTAGGAAACTCATATTTACCGAGAGCACGAGAAGGCAGTATTAGAACATCCTGTAAAGTAGCTCAATTAATATTCATGAGCCTTCGCAATGGTTAAATTAGCCACCTGACTAGCGCAAACTTTCAACGTCTGCCAACCACCCAATCGGGTACGCCTACCGCTCGAACGTAACATTATTCAATTAATATTCATGAACCAGGCCTTCACGAAGTTATGTTTACTTGAGAGGAAACAAGGGAATAAGTGAAAGGCAACATTTCTTAATTACTAATTTCTGTGACATTTGATTTAATATAATCATTGTGTAACTGCTCTCCCGAATTCAGTACCTGAAAAACTGTCCAAATGAAAGCGTTGGTCTTTTTTTTTTTTAAAAAAGCTAGGTTCCTTTTTTAAAGAGAGAGATTTGTTTTTGTGTACAGATTACTTACTTTCTTCGCCAGAGAGTTTAATCCATTAATTGAATTAAAGTATTACATGACGTGACATGTCCCCTTCACTCTCACGCGCGTCTCAAACGGGTCAACAATCCGCACGCGCAAACCAGCGTCATTCGTTTTATATTATCCACAAGTTAATTTTGATACCGCATTTTGTCATTATGAGGCGTCCATCAGGTGTGCAAATGTCCAGGAACGTTTCATGTTGAGAAGTGCAAGATGACAACATGTTTAGTGGTCCTATTACTATGTCAAACATCACCCGCTGTCAGCACCAGGGCTGGATGAGGGTCACCGGTGAGTACATCATTTGTCTCGGGCTGAAACGTAATCCAGTAATCTTTTATATATTATCAATTTGTTCGCTTGTTCGGCTGTTTTGTTTGAGTACAGTGAGCATATTAGGTCCACTGAGGCTGTACTCAGATCAGTCAGTATATTTTAAAGGGTACATCGATTTTTTTTCAATTCCTGTATGTACATATACAGTATCTTACAGTCTATACAACAAAAACTATTAAACATTATTACATTAAATATACAGTTAAACTGACTTTTTGTTATGTTTAAGCATGTTGTCACACTCGGTCACTAAACAGCTTTTCAAAAAAATTAGTTTTATGATAAAAAACATTAAACAGCAAAAATGTAAAAGTATTCAATGGACAAATATTAAACCTTTGATTTGTTGAAAAATAGTGTTATAAATTTCTGCAGTTTTTAATTACATCTGCATTACATCTTTTAATCACTTGTGACAACTTCTAAAATCTACCATCATTATAGAAAATAAATACCTGAAGAAAGAAATACCTGATAGAAAATGAAAAACAGGTATTAGCGCAAACAGACATAGAGTATTTCATATTTTTCCTGTGTCTCAGCAATAGAATATGTATATCTCAGTGTCTTGCCTTTTAGCCAGCAAAATTTAATAATTTTCCTAATTATATAAAAGCAATTCTGAATGTCACAGGATCATGGCACAGTCCCAGAGGTGCACTACAACTGCCTACAGTCTCTTAAATTTCCTTTTATACTTGGTAAATTAACTTAAAGAAATAGAAGGCTATCTAATTCAGTTAACCTAGCATTGTGCTTTTATACACAACAATACTTATGCAACTGAATCTAGGCCAAGCAGGAACGATTGTCCATTCATAGAGCTGTAGGCCAGTTGGCTTTATGGCCAGTAGGTCAGCTTCTGTTTTAGCTGTTTAGACTCACACTCTTTGGTCCTGTCGCGATTGTAATTAGATCCAAAAATTGTTTCTGTTTTACAGACATGAAACGTTCATCAATACACTGGATATCTTGTGGACAGCCACTATCAGAACCAATCGGATGGCAGGTCAAGTTTTGCTTGGTTGCAGAATGTCAACTAGTTCTTCTGGACAAGAGAGAGGTATGTGTATTATATATATATATATATATATATATATATATATAAATAGATGAATATAAAGATCCATATAATAATGCACACATAGTACACACACACACACACACACACACACACACACACACACATATATATATATATATATTATGTGTGTGTGTACTTTGTGTGCATTATTATATGTATTTTTTATATTTACATAATATATTCAATTATATGATATTAAATATTACTAAAAATTCTTGAGCACCAAATCAGCATATTAGAATGATTTCTGAAGGATCATGTGACACTGAAGTTTGGAGTAATGATGCTGAAAATTCAGCTTTGATCACAGAGATAAATTACTTTATAAAATATTTTCAAATAGAAAACAGTTATTTTAAATTGTAATAATATTTCAAAATATTACTGTTTTACTGTATTTTTACAGCAAATTTACACTGTTATAAAAGCTGTACACTCACTACTTTACATTGTAGCAAAGTGTCATTTCTTCAGTGTTGTCACATGAAAAGATATAATAAAATATTTACAAAAATGTGAGGGGTGTACTCCCTTCTGTGAGATACTGTATATATAAAACAGCAGTTATATAATAAAGACATACTTAATCTTAATTATTGAGACTTAAAATGAATGCGTTTTGAATCCTTTTGATTATGACCCCACATTTAATGGCACCCTTTAAACTCAAGGGGGCAGCACATGTCAACAGGTTCAAAGTAACAAGTCAGAGCAGAGGAGATACTGAGTCTATATTGTAGGCCTGTGCTTACCAACACTATAACTCTATGAACAGCTTCTGTGACCTGTCCTTAGATCAGTCCATTGCTGTTCCGAGAGCGCCGTGCTGAATCGTGCACTGTATGGCTTCTGCGACGTAGCACCAGCATTCCTGAGGGAGTTCAGCTCCGTAAGGACCAGAGCACCCAAACCAGAAACAGCAGTGAGTAGGATCTGCTTGCACACCTGTTGCAGTTCATTTTTTCCCTTTGAATGACAAATAAACTCTTGTAATAGTCTTTAAAGGTAATACAGTGGCAAAAAGTGAACATGTGATCGCTTGATTGCTGCTGCCTATCTGCGCTGCTCTTACCATAGAATCTTTATCCTGAGTCTAGTACACTGTTCTAAATGAGTGATATTGACAAATGACCTGGTCATCGCTGTGCTAAAGGCAGGGATACCTTGTGCAAGTTAATAAGATTTAGCCACCCTTAATGTAATGGATCAGAATAATTCTTTTACTTATATTAGCAGATATAAAGTGATATGAACTTTAAAATTACCCTCGCCTTCATTATGTTAAAGTTCAGATGTGACGCCAATTGAGAGTCTCGTGAAATGGAGCATGATGGAGCGCACTGTAGACTCCACTGTTTTCCGTTTGTCCAGATCTGTCTCAGACAGGCTGCAAACCAGTAATTTGCAGTGGGAGGCATAATTATGATGGTGTTACAGGACAGCTATTGTTTAGAATTGCCTAATAGGGGCTCTGGTTCACAATGCCATTGAATTTGGGGTCGAGACACATTATCCCAACGCTTGCTTTGTGAAAAGGTTAAAGAGAACTATTGCGTTAAATAGGACAGCATGTTTATATAATGGCTAGATAAAGTCTATCTATCTGTCTAATCTGTCTATCTGTCTGTCTGTCTGTCTTTCTATCGTTATGTCTGCCTGTCTATTGTTATGTCTGTCTATTGTTATGTCTGTCTATTGTTATGTCTGTCTATCGTTATGTCTGTCTATCGTTATGTCTGTCTATCGTTATGTCTTTCTATCATTTAGGGCTGCAACAACTATTCGATAAAATCGCTAATAATCAATAATGAAAATCATCGACAACGATTCTCATTATCGATTAGTTGGCTCCGCCCACCGTGCACGGAAGACTTCCGCCAGTCGCGTCAAATTACAGCACTGAATAACGCATTTCTATGGACCAAAATGCATCTAAAAATAGTGGAAGAAACAGAGTGAGCTGCTGCGGGAAAGGTACGAGATCAAAGCTGATCAAAACATGAGAATTAATTATTTTAAGCTTCAAGCTAATGCATTTGCGTAATGGCTTGTCCCGTCAGGCGCTTTGACAGATGCATGTGCGTCCTCAGCGCAAAACGTTCATTCTACGGCTATATCCTTATCTGTAAATGTTACAAATTCACGTGAGCATTTACATTTTGCATAAAGGCTTGTCCTTACAGTCTGCGCTAAACTTCAAAATTTACTGAATGAGCGCTGGTACGCGCACCTGCGTCAGACAGACGGAACGCGGGAGAAAAGAAGACAATTAATATTCAGCGTAAAAATATTCATTTTGCTGAAATATCTGTTGTTTAAAGTTAAATTTAGATTTAAAAGTCAACGTGTCATTCAAGTATTTTATGATAGTAGTAACTGTAAAGGGAGAACTAATTGAAAATAAATGTAAGACGTTTTTTATAGCCTATTTACAGGATAAAGAAATGACAGTAAGAGGTGATTGTGTCCAGAGTGAATGTGTGTTCCTGCAGGACATTTTTCTTGCCTGTTGGTTAACACTGAGTTTGTGTTTTTCTTTATTATCTTTATTACGATCTTCATTTTTAATGTAGAGTAGAGATTTAAACTATATTCACTATATACAGTGCTAAAGTTAATAGACATCTGATACTATGGTTTGTGCCACAGGTCAGGGCAGCCTAAACTATCAGTATTGGTGATTACTAAAATCATTTTTCATGTTTCTGTAATGGTTAATCCACCAGTATGTGTAAGCTCTTTAGTTACGGCAGTATTTCTAAAGCTACAATATATATTTTTTGTTATTATCCATGAATTTTTGATTTTACTGTTTTACAAGAAAGGCAGGAAAAAGTAAAACACTTCATAGTTGTTTTTTTCAGATGCCCAGTTACAGTCAATACGAACAGAGACTGTTAAGTTGTTTTTGGATATTATGTTTGAATATTATTTAGAAACTATTTAGTTGTTTCAGTTTGTTATTTTCCTAATAAATGGCAATACCATTTTTAGTTTCAAACAAGTTTTTGATAGATTCCTAAAATATTTGTGTTCTCTCTTTATTATGTCAGATAGTGTAATAAATGACTGTATGTTTTCATAGCATTCAATTGGCACATTTGTTTGAAGTACATATTGGGGAGGATGTGCAGTAGTGTGTGTGTGTGTGTGTTTTTTTTTTTTTTTTTTTTGTCAGTAAAATAAAAATAAATAAAATTAGGATTTTTATCCGATTAATTGGAAAAAATCAATCGGCCAAATAATCGATTATCAAAATAATCGTTAGTTGCAGCCCTACTATCATTATGTCTGTCTGTCTGTCTATCGTTTTGTCTGTCTATCCATCCTTATGCCTGTCTTTCTATCTGTCTGTCTGTCTGTCTGTCTATCCTTATGTTTGTCTGTCTTTCTGTCTATCTGTCTGTCTATCCATCCTTATGTCTGTCTCTGTCTGTCTATCGTTATGTCTGTCTGTCCATCCTTATGTCTGTCTGTCTGTCTGTTGTTATGTCTGTCTATCGTTATGTCTGTCTATCGTTATGTCTGTCTGTCCATCCTTATGTCTGTCTGTCTGTCTGTCTGTTGTTATGTCTGTCTATCGTTATGTCTGTCTATTGTTAAGACAAAAGCATCAAACTTAAATGTTTTGCACACTATTGTTCAAATTTGGGGATCGTAAGACTTTTTTGTTTTTGAAAGAAGTCTCTTATGCTCACCAAAGCTGGATTTATTTGAATAAAGATACAGCATAATATACAATATAATAACAGTAATATTGTGAAATGTTATTACATTAAAAAACTGTTTTCTATTTTAATGTTTTAAATATTTATCCTGTCTTCAGTGTCACATGATCCTTCAAAAATTATTCTAATATGCCGATTTGCTGCTCAAGAATTATAATCGAAAAACATTTGAAAACGGTAGTGCTGGTTAATATTTTCTGGAAACTGCTACTTTTTTTCAGGATTCTTTGATAAATTTAAAGTTCAAACAATGTAAAAAATCTTCACTGTCACTTTTGATCAATTAAATGCATCCTTGCTGAATAAAACTATTAATTTCTTTTTAAAAAAATCTTACTGACCCCAAACTTTTGAATAGTGGTGATTCAAAAATGTGATCATGGGTAGATCCTAAACCACTGACTTGGCAAAAAATCGCATACATTCCAGACTGTTCTTCAGATCTCAGTGAGATTCTTCTCAGTTGTGTGAGCCGTAGTGTCATCGCAGCTCAGCGCTGTGCTAATGCTTGTGTCAGACACTGGCAGCTTGTTCCTGACTCAGCAAATGTCTCTGCACACCCCCTGCAGAGACACACATGTTTAACACCCCATACAAACACTCCTGTGCATCAGCAGCATCCTAATCTGTGTCATAGCTCTTAAGAGAAATGGACTTGATATCCATATGTGGTTTGAAATCCGATTAAAATTGGATCTTTGGAAATGTGTTGCAGTCTGACCGGATTTTAAGTTTCAGCTTCTGTCTTCTTTCAGGATGTGAAGTCTGTAAAGTCTTAAAGTGCTGTAGTGTCTGCTCTTGTTTGTAGCATTAACTGTTTTAAATCAGGATTGAGCGAATGAGTGAGCAGTTTTGGATACAGTATATACATCAATTTGTAAATAGTATATAGTAATAATGCCTCTAATGCATCTCATGAGTTGTGAGCACATGGGTGAGATTACGTCATATGATGGACATGAGCATAAACAATATTTCCAGTTTTTTGTCCCCTCTTTACACAGTAATCACTCTCTTATGAAATAGACATAGATACAGAAACCAGATAAAAATCCATATTGGTCTCATTACTTGCAAAATGTGGACAATTGGACTCTATTAGTCATTCCTGTTCTGCATTAATTTTCAAACTCTGCAATGTTTTTTTTTTTTTTTTTTTTTTTTTGTATTTCTATTAAAAGATTTACCAGATCTAATGCTCCAGTCAAGCACAGCAACTTAAACTCATTCCATATTATTTTTATTTTTATTAATTATAACTTGATTGTTTTACACAATTACAAGAAAATTAACAAGACATCAGCTAATCCATACGAATCATTGCTAATATTTACTCATTTCCCACAAAAATGGTTACTTCTTGAATTTTGGGATTTTACAAAAGACTAATAGGATGTAAAGTGAAACTGAGGATCTATAAAATAAAGAAAAACCTATAAATTGATTAGCAATTAAAACATTATTCCTAAGAAAACATGTTTTGTTTGATATTTGGATTATAGAAAGGCAAGAATGAAGAAACATCTGGGATATTTCTTTATAAATTGCCAGTTTTTCATTTTAGAAAGTGGGTATAACATCCACAGCAGTGAAATTGTAGTATCATTGATATACTATTAGAGTTTTTGATAATATTTTGAATTCGATTTTGTTTTTATATTTTCTGTTTTCACTTTAATTTTAAAGTTTTAATAGTTTTGTTCTGTGTTTTTGTCGTAATATGTCTATAATATGCCTGTATAGCTTTTATTAAGTTTTATATTTTAGTTTTAGTTTATTTTTTCTTAAACTTAAACTAAATGGAAATGAGAAGTAGCTGAAATAAAATATTATAGTTAATGTTTATCTTATCAAAGTAATTATTTTTATGGTTTTAGTTTGTTAATTTAGTTACCAATAACATCTGCAGACATGACAAAAATGAGAACATCAGCTCTAACCAAAGTAATGGAAATATTTTAACTCCCTTATGTTCACTTCATTGTTTTATTGTGAAACTAATGTCATTTCCATCTTTAAAAATGATAATATGACTGCCTAACAGGAATGAGTTGTAAGATAGAGAATGGTAGAAAGGCATGCTCTCATAAAGAGTGAGAGGAAAAGCAAGTGATTGAGATAAAAAAAAAAATCCCTGCTGTGTCTTTAAGAGCTGTGGCGCTCATGTGGGAGTGAGTGGGGCCCAGAGAAGTGGCTCAGCCCAGCTCAGATCTGCTCCGACTGCCAGATGCAAAGCTCCAGCCAGAACGGAGCACAGGCAAGCTGCACGGGAGGCAGCGCTCTTCTGGCAAACGGGTGACGAGGCAGAGAGAGTACCCTCCACGTGAACCGTTGCTGTCTTCCCCTCCCCTGGCACTGAGAGCATGTCTGATTTTGCCTGTCTTTGAAGTTATGGAGTTGGAGAACAAACTCGAGCTGGACGGCCAACATGGTAAGAGGAGAACTTGGGTACACTTTTTTAACAAAGCACATGAAGTGCTGAGAGCCAGTGATGTGAACTTGTGTATGTGGGGCTGTGAAACAGATTGCAGAGCAGGTTGCCAGGGCTTGTCTGCTTTTTGTATTTTGTTGCAATGACAGAACAACTGTGATCTGTATACATAATTTGTGTAATTACACCCTAAAATGTGTCTTTTTTTAGTTAGGGAAGGGTTTAGAATGTGTGCGCTGACTGAACAGATGAAAACACTGTAACATCAACAGATGTGTTCGCTCAGGTTGCTACTGTTAAACCTCAAGGCAGTCTGAACCCTTGACATGCGTTAAACCTTACCTGAAATTTGATCTACAATAGGCCAAGGGTTCACTTTTCTGTCCAACAGCACTGAAAACCACTTACACCCTATAAATTTGCTTCAACTCTCTGTGTGCACCAGAATACTACTATTATTTTTACATTACTTTATATTTAATTGATATAAAAACAAGCTGAATTAGTTGTAGATGCAATTAAATGTTGCCCTGGAACCTGTGCCACTCTGGTATGTTCGAAAACATTTACGTCATTGTATTCAGGAATGAACTCCAAGTTCTGGTTGTAGTTTCTTTGATTAATGTCTGTCTAATGAGGCTGAATAAACCCTCAGGACTGTATTTCTGTCTGTGTTCATGCTGATGTGACAGTCATGTGGGCTGAGATGAACTTTAGAGGGATCTGTTTCATGGGCCCTTAAGCAAACTGTCATAAAACTTTCAGAACTTGTCACACCACAATTTTTCATTATTGTTTGAGGCTTTTAAAAGGCATACAAAGGGGTAAGGGAATAAAATCATTAGCTGTCCCACCAAATTAATACATGCAGTCCATGTGGGACTGTTTTATTCATGGTTCATATAGGCTATTTTAAAAGTATTTTGTTGTGTTATGAATGACATGGAAATGTATGGAAGCTTGTTTACATCTTGCAATTCTGACTTTTTCTCAGATTTGGGAGATATAAACTCACAATTGCAAGAAATAAAGAATATAAATTCACGCTTGCGAGAAAAGTCCGATTTGTGAGTTTATATCTCGCAATTCTGACTTTTTTTCTCCCAATTGAGAGTTTATATCTCGTGATTCTGACTTCTTATCTCAGATGTGTGATATATAAACTTGCAATTGCGCATTGTAAAGTCCAGTTTTGAGGGGGAAAAAAGTATTTTGTTTGTAATGACGTAGAAGAGTATGGAAGCTTGTTTCCGCCACGGAATAAAACAATTAAAATTTTTTTTTTTTTTTTTTCAAATTCTGACTTTTTTTTTTCTCCGAATTGCGAGTTTATATCTCACAATTTTGAATTCATAACTCACAAATGCATGTTATAAAGTTTTTTGCAAGATATAAACTCGCAATTCTGAGAAAAAAAAGTCAGCATTGCAAGTTTATATCTCGCAATTCTGACTTTATAATACGCCCTGCAAGTTTATATCCCGCAATTCTGAGGAAAAAAAGTGAGAACTGCAAGATGTTAACTAGCAATGGTGAGAAAAAAGTCAGAATTGTGAGATAAAAAGTCGAAATTACCTTTTTAATTTTTATTCAGTGGTGGAAACAAGCTTCCATAGAAATGCTCTGCCGTGCTCATCGCTTTTTGAATTTTTCACCAGGAATCTGAAATCAAACAGAATTGTTCAGATATTCATCAGCATAACCCATGTGAGTTGCATTTCAGCACAAGTTTAAAATGTTTTGAGTCAATGAATAATTAATTAAATGAGCTCTTTTGCACCGAGATCAAATAGATAATACAAATAGATGTTCTAATCTAGCGTCAGAACTTTGATTGACTTCCTTTTAACTCCCTTCAAAAAAGTTTCAGAAAAACCTCCAGTACAATGAAAAGCAAAGGAAACATCTGAAACATTTGGTGGGATATATGTTTTTGTTTGCTGCCTCACTTTTGTTAGGAATATTCAGTAAAAAAAAAAAAAAAATTTCCAGCAAATATCTGTTGGGCTCAAAGCAATCCTTCTTGTAACTCTGCCGAGGATTAAACATCCCAGACATGGCTCTGAATGGTGACAATCTTTGTGAAGAACATAATCCTTGTGACATATCAAGATGGACATAATCTCCTTTAGTCAGATATTACGAGAAACATTCATAATTTCCTCCATCTTGTTCCTGATGGCCCATCCTGTGTTTTATGCAGCATTTAGGCCTGTTGCTGTTTAATTTGGTCAGTGCCACTGATGACTGTCTGGCCATTGTTATAGCAAAGCATCATATTGTTCTGCTGCTTTAGTTCGTGAAATACATTTGGCAACATTCTGTTTTGGACTTTTATCCATTTCATTTGCTGGCATGAGGACTGGCTGTGTTCCAAACTCACAATGTGAGTGATGTTCTCAGTAATAAACATTTCTTCTGTAACAAACAAGCTCTTTCAGTACAGGGCTGTATTATTTATGGCATAATCCTGACAGCTTATCTTATGGTAACCTCCTGTTATCCCTTGGTTAAAGCTAAAGCGTGCGTTTTTCCTCCTTTCTCAGCTTAATTTGCAGAAATTATAAGTAAACTACTTGTAGGTTGATTCCCCTAAAAAGTGTAAACTCTGTCTCTCTGTCACTACTAAAACATTGTTCTTAAAGGGATAGTTCATCCAAAAATGAAAATGTTGTCAACCTCAAATGGTTCCAAATCTGTATGAGTTTCTTTCTTCTGTTGAACACAAAAGAAGATGTTTTAAAGAATGTGGGTAACCAGACAGTTGATGGTATCCATTGACTTCCATAGTAGGAAAAAAAATACTATGGAAGGCTGAATCTTTTTTTATTGAATATAAATTGGAAGCATTACTCCAGGCTAGCTTGTTGTGCCTTGAGTAAGCTGGATGTTCAGGCTTTTTATCAGTAGTGGGAAATCCCAGTTTAGTCATAATTGGTAATTGAGGGTAGTCAACCGTAGTCTTTATTCAGCCCATAGACTAGGGAACGACACTCCCCTAATTGCATAGTATTAAAATAATGAATTATTTTTGAGATTTATCAGGAGAGAAGATTAAACAAAAGAGCTCTCAAAGCATTGAGGCTATATTTTAGGAGTACAGTGAATGCCTGTTTTATAGTAGGGCCGATCACTTCAAGATACACTGTAATTGCTTAATATCTGCTTTTGAAAGGAGATTAGACATTCAGATATGAACTTAACAGAGATGTTTTGTGGTTCTGTAAATATCTTATGCCATTAAAAAGTGATTTTTCAGAACTTATATCTAATTTTACATGACATATTCATGTTTTCAACTCAATAGGACAAACTGTTCAAATTTAATGCCCTTTACTGCAGGTCCCACATCACTTTAATGATTGTTTCTCAGTGTTTTTATACTAAGCCATGTGTCCCTCTATATCTATGGCAGTTACAGCTGTGGTTTACATCTTGGCCCCAATGAAAGTTTAAGTTACACATAGTTGACCTTTACCAAATCCTGAATGGCTGGCATTAAAGCAAAGGACATTTTGGAAAAGGGCAGCTGTAAAAATGCGTCAGAATGAGGAGAAGGTGGGCGAAACAGGCTCTAAATTCTGGACCTAGATGATAAGGTCATTGTTAGAGATTTGCAGAGATACTTTTGTGACTTTTTTTGTCTTTTCATTTTTAATTGATTCAGCGATGTACTGAATCCAGCTCTTCCACTATTCATACTTAGCTCCATTTCATATTGGATAATAAGTGTTTTCTTTGTTTATTACAGATCTTGTGAGACATCATAAATCCATGTGGGCATATTGCATTTGAAGTCAGAATTCCTTTGAATATGAACTTGGCCCAGCTGATTGTCATATATCTGACCGAATTTTCTGACCTCACATGCTTCATAGAAGTGCCTTTGTGTTGCTAACAGCAGCTGTCCAGATCCCAGCTCTCTATCATGTTAGTAGGATGTTTAGACTAGAACTGTACATCAAGTTACTTGTCTCTTTGTTGAACTCATTTTATGATCACAACCATTGTTTGGGAAGCTACTTTGAAACTGTAGCTTGTGAAGCTGCAAGCTACTCATCATGTTCAAGTAACTGCACTACAGTCAAGCTAACCTTTTGAAAAAGTAGCTTTTGTTTTCAATGTGACAAAACAGTTTTGTAGTATTTTAACTAATTGATCCCAGCAGTGTTTCAAAGCGATATGTAAAGCCCACAAGGTTTCACAAATTTGTTTAAAAATATGTACAGTTGCGGGGCCTTATTTCCATAGTTGATTATTTAGGCATGTTAGATTTTTACTGCATATTTTTATTTAGCTTTTTATTTGTTGAGGCAAATTGCTTATTTTCAGACTAGGTGGTTAAATTTAGCTAGATATACAGCAATCACCAGCAACATAAACAGCCATTATGTTAAGACTGTGTCTTAAGTACTAGTATGACCAGCTAGTGGTTAGTCAAGAGGGAATCAGTCTTCCTTTTTAGTAACAAATTAGATCAATTAGTTATGAACAGTCTTAAAGAAAAAATGTGATGACTAACTTGTAAGACTAGTCTTAGCAGTTTATGAAACCAGCCCTTATGGAACGTGGCCATTTGCATAAACCGCTTAAACTAGTCTTACAAGTTTGTCATCTAATTTTTTTCTTCAATGCAATGTGGCTGTTTGCATAAACCGCTTAGGCTAGTCTTACAAGTTAGTCATCTAATTTTTTTTTCTTCAAGATTAAGTCAGTTACAAAAAATAAACATAGATTGGTCTAAAAATAATACTGATTAGCCCTAAATAACTGCTTAAAGGTGCAGTTAGTGATCTGGGAAATGCTAACATTAGCCTGCTAGCTTTGAAAGCATACGATCCCACCCTCCCTGCAAATCGCGGTCCAAAGCCACACCTCCTCCAAAACACATGCACACACAGCTACTCTCTGCAAAACGTCACAAGAGACATTTAAACTACCTCATGTCTCAAAGCACATAACATTACAGTAATAATTAACGTAAACAACTTAGAGAGCTTGGACCTGACTGCTGCAGATTCATTTCAGTGTTGATACTGTTGACATGAACAGCTCCGGTTAGAACGTCATGGGTTGCCATCTCTTAATTACGGTTGTCATGGTGTGAACGCAGCATAAGTTTGTTGTTTTGATTTGGTAGGAAGTGTAAAAGGTGGCTGCTGTTTGTTTGCGCTGCTCCGTGACTGACGTCTGTCTACATAAACTCTGCATAGCTTGAAATGCGCTGATGACGTATGATGTCTGCTCAAACAGGAAATTCAAAAACACATGTTGACAGGCAGGAAGGACACTGTATTATTACATTTGGATGAACATTTTATGGTCCTATGCCTTCCACAGATGATATATATTTATAAAGATACATTTAGACCGTTTTACATAGTGATTGCTATCTGGATATGAGGAGACTTTCAACCAGTATAACAAAAAATGTTTACGTGGAGAATCACCTATTACACCTTTAACTTAGCAGCTATGTTTATATAATTGGCCCTACTAGTGACAACGACAAAATGGGTTGGGGATGTTGTTTCTTGTTGACTTTAAGTTAGTAGCATCAATTCTTTGTACAGTAAATGTGCTGTGTACTGTATATGACCGGTCCTGTTTCCTCTATGAACATTATATGTCTGGGCGTCCAGACAGCTTTCAGACACTGCTAATTTGATGTCCTTTATTGCTGTAGTGCAATACGAACCCTTGAGAGTGGGTTTTAGGTGGCATGAAGTAAAGCAAATGCACATTGTGAGCTGAGCTTTTTATCTCCACTGAACCACAGATTGCTGAAGCGTTGTAACTGTTGCTAGGATGTCCGGTGGCCAGAGCTTTTATCACCGTGGAAACATTGTTTTACCCATCCCCCTTTCTGGGTTGATGTGTTTACTTGTTTCTCTTTTTAACTCGTCATTTGAAACAGATGTCACCAGAGCCGGCGTTTTTCATGCCATCAGCAAACAATATGTTGGGTGCTTGGTTTGCATTTTTCTTTGGATACATGGCTTAGTATGCCAAACATTAATTCCACATTCCAGGTTTTTTACAAATTACAATGTGTATGGAGTCGATGGACAATATGCCTGGCATCCAGATTACTATAGTAAATGTTTACTAATCCCTCAGTTAGTAAAAACGAACAGATTTACAGTTGCACACTTATAATGAAGTTTAGCAGTGATGCATACAGCATATCAGCAGCCACATTGGTATAGGTTGTGTGACTTTTTAATGTTACTGGAACCAGTCTGATAAGTAAAGCAGGCCGATATATTTAAGCCGGCAAATTATAGCCAAATTATAACCCCATATAATTTTTAAACAAATAAATTGTTTACTTGAGTCTGTTAGATTTTTTTTTTTTTTTTTTTTTGTAAATGAGTCAGAATTTTTGCAGTTGTACCCATTTTAAAATGAAAAGCAGTTTTCCATTGTAAATTATATTTGGGTCATTTGGAGCATGTATGTAGTATATAGACTTTAAGGTGAGCATTTTTTTTATAAAAATGTGTTTTATATACACTACCAGTCAAAAGTTTGGACACGGTAAGATTTTTAATGTTTTTAAAAGAAGTTTCATCTGCTCAACAAGGCTGCATTTATTTAATTAAAAATACAGTAAAAACAGTAATATTGTGAAATATTATTACAATTTAAAATAACTGTTTTCTGTTTGAATATATTTTATAAAGTAATTTATTCCTGTGATCAAAGCTGAATTTTCAGCATCATTACTCCAGTCTTCAGTGTCACATGATCCTTCAGAAATCATTCTAATATGCTGATTTGCTGCTCAAGAAACATTTATGATTATTATCAATGTTGAAAACAGTTGTGTACTTTTTTTTCAGGAATCCTTGATGAATAGAAAGTTCAAAAGAGCAGCATTTATCTGAAATACAAAGCTTTTGTAACATTATACACTACCGTTCAAAAGTTTGAGGTCAGTAAGAATTTTTATTTTTATTTTTTTTGAAAAGAAATTAAAGAAATTAATAATTTTATTCAGCAAGGATGCATTAAATCGATCAAAAGTGACAGTAAAGACATTTATAATGTTACAAAAGATTATATTTCAAATAAATGCTGTTCTTTTGAACTTTCTATTCATCAAAGAATCCTGAAAAAAAATATTGTACACAAATATTTTGTACAATTGTACACAATAAATGTTTCTTGAGCAGCAAATCAGCATATTAGAATGATTTCTGAAGGATCATGTGACACTGAAGACTGGAGTAATGATGCTGAAAATTCAGCTTTGATCACAGGAATAAATTACTTTATAAAATATATTCAAACAGAAAACAGTTATTTTAAATTGTAATAATTGTTCACAATATTACTGTTTTTACTGTATTTTTAATTAAATAAATGCAGCCTTGGTGAGCAGACGAAACTTCTTTTAAAAACATTAAAAATCTTACTGTGTCCAAACTTTTGACTGGTAGTGTATATACTAATTATCAAAAAATGAGTTTACATGATGTAAATCCGACACATCCTCTAAATTGCAGTGCAAACACATAGCACGTTATATCAACTAACATGATCATTATAAGGTGTTTAAACGACAAAACACATTCACTTCCACGTATTTGACAATCGGAATATATCATATAATTCATGATAGGAATATTTTGAATAAAAAAGGAAAAAAAAATAAACACAATACACACCTGTCATAATGGCATCGCCAAGGAATTAAAAACCATTCTAAAATAATGTTCTAAAATAACGGTCGCCTTAAAAAAGGCTTTAGCTATAATATAGAGCCCCTAGAATATAGATACCCCAACACCCCCCCTCCCCTCCCCATGCGATGACCCCCTCGATGCATTCCTATTTCCTAGTAATATTTAACAATTATAATGCTTTCATTTTTTCCCAGCTTAATTTGCTGTAGGTAAGCCATTCGTATGTTGAATTCCTCAGACTGTAAACACTGACTCAACAGTGATGTTTTCAACATTGCATTGTTTGTTTGAGCATCCCGACATAGCAACAGTGGCTCACCAACAGTGCGAGTTTAGGACGAGACTGTCTGTTTGGCTGACCAATGACAGACGGGGAGAGAGTCTAGAAAACCTGTTTGAAAAGTCATAATTTTTGCAGTTCTGTAGCTTTAAATAACCAATTTTCAAATTCAGTAAAACCAAAAAAAACATATTCTTTACTGACTGCTTGATTATAAAGCCATCCAAAGCCATTTAAAAAGCACTGCATATACTGTAGCATGTACCTTGTATTGGAAGTTTTTCACTGGGAGATTAAAGTATGAGAGCCCAGACAGGCCTTCCAATAACACACTCCCTTGAGCCTGCGTTCTGATTGGCTGACATTCCAGAGGAATTCAGATTTCCAAAGGGGGCCCGTTTCCTCAAAAGATGGTGGTGCAGAATAAGAGAGAGAGAATGCCGTTACTAGGCCCCTAACTGCTCATGAAAATGGAAAAAAGTAACCACTGTCCCTCTTGTCCCCCCCTTTTATTCTCCTTTCTTTCCAAAAGTGGGAGGGTCATAATTGGTGCACAATGTGGCAGGCCTGAGCGCTGTGTTAGAATTCTTGTGGTAATCTCCACCACCATGTGGAGGCCGAAACAGCACACAGATGGATGTAACAGGCAGGTTTTGTTTGTAATTCTCGATAAGGAGCTGAGATAGTGCCGGACACATCCTTGAGTCCTTCAGCTTGAGTCGTCCTTTCTGCTTCTGATTATTCTCTTCACAGGATGGGGTGACCTGCTTCAGAAACTGGCCTATTTCTAAGATGTCCCCTGTGGGCAACCAAGGTGAGAAGGAGCTGTTTTTGGGCTCCAGAAAGATGTGATGTAGTGCCCGGTTTCTTTTAAACAGCATGCCATACGCTTCAGGCTCAAACAGGAAGTGTGGGACATCCGAGGCCCTATCCCAAATGGTGCACTAAGCCCACACTTTGGTTATGTAATCTCGCATAGGTAGTTGGGGAGTAGTCAGAATCATTAAATGGGTCACGCTGTGATCTTGTGGACTTAGTTGGGACAGATCAAACTCATTGTCCTGCTTTTTCAGAAAAGATAGGCAGTAATTTGTGTGCGATTTATTTAATTTTTCCTTCTAAAAGAAAAAATAGCTATCAGAAAAAAAACGAAACAAAAAAAAAAACATTAATAACTTATTAAATGAAAGTGATGTGTGAAATATGGCTTCCAGCAATCAGTTTGAATGTGTAACATACTGTAGTGTTAATCCATCTTACAGAGTCACATTCCTGGTCTTTGAAATGCGCCGCAGAAAAAGCTTTAAACAGCCCGTAAACTCGCATGGAAACATGGGAATTATTCTCTGGCTGGCAGACCTCTGAATCCGAGGGTGTATATTAGCTCTGTCAGCAATTAACTTTTTATGATGCAGGCCTTGCTGTTTTAGGATGGCTGATGAACAAATGGATCCTTTTCCTATTCTGTTTTCCATTTTCCATTTTTCTGCTGTTATTCCCTTTGCCTTTCTCTTTTTTTCTCTCTATACTCTCCCATGTTACCCTCCCTTTTTTTTGTCCGGATGTTGTTTTACTCTAAAGTAAGGGTATTCCAAGCCCGGCTTTGAACTATAAAAGCTGTGGTGCTTCAGAGATGGCTGATATAGTGTCTCTATTGATCCCATCTCCTGGCAACCTCTGACAACAGCTGAGCAAAGGACAGCACTCCAAAATCACAAACAAGACTTTTCTTGTGCAAAGTTAAATATAGGCTTGCCCTGGCCCTGAGCATTCTGGGAGATTTGCACTTTGTACCTTGCAGAACTTGTGTAAATGCAGATGGTACAGTGAAACCGGTATTATAACGTAAGTGCTGGTATAAGACAACTTGTTTTTTGTAATAGAATAATTGCAGGCATAGTTGTTTTTGTTTTTTTTTGTAGTTCTCTTTTTTTTTTTTGTAGTGTTCTTGTATTCATACCATCAATTGTGTGCTATCAGTACCAGGAATTATTTTTGCATATCAGCATCTTTTGTAAACTCTTCCTGCTTTGTATGACATTCTTACTAGACAAAGGCTGTTAGTCACGCAAGCCAACGTTTTTGCTATCCCATAAAAAATTTGGTCCATATTGTAGCTTAATCCAGCCAAGACTGGTCAAGACACCATCTGACCAATATGACCAACATTTACTCTTGAATTTGCATTAGCTGGACCAAAATGCATTTTTCTGCCTAATTTGAACAAAAGAAGCCTAATTTAGAATAAGATTGAGGTCAGATTTTATTCCTTATTTGAAATATTTTATTTAAATTGACAAAGTTAAACCAATTCTGGTCATTCGTGAGTAGGAGCTAGTCCTGCTTCTATTTACAAATAAATACATACATAGATACTTTACATACATATAATATAAATATAAATATATATATATATATATATATATATATATATATATATATATATATATATATATATATATATATATATATATATATATATATATATATTTAAACCAAAAAAAAAAATATATATATATATATATATATTTAAACCAAAATTTATTCAGACACCTTGAACATTTCATTCATTAATACAGTTTATTCACTATAGTTTAAAAAAAATGGTAAAAAAATGTTTAACTGTGTCAGAAAACACTTGGCAAAACATGGTCAGGTCAAAGTGTCTGAATAATTTTTGGTTTCAAATTTTTATCAGTTTTACTGGTAGTCCACTGTATGAAGAATTTTTGGGTATAATATGTCACAATTTACTTTTTTGCTATTCTGGTACCCACTAGTAAAAAAATATCAAAAAAGTCTGAATAATTTTTTGGTTTAACTAATATATATATATATATATATATATATATATATATATATATATATATATATATATATATAAATTGTATTTATTGTATTTTAGCTCAGTCAGCAATTAACCTTTATATAAATTATATAAATACATAAATAAATAAAGATGTATTTTAATTTATATTTTATTATTTATTAAAATGTATTTATATGTAATTTAAATAATTTGTAATTTATATAAAATTTATAATGAATTTTTATATATATATATATATATATATATATATATATATATATATATATATTATTCCTACATTCTAAATAAAATCATGTTTGTCAGTTCTCATGTTAATCATAAGGTTTGCAGACTTACTGTGATTAATCTGAATGCAATTTGTATTTAACAATTTGTATCTTAGTTCTTAAATCGTGACTTACTGCCAATGGCGGAGAAGCACCGGCTCTGTTTATTGCGGGGGTTTAATGCAGGCCCTGGCAGAGACTGTGGAGCTGTTGGAACAAGCAGGTGTTTGGCATATTTTATCCAGGGCTCTTTGATGGCATGGAGTCCATTGTGCTAGACGTTCATTAACATACCAAAGCAAAAGAGAAATGCCAGAGTCCAATTAATTAACTGAGCAATGCAGCCGAGATGTTCTGCAGGATGCTTATCAGCAGCTGAGCACGGATATTTGACAATATTGTGACTGCTGCAGTGGAATTGCTTTTACTCAACTGAAAATGCAGCCTCATCCACTATCCAGGGGTTATAAATACCTCTCATGGCCCATTTTAAAGATCATAATGTAGAGTGCTCATGTTCAGCATATCCTGCCCTGGTTGCCCCAGGGAAAGACCCCTGTAGACAGAAGTGGACCACTTATGCACCTCTTTGATGTATTTCCTGTTTGAAGTAACATCACACCTGATCTTAATGTAATAGCACTGCTTCTATGTATTTGAAATTGTGTGCCTACCCACTAGCATGATGATGATGATAGGCCCTCCGGTTTTAGATTAGACTGAAGGACAGTAGACAGCATTCCAAAAAGTGCTGAGATTCTTGAGGAGTCTATTCTGCTCTGGTCTAGACAGTATTAAATTTAGATCTCAGGGTTAAATGAGAGTCCACGTGCGGCACTAACAGTTGTGGCTACGCTTTGGTAAGCAGAAACGAGTCTTCAGTCAAACTATTTTTTATACTGCCTTTGTATATTCCTGTTGATCAGCAGCATTCAGGGAGTTTTGGGGTAACCTCACATTATTTTTTACACCTTCAGTTGGTGATGCTAGTGCAGAAATTACACGCTTCACTTTTAAAGTATAATGATGTTGGACGATCTTATGACATCATAAATGTCTATAATATAACATCATAAATGAATCTTGAGTCTATTATACTAACATTATAATGGCAATTTTGGTTGCATTGCAACTAGTGATCGACCGATATTCATTTTTTTTTTAGAACCGATACCGATAAGTTGTGTGTTTATGTGCCCGATAACCGATATGCAGAACCGATATTTATTTACTGTTATACTTCTGTTTTTGACACGATTACAACACCACTGAACTGAACAAACCATTTTATTTATAACAATCACTCCCTCCTTGCATAGAAAACAAAACAAATCTTATTTATACACCAATAAATAGAGGGGTCTGAAAGTGCAAAAAATAAAAAAAGTGCACTGTTACTAAACTGTTTTAATGTTAATTTTAATCTTCATATTACAAAAATAATTTTATTTATAAAAAGCATCAGCAGCAACACTAATGTTAACAGTAAGCAAAATAAATGTAGAATGTCTAATGTTTTCAAATGGAGAAAATAAATTAAAGACAGAAGTAATTTCAACTTTGCAGAAATGTAATAGTTCATTTTAAACTACAGTTTTAGTAGATTTATAAGCTGTTTAATAGGCTAAAGTAAAGAGTGAAGAATAATTCGCTGGATAATGTTAAATAACTGAATAATATTCTCTGGAATATAACAAACAAAACATCGTATTTTATTGCATTTCTCAACTGGTATGTTATATCAGAATTATTAATGTTTTTGTTGTTCTAGATTATGAAATATCTGCTGACAAAGCGCTGTTTATGCATTTACACAGAACAGAACTGCGATCTCTTGCGGAGATAACAAATAATTAATTTCATAACAAGTGAATCTTGTTAAAAGTTACATGCGGTGGCCGTGCTGGAGGAGCATTTCCTGAGCATCAATCCGCTGAGTGAACAGCAAAATGCAGACGACTTCATGAGACTAATGATGAGCATAGACAACAGAGAGAATTAAATTCAGTGCTTTTATTTATATGCTCATTCATGGCTGTATTATTTAATTCATGCAAAGTTACATCTTTATTGGGACAGGACATGACGAATTATCTTACGTGGCTCCCTGAGCTTGTCTCTATTTCTTTTATGTACTTGAAGGGGTGGAAATTAACCAGCTATTTCCCTGTTTCTTAAAGAGTTACTTCACCCATAAATGAAAACTAGCTACATTTCAGGCATTTATGTAACACATCTAATTTGTGCATTAATGGCTGTTATGTTAAATAAAGTTTACTAATTACAGCAAAGCAGGTAAATATACTTTACATGTGCACGCCGTTGTCTCGTCTCCCCTGTATTGGCGATCCTGCGCGCAATTCTCAAAACACCCACAAGATGGCGGCGTTTATAGGTAAATCCGATATTACAAAACCGATATCCGATTATGGTAAAATGCTTAAATATCAGGGAAAATATCAGTAAATCGATATATCGGTCAATCTCTAATTGCAACTCGAGTTCACTGGAAAACCGAAATTCAGTAATTGATGTAATGTCATTTTTTGAAATTGTTCTTTGTGAGGTCTAATATTTGGACCCCAACATTCTTTTGTGTTCTGCAGAAGAAAGTCAAACAGGTTTGGAATGGCATACGGGGTGAGTAAATGATGACAGATTTTTTGGTGGCTTTCTACTTGGTCAGAAAAGTAATATGCCAGAAACAAGTGGGTGGTCTGTTGACATTCTTACACCTTTTTATATTTGAGGCAAAAAGTGTTTCAGACCATCAACACAAAATTGCGTAGTTGCAACACAGAAATCTTGATTATCACAGAGGATAAAACCCTTTGAGAACATCTGTCTTATGTATGATTAAGGTCTTCTGAACATGTAGAATAAACTAGATTGAAATTGGGTCAAGCCAGAAATGTGCTACATGTGAGATCCCACAAGTTCAAGAGATCTTTGCTGGAGCTGAACCCGAAAGTAAATTGCTTCAAGTGCAAACAAATCAGAACAACATGTAGCTGGTCTTTTCTTCAGCAGCCATTAGTTTAGTTATGTTGTTCTTCTCTGTAATTGAGATAATTGCAAAAATGGAAGAAACAATTCCTCCAGCTTAGGGAAAACAATTGTGGCCGTGATTGTATTGAACATGAGATTAGTTTGGGTCTTAATGCATTTTTGAATCCAGTGCCAAAATTCATTTTATCTGCTTTTATGTACTTGAAGGGGTGGAAATTAACCAGCTGTTTCCCTGTTTCTCAAAGAGTTACTTCACCCATAAATGAAAATTCTGTCATCATTTACTCAAACCGTGTGATGTTCTTTTCTCAGTGGGAAACAAAAAAAATATTGGTCACACCTTAGATTAGGGTCCAATTCTCACTATTAACTAACTATTAACTATGTGTTTTGCCTTAAACTCCTAATTATTAATAGTAAGGTAGTTGTTAAAGGATTAGTTCACTTCAGAATTCAAATTTCCTGATAATTTACTCACCCCCCCATGTCATCCAAGATGTTTATGTCTTTCTTTCTTTACTCAAAAAGAAATTAAGGTTTTTGAGGAAAACATTCCAGGATTTTTCTCCATATAGTAGACTTCAGTGGGTACCAATGGGTTGAAGGTCCAAATTGCAGTTTCAATGCAGCTTCAAAGGGCTCTACACGATCCCAGACGAGGAACCTTAATTTCTTATCGACTTAAGAAAGAAAGACATAAACATCTTGGATGACATGGGGTTGAGTAAATTATCAGGAAATTTGAATTTTGAAGTGAACTAATAGGTATTGGGTAGGATTAAGGGATTTAGAATTAGGTCATGCAGAATAAATCATTAATATTTGCTTCATAAGTACTACTAAACAGCCAACTGATGATACAACCAATGGAATGTGTTTATCCATTTTTAAAATCCCACCCAAGGGCTTCTACTAAAAGTGTGTTGTCTTCCCAGGGATTGTGTAATTCCTAGAGATAAATGAACAACAGATATGTGACTCTGGTCCATATAAACGGAGATGAAACATGTTAAATCCCTGAGGCTCTTTCTCCTGGTGCTGGTGATGATTCAAACTGCTGGTTTTCAGTCTGGGAAGAGATTCATGAGCTTGTTGACTGTTACTGCAGGAAATGCAGCGTGACTGCCTGGGATTCAGGGAGCTTGATGTTAATGGTGTCTTGTGGCCAAAAGCCTCTTGCTTTCCAGGGGACGGCCAGACGTTGTAAGAGCGGTAGAGAGCTTACAAGTGGCAAATACCCAAGAGCATCAGTAAACTACTAGGCCCCATGTAACTCAGTGATTGAAGTCCTGTCTCAGAGATTACGATGCAAGTTGGATGCACAGTATCTGGTGCTCTGTCAACACTTTTTTGTAAGTTGGATTGGTATATTATTAAGCTCCGAATGTGAGATGCTTCGTAATTTGCTGGTAATGTACTTCAGTGTTTGGTTTTGTTCAGTATTTTTTGTACAAAATTAGTGGTGTGTAACAGACTTCTAAAATAAGGAGAAGTTTCCTCTTTGCTGTTGGGTTTTTTGTTCAATGTAAATTTGCATTCCAGTTCCATATGAACACCCATTTGAGTGGGTGATTTATTTACTCTGTAATTAGTCAGTTTCCACAAGTTTCACCCATTCAGGCCAATTAGCAGACTGATCATAATAGTGCATTGACAGGGTGATGAACCATTTACAGCATGACTGAAAGCATTGCCTCTGACTTTTCATCTGTATTCTGCAATTTCTCCTTTCATATAAACTAATATCAATAGCTTAAACATTTGTATGGTCATGAGAAACAATTTAAGTCAAGTTTCTGTATTTATCCATCCATCCATCCATCCATCCATCCAGAAAAAGTCTCTGTATTAAATGTTTGTATAAATATGCATTTTACTGCACTGTAGTTGAAAAAAAGTTGCTTTCAGCATCTGGTCTTTTTCATGTAGTGTTCCAAAATCTGTTTGTATGTTGCTTGCTTTTCAATTGCCCACTTGCTTTTCTATTTTTCTCATGTTTCTCATGTTTTATAGTGGCCTTATATTGTGGCCAGCCTAAGGCACACCTGTGCAATAATCATGCTGTCTAATCAGCATCTTGATATGCCACACCTGTGAGGTGGATGGATTATCTCGGCAAAGGAGAAGTGCTCACTAACACAGATTTAGACAGATTTGTGAACAATATTTGAGAGAAATAGGCCTTTTGTGTGCATAGAAAAAGTCTTAGATCTTTGAGTTCAGCTCATGAAAAATGGGGGCAAAAACATAAGTGTTGCGTTTATAATTTTGTTCAGTTTAAGTCTCATTCAAGGCAATAAACAGTCTAGGTCAGTGTGTCCAGAACACTGTTTCTTTGGCAGACTTCATCTCGCCTAATGTGTTTGTTCTCCTAGTTTTCATTGCTTCATTAATTCACATTGTCACATCATCACAGAAAGAATGTCATTATGGGTGTTCATTGTTTGATGATTTTGGCAGTTGCCTTTTGGAGTCCATTCTAGTAAAAACTTGAAATACAAAACTCCAGACAGCAGCAAAAATCTAGCATCTTTCTGTACTACTACCCATGCACCTAATGTGCCATTCATACCCCTTTTCCACCAAGGCCGTTGGTGGTTCGGAGCCAGAGACTAGTTTCAAATCAGTTCTTTGTCTTTCGACACCCAAAGCACCAGCTCTGAACCTGGAAAATTGTTTCTTAAGTAGCACCAAAACATTACTGGTCTAGAACAAAGACTGTAAAAAAATATGGACGTAGTGTCCGTGACGTCACCCGCAGATTTCTGAAGAGCATTTTTGAAGCGAAAATGAGGCCGCTACCATCTTAGCAGTGCGTCACTGCACATCACTCCCGGATAACTGAAAATGGGCAAAGAGGCAGGATGTGGTTGGAACTGAGGTGCTGAGACCACGCCCGCCTAGCTCAACGTGATCATGTTAGCAGGCAAAGATACTTAGATACTATCTAAAATATTAATAAAGATAACAAGCTGTATCATTAGAAAGTTCCAAAGGTTTACTGTCAATCTACGGTGTCTTTTTTTCGATATAGATGCTCCAGCACCAGTAATTGTAATTTGTGTCGGGTGTGCAAATGACCACACGCAAAATCACACGGGACTTCATACATTTATAATAAAATAGCGATCGCAAGATGAATCCAGTTCATGGCACTTGGGTAAAATGTCCATGAGTGTCCATTGAAAAACAATTGAAATGCCAAATTCAGCAGCTGGAATTAGCTGAGGTAAAGTGACGGCTCACAGACAGCAGCGGCAATGTACCTGTCACTCAAGTGACCATGCCCTTAATTATGCAGAACTTTAAGGCTTAATATAATTTAAACAGATGAGTTATAAAAAAATTCACCCCCCTCAGAGTTGTCATGAAGGGGAAAATTAGCAGTATAGACCAAAACCACAGTTTGAACCAGCTGTAAACGTTTTTTTTTTTCTGCTGTAAAGTTGGGCATTTTAACATGGGACTCAATGAGATTCTGCTTTCTTTTGGAGCCTGTCCCTAGCGGCCAGTCGATGAATTGCAGTTTAAGCAGCTTGATTGTAATCTCCGTCTATACAAATTACGGTGAGCCGTGTTTGGATGCCGATGTAGGTTCGCAAAGCCATGAACATCAGTAGTAACGAAATGTCCGCCATTGTTGATGGAAGGCTTGTTCAAGATGCATCGGAGCTGCACGGACCAATCGGCGTGTGACATCGGAGTGCCGTGGGAGCATTTGTAGAGCAGTGCTTTGATGTCATGCGCCGACCGCTCAACGAGAAGCTGGTGCATCTCGCACAAGCTTGGTATGTTTGTGTTTGGAGCTGCCGCGCTAGCGTTGCTGTGAAAGATGAGACGTATACAGTGACGTAAGACCTGGCTCTGTGCTGGCTCTCTAGCCCGTGGAAAGGCAAACCTGTTCTTAGAAGGCTTGTCAGTTGAACCAACTGGCACTGTCTCTGAACTAGCATCTGGTTTGTGCTGGTGGAAAAAGGGTATCTGTGAACTCTGTACACTCACAAAGGCTTAACTCTAACTCTGATATTACATCTAAAGTGGCCAAGAGCATTGTGTGTATTTCATAAAACAATGCCCAAAGAGCTGTTTGTCTATTGCACACTAACAGAAAAGAAAAGTGTTTTCAGAGGAAAAGCAAGTCATTACATGTTTTGTCTCAGATGTAGGCATTTTGTGGTGTTGAGCTGTGGCCGTCATGAGTTCCTGTCCACAGCTTATGGTCCTTCCGATTGTCCTCATTCTGTGGTAGGAGTGTGGGAGCTGTGGTCCATCTCGGTTTGTTCCATCACTCCAGCAGACATTGTTTGTTTGGACATTTTAACTTTCCACTTGTACTTTTCTGTTTGCACTTGCGGATCACACACATATTGATTCATAATATTGCTTTCTACTGTCGGATTCTATCTCTGTCTGTTTGTCTGTTGTTATGTCTGTCTGTCTATTGTGATGTCTGTCTGTCTGTCTGTCTGTCTATCGTGATGTCTGTCTGTCTGTTTGTCTGTCGTTATGTCTGTCTATCGTTATGTCTGTCTGTCTGTTTATCACAATGTCTGTCTGTCTATCGTTATGTCTGTCTATCTATCATTATGTCTGTCTGTCTATCGTTATGTCTGTCTGTCTATCGTTATGTCTGTCTATCTGTCTGTCTGTCGTAATGACTGTCTGTCTATCTGTCTATCCGTCTATTGTTATTTCTGTCTGTCTATTGTTATGTCTGTCTGTCAATCCTAAAGTTTAATATCCATCTATCTGTATTACTTTTTCCTCTCCTTCACTTTTCTATTTGTCTGTCTGTCGTTCATTTGTTCGTTCATTCTGTCTGCCTGTCTATTGTTCGGTCTGTCTTATTTTTACTGTCTGTTATTGATGACTGTGGGAAGAGAACTGCATCCAGCTCTTTTTTTTTTTTACCACTTTGGTCCAGAGGGGGGCACTGCATGTAAACACTTTTCCCTTCAAATGTGCAATCTATGAAGAAGGCCTGAGGGCAGAGAGCTGAAGTCATGTCTTGATTGCATTTACCTGCTGCACACTGGTCAGTCGGCTCCCTGAAGTCAGTCTGAAATTTACAGCAGTGTACTTCCTGCGCTCTGAGGCTAAAAGGCTGTTTGGCATGCAGGACTGATGTGTATTCCTCCTGAGGTTAGCACTATTAAAGGGCTAGCAGAGAAGAGGTAAAGATTTCAGAGTGTGGTGAAAGCAGGAAACATGGAAAGAAGTAACTGAGTAATTGTATGCTTAATTTGGTCAAGGTAATTTACATAAAACTGGACACTTTACTCACACTTCCTTCTGCTTTATGCCCTCCACTTTAAGTCATCTTGAAATCCAGATGTACTCTGTTTGCTATCTTAAATAATGTTTCATGTCTTATTGTGCATAATTCACCAGAGCATGTTATTCTAATGAAAAAAGAGTCATGTAGTATGAGGTTTTCTAGTTATGCTCAACTCAAAACAATGATTTCACAAATCACAAATAACTGGAAAAGACATGGAAATTCCTTGGTGAAAACAGTGAATAAATTATGACAGAATTTAAATTTTTGGGTGAACTATCCCTTTAAAGGATTAGTTCACTCAAAAATATAGTATACTTTTGCATCTTTTTTAAAAAGCTTGATGCTGGTCACTATTCACTGCCATTATATGGATAAGCACGACCGGGACATTTTTAAAAAATTCTCATTTTGTGGTCCAAAAAAGAACGGCATACTGCATTAGAACAACACCAGGGTGAGTAAATAATGACTTCATTTTCATTTTAGGGTGAACTATCTCTTTAAAACAAGATCTATTTCACAATGAACACTTCACAAGATATTGAAACTTTCAGAGAATTAATTTTTTATTCTATTTTGTCTTATCCACTGACAGATTTTTACTTGTTCTATGTATAATCAAGTTAAAACAAGTGGAAAAAATCTGCCAGTGCACTAAGACAAAATATACTTAAAATATTATTATTAAATATTATTTTGTGCAGTGTTGCTTCACAAGTACATTTGTTTTCTTCTAAGGATTTTAACTTTTTTTCCCTGAAAAACAATTAAAAAAAAATCCTAATTAAAAACTCAAGAAGTAATTGTTTTCCAGTACAAGGTTGTGTGAGCAGGGCAAACAATTAATAAAAATATAATAGCTAACATTCACAATCCAATCCAATCCTAATGGTTAAAATCACACCCTGTCCTACAGTAATTCCTCCTGATGAATCTTGGCTGGATTACGTCATTATGTGAGATCTCTTAATTGTCTCATGCTGTAAGAGGACTGATTATTTATGGGGGAACATTGAGTCCTGTATTAGTTTCTCCTCAGAAACTCATTCCTCTATCAATCTAAAAGTGACAAATTGAAGCCTTAAAACAATTTCATACTGACTTTATACTGACAGTGGCTTGGCTAATGAATGTCATAAGTAGTTGAAGACTTTGTGACATTATGTTTTTGATGGATTCTCTGGAGAGATGAATGTTTCATTTGATGTCTTCATGCAAAGCAGACAGCATCAGTACACAGAGGCGTCCACCACTCAGGGACAGCTCAACTTAATGGCCCTCCTTTAGCTTGACTCCGAGGCTCAGGTGGCATGTAGCAACTGCACTATGGGTAATAATATCAGACCTCTTATTACCCACATTTATTACAGCGCAAAGCTCTTCTGAGAAGCCGAGCAGACAGATTTACGCCAGCCTCTCCATCTCATCCTCTCGTCCTCTCTCGATGAGAAAGTTCACACCGAGGTCGAGTGTCTGAGCGTCAGGAGAGAATGAAAGTGGCTCCTGCCGCCTCCCCCAACTCCTTCCATTACTCACTCACCCTCCTACAAAGACCCAGCATGCAACAGACCTGCTCTCTTCCCCCTCACTTGAGATATTCTGTCACCGAGCTGCCAGCATGTCAACCCCCCATCAATTAGCTCTCACCCCACCGAGAGACGCTTCGTATCAAGACTCTTACTGTCTTTGGCACTTCTGCTATTCAATTATTCCCTCTAATCTTTTAACTTTTTAGTTCTAAGTACATCTGCTCTCGATGTTTAAGCACTGGTGACGGCAGGTATTGCTGATCTGCAACTTTTTGGCTTGTTATTTTGTTGTTGGAGTAAGGAAAAGTTTTAAAGGGTTAGTTCACCCAAAAATGAAAATTCTGTCATTACTAAATGGATGTCGTATGACATTTGACTATGTTCATGATACTCTTTTTCTAGGCTGTCAAGCTACAGAAGAGACAAAAAACCTTGTAAAACTATAATAAATGTGGTCCATGATTCTTGTGAGGTCATATGATAGCTTTGCACCCATTCGCCCTCCACATATTTGGCCATACAAACAATGCTGGTTGATGCCATTGATATCAATCTCTCTGCCTCTGTGACATTTGAGAGGTACATTATGCAATTGTTATTGCATAAGGACTGAAATTTCTGTCTTTTCTTTACACAAAGCTACCAAAAGACTTAGAACATAGTGAGTGAGTCATTTGTAGTTTCTTTTGTAGAGCTTGACAGCTCATGATCACTACTGTATATGCTTTTGTTTTATAGAAGAAAGCAGTGTGACATTTTTTGTATTCAAGTAAGAAAGTCATACAGGTTTGGAACAACATAAGTAAGTAAATAATGACATTGCTTTCTATTCATCAAAGAATCCTGAAAAAAAAAAAAAAAAAATGCTGTTTCCACAAAAATATTAAGCAGCAAAACAACAGTTGCAGCATTAATAATAAGAAATGTTTTCTGAGCACCAAATCATCATATTAGAATGATTTCTGGAGGATCATGTGACACTGAAGACTGGAGTAATGATGCTGAAAATTCAGCTTTGCATCTCAGGGATAAATTGCATTTTAGAATATATTCATATAGAAATCAGTTATTTGAAACTGTAATAATATTTCACAACATTACTGTTTTTACTGTATCAAATAAATGCTGTCTTCGTGAGCATAAGATACTTCTTTTAAAAACATTAAAAAAATCTTGCTGACTCCAAACGTTTGAATGCTAGATGGCATATTCAATCATTAGGTTTTTACAGTAGTAAAAATAAACTTATGGCATTTTGGAAAGAAGTTTATCTGGAGCTCAAAATTCTGCCCGGATAGCAAAATAAACAGCATGGTGGATGTTATACGTATAGTATCAGTCATTCTAACACATTAGGGCTCATTCACGAAATACAAGTAAAATTTCTGCATAAATTGTGAAATTATTTTTACATTTGCCACAAATATTACAGTATAATATAGAATAATTATTGCAGTATAATATATTTTACAAATTATAATCACTTTATACATATATATATATATATATATATATATATATATATATATATATATATATATATGTGTGTATATATATATATATATATATATATATATAGCATTAATCAGTTATCTTTATTGTGATGGGTGCATATAAATCTTTTTTAAACATCTCTGTCTGACATTTGGTTCTCAAAATCTAGGATTTCATCAGGAAGGTGAGATGTTCTTGTAAGGCTCGTAAATCTCATTATATCACCGGCTGGTGTTGTCGTAGAGGTCATAGGGGTCAAATGCCTTGTCAGAGCACTGCAAACATACAGTATTAATGTATTGGATTTTTAACTGAGGGTGTGTGAAGGGACAAACTTCTTGTTCGGTCTTCAGTGGTGTCAGCCTGTATGCAGAATTCCTTATAGCAAAGTATAAGCTGTAATACCAGTTTCTTTTGAATTTATTTACAACAATAATGGGAAAAAATATGGACCACTGTGCATAACTGTCAAGCTCTAAAAAGGACATAAAACCACCATAAATTTACCATGAAAGTTTTTAATAGTAATTTAATAGTTTTGTGTGAAAAAGGCCAAAATTTAAGTTATCTGTTTCTTTAATGCACAGATAACAACTTTAATGCACAGAGTTTTAAACCATTTTTACACATTTTTAAGTCCAAGGGAAAAAAGAAAGAAAGAAAGAAAGAAACAAGAAGAAGCTTGTATCAACTAATTTTAAAGTGTTTTTGGCAACATTTTAAAATACAATCTCATTAGTTAATGTTAGTTAATGCATTAACCAAAATTAACTATTAGTATTTATTCATCTTTGTTAAAGTTAATTAATAAAAATACAACTATTCATTATTAGTTTATGTTAGTCTGTTAATAATATTAACAGAAACAACTTTTGATTTTAATATAAGTAAATGTTAAAATTAATATTTACTGAGATAAATGCTTTAGACATGTTTTTTCATTGTTACTTCATGTTAACTAATGTAGTTAACTAATATAAAAAAAATGAAACCTTATTGTGAAGGGTTACCTTGTTTTTTATGGTGTTTTATGTCATTTTTTGGAGCTCGACAAATGTGACATATGCACTGTTGTTGGAAAGAGCTACAAGATTAAAATCTAAAATTACTCTTTTGGAGTTTCACAGAAAACTACAACATACAGGTTTGGAAGAGTGTGAGTAGACACAGAATTTTCACTTTTGGATGAACTATCCCTGTAATTTAGTATATGTATTTGATTTTTTTTTTTTTTTTTTTTTTTTTGAGCAGCTCAAGACATATTTGCACTGTAATTTACACTTCACTGTAGTTTTCATTCCTAAACCACAGAGGTTATTTGTGGGGAGGAGTTGGCTCTCTACCTTACCCCCCTTCTTTTTTCCCCCTTTCTCCCGAAACTCTCCACCATGTCATTTCAAGAGCAGTCCTGACTTGCAGAATCAGATGCAGCAATCTGTAGAACATGCAATCTCTACTGGCAGTGATTCAGTTCAACAGGAGCTTTTGAAGTGAAGACTTCCAGCAGTTTCTGAAGTCAATCAGTTTCTGAAGTCAATCATTCTGAAGGCGTGAGACGCAGAGAGCATGTCAGGGGCAGTGAGGAGAGTTCTGGGGAGGAAATGGTATTACTACAGACTTCTGGGCCGGTCCAGGCACAGACAGCATGTTCTGTCACGGAGCCGCTGCCGCACTGCTATCAAGGGTGATTTCATCTTTCTCTGTCTATCTTGGATAAAAAAACAGTACTTTGCTGGGGTTACAGAGGGTGCCATAGTACTCTTATGTATTTGTGACATTTTTCATTGTCTGATCATATTGACTTAATATCCATCGCATAATAGAATTTGCCCTAAAGAGTGATGGAAATCTAGTGCACTGAGGAACTAAGAGGAATGTTTGACCAATTATAGTTTTCAGTAAAATTGTGCCCAGGTTTCAGATATTCCTCTTCTCTTTGCTCTGTGCTTAAAGTTTTGGAGCATGTCATGATGCTCTTCATTTTTAAAACAAGTGAAGGTTCAGACAACTTTTGAGGGGACTGGACTTTTTTGATGTTCCATAAAAATGCCCTCTTCAGTCGGTCCTCAATTGTCATACAAACTGTTTGATAATATCACTAATACACTTTAATGATAGCTAATGAGCCCTACACTAATCAAATGTTGCTCAAATGTTTTATTAAACAGGAAGTTATGCATATTGACAAGACTGAACAGCAATATATATATATATATATATATATATATATATATATATATATATGCTGAGAATTATTTTGTAGTTTAATTGCAAAATAATGGCTGAATAATCAGTAGATATATTGGTCTGACCAGTACAAACCTGTCCTGGCCTTATGCTTTGAGGCCAAGCGGGAATATTGTCTTATTGAAAGTAAGATGTTATAGATAAGACTACAAGAATTGGTCTCCAGAAACAACAGAAAGGATTGGAAATTTTTACACGCAGAATATGTCATCTACTCCACTTTATGTGACATTGTGTGATTGTTGAATTGTCGAGCACAAGTGGGACATTCTTTTTTTTTTTTTATTCTCTTTAGAACCACAGCAGGGTGAGTAAATTATGTCTTAGTTTTATTAGTTTATGGCATGCATGATCTCAGGCTCTGTTAATGTAATCACACACAAATGAGCTTCTCTACTACTTCCGAAATCGATTTTGTTGTGTTTGCTATTAGTATTTTCCACGCTGCAACATCCTTATTTGTTTATTCAACTATGTGTAGGCATATGTAAAATACGAAACAAATTGCCCCAAATAAAAAAAAAAAATTAGATATAGCCAAAATAGCTCCTTGTCACAAAACATTAATAAAAGTTGCAGCAACCATGAGAAAGTAGATAAATTTGGTGACAAAATCCCCAAATTGGCAACACTGACTTTTGTGGTCTTCCTTGTGGACTTCCACGTTTTTAAAAAAATGCTGATAATTAAAGACGGAAGTATTACTTTTACTTTTCAAAAGAGAAGTTGTAAATTTAGATTCTGAGTTTAAATCACTTCACCTTCACTATGAGTTAGCCTCAGGCAGGAATAATGTTTTTTTGTCAGCCTTTAAAGTTCTGCTGCTGTAAAAATATCTATCCATTTTGCTGTAACCCTTCTGCAGTATTTCACTTCTTCAGCTGAGTTCATAAACAATGTTTTTCCTTTTTTTCTAATGGTGAATTGAAACTTCCCAAATATACAGCCTCCAGGGGCCTTTTCTTTTTCCTGCACTGATTAGAGCACAGAGAAACTGTGTGTGTGTTTGTGTGTGTGTGTGTGTGTGTGTGTGTGTGTGTGTGTGTGTGTGTGTGTGTGTGTGTGGAAGAAGACCTCAAAAGGTTCGCAGTTCACACAATACTGAGGAAACTGCCACCTCCAGTTTACACTGGAGGCTTAAACATAACACTATTTCCATAAAAGATTTTTATTCTCAGTTTCTCTCCCCAGGATGATCCATTCCTTAGTGTTTGCTGAGTATGAAATTTTGGTGCTTAACTTGTCCAACATGTGATACCGTAGGTCATGGTAGCTTGTTGAGGAGAGGTGTAGAAATATTACATTTCTAACCAATAGCATTGACTCGTATTAAAGAAGTACCACGAGTCATGGAGACTTGAAGGTGGGCTCATTTGACTTGGACCACCGCCTAGAGAACCTTAGCAACCATATAGCAGTGCCCTGGCAACCATTAGGATTGTGCGCCATTCAGAATTCATTTCATAATTAATTTATTGAATTAACATTAGTGAACCAAGATGGAAGGATTAATTACCAGGTGAATATATTTTGAATTAGGTTTATTTTTTTCTACCCTATTAGCAAATAATTTTAAGTATAAGCCTTATTGTATTCTCTAAAATATTTTTAAATAAGCTTTAATTTGTTTTTATGTAAATATTAAGGATTTTTATTTATTTATTTTTTATAGAATACAAGACAAAATACTGATTAAGTAAATTACTCTCAGTGGTTAGTGAGTTAATCAGTGGTTAAATCTGTGCTGAATTTCTTTAGAACTACTGTACAGTAAATTCCTCTCCCAGTCATTTCATTTAAAATTCTAAGTCAACTTCCTGTGGGATGTGGCCAACTCAATTTAAATGCACACTCTTGAAATAATTGGGAACCAATTCTACAATTCTGAATTAGTGATGGGAAGTTCGGATCATATTGCTGATTCGGATCTCTTTCGAGTCTCTTTCAGCAAAATGAACGAATCTTCATTTTGTTCATTTCATTCACTTCAGCAGAATATAATTGAAATGTTACATGTTAATAGCCAAATTCCCCAACACATCAACTTAGGCAAACATTGATTACATTTAGAATAAGAAAAAACTATAATGCAGAATTATGAGAAAGAGAAAATGATTAATTCATTGCTTAGCTATGGCTATGCAGCTTAGAGTCGTTCGTTCTTTTGTCTCGTCACTTATGCAGTCTGTACCGGAAACAGAAATTAGTTCAGCTCTTGAGTCTTCGGGTCTGAGAATTTTGAGACCAGAAATGTGTTTGTTTTTAAGGAAGGTTGGGAATTATCTAATTTCTGTATCCAATATGGAACTCGAGAGGTGAACTAATCATTTCTGTTTCCAATACAGAACCTATGGGATGTTGCGCATGCGTGGTCAACAGAAAATGAACAAATCACTCTGAGACCACATGTTGTTCCAGAGTCATATTAAAGATTCATTTAAAATGAACGAATCATTCGTGATCGACACATCACTATTCTGAACTGATCACAACCCTGGCAACCACCCACAACATACACTTACAACCTTTGTTTTAAAGAGAGTACTCTATCATTTAATTTCTCTGTAGAAATTCTTGTTCAAGTTCTTGTGTATTCTTGTTTCACAAAGTGATGGCACATCTTTTACTTAGAAACATTGCACTGTTCAAACTTTGCTCAAACTCTTGTGGTGGCAGTGCAAGTTCGGACAGTTGGTGAGATTGATAAAGGCCCGCTGAGATGAAAGGTTTTGTGGAGTTGGCGAATGTGAGTTGATGTGAACAATCTGCTGACTGTCAGGCCTTTAGCTGCAGTTCTCTATTTAAGATAAAAGAAATTGTTTGACTTGACATATCGAGAGGCTCGAGAGACAGGTGCAGGCGAGAGTTTGGCTGTGTTGGTTTCATAGAACAAAGAGAGCAGACTGCTCAGTGATTGACACTTCAACACAGACACCAAAGCAGCATTTACCATCCATTCTCTGTTACTGTACGTGTCAAGTCATTCGAGGCCTGGGTATACTTTTTTACATTCTGTTTCATTTTGCGCACAGACGTGTCCACATAGCTTTCAAAGTATATTCAACCGTGGATGATCTTGGATGGACAAGTTCAACACATGCACAGTACAATTTCTTTTCTATACTCTACAAGAAATCAGAGGGCAGCAATGAGTCGTCATTTATAGGACATTCATTTGGAAGGATAGAAGAAGAAAAATAGTAGATTCGCCATTGCATCCAAAGTTTAGAACAAAAACCCAAACAGAAATGATGGAGAATGATTTGCTGCCTTGTTTACTGTTCTTGGAACAGTGTGTTGTTTTGTATCGCTCATTCCACACTCTTCATCAACTACTGCACAATGCATCACAACTGTGTATTGCCACCTAGTGGACTCTTCTGTCTCAACATTCACTTTGCGCATGCGCTGTTTTCGGGCGTCCGCGTTCCACGCCGCTCTGTGCACTGTCCGCGTGCTGTAATTTCGTCATCGGGGGGTCACATTGTCGTGCACATTGTCTGCGTGCAGCCCAATTTTCATATCCGTGCGGACCGTACAAGTACAACAGTGCATGTGTGAGTGATTTGAGTGCTTGAAAACAAAGTCCACCGAGTGCGTCTTTCCACTCTCTTGGCCAAAGGAGTATACTCTGAAAGCAGTGGTGTGTGGTGGTGTTTTAAAATGAGGAGGCTGTATATATACTGTAAATCAAACTGTTATTCTTAATTTTTCTGGTTAAATAAACATTACATAAAAAAGAGAGTCCAAATACAATATGTAATGTTCCATTTATAAAACCAAGTATAAATTTCAATCAAGTTTAAACAATATATATTATTTGTGAACTAATGTTCAGCTTTTCTTTTTATTAGTCAACCTATTTTCAAGCTTGTAGACACTGTTCACAGACACGAAGATGTACCTTTAATTTCCCCAAGCTGATTGCTCGCTAAAACCCCCCAAAGTCATCATGTTTTCAGGCCATTTCAAGTTTGATTTTGATGTGACATAAAGCGTTGAAATGGCTGAGTTGTTTACTTACTTACTTAATTAGTCTTCCTATTAAAGCTATCATTGTCTTCGTTCAGGCCGAGGAGAATGCGCACGAAAACAAGAGGCGGGATTTATCGTGTGAACCAGTCATATCCAGTTATAATCGATCAAATCCAATCAAAGCGTGATGGAGGCATTGCCTCCCCTCATGTGACTTTCCCCCATTCATTCTCAATTACCCCCCACTAAACCCACCGCACACATTAGGGGGTCTGTTTTAACTCAATAGGGACACAGGAGGCAAGCCTCCCGTCTTAATATTTCACTTTTACACTTTTTAATGGCACATTTTGTAATATTTGTGTTGAAAAATTAAGTATAGCTGGGCCTGTATGCGTAACGTCCTCATGGACACCAAATTGGGCTGCATGCGGACGGTGTGTGCGAATGTCAGCGGAACCTCCTGATGATGAAAATTACATCACGCAGACATTGCACAGGCCGTCGCGGAACACGGATGGCTGAAGTATACTTTGGGCTTGAAACGTCCCTGCCATTTTTATAGTTATCTACTCTACTGTATTGTACAGTATGTGTTGGTGTTTTACAGATTATATTTGTTCTCAAAGGTAGAGTTTACCCAAAAATGTGATTAAGTAGCTATTGTTCAAAAACAATTACTTTTCACAAAACAATGCTTAGTTATCATTATATTTCTGTTCTGTTAGTCTCTGCCTATTTTCAATTTTCTTTTTCCACTGCGGTGGTCATGTTTCAAGTGATGCTACATGAAAGACCTGCACTGGGTTTTAGCTGTTTAGATTGATAGGCTGAGATTCAAGTGCCAAGGAGCGTGGGTATTAAAAACCTAATGAATGGGCAGGCACTGGTTTGCTTTCAAAAACGCTTTCAAACAGATATATTACACACTACTTTTCAAAAGTTTGGCGTCAGTATGATGTTTTTGAAAAAAGTCTTGTATGCATTAAGTGCATTTGAAGGAACATTGCTTGTAAAAGCTTTACAGCTTTACTTTTTAAATTTTTTAATTTGCTAAGTAGGCTATAATTTCAATGCAGTTACATTCTGCAGCGCTAAATAGACTCGGGTATCCTTTGATCATTTTAATCGTCTTTCATAATCAGCGAGCAATGACTATACCTGTGAGTCACCCTACTTTAACCAGATACTGTTATTTTTCTTTTTATGTTATCATCTTTGCGTTTAAACCTTACAAGAGCATCGCTGCCAAAGAAGTCAAAAAATATTGTGTCCCTGGCCTTCATCTTGCCAAACTGAAGGACCTGCAAAGACTCATCATCTCTTGCTGCGACAAGTCGAGCCAGACCTGAAGAAAGGAACGTGCATTTAGATTAAGAGCAAATGAGACAAGTCCGTGAGTTATAGCCTTGCTTGAATGCTAAATGAGACCGTAGCACTTCTATGTAATTTCCTGGAATGACAAAGTTCTCTGTGAAATCAGATGGAGGACGGTGGCACCCCATGAAGACGTCTCTTACACAGGTGGGCCATGCATCTTGTTCAGCGTAGATTAATAGGGCCGCTAGCACTAAGCATTTTTACTGTAATTCTCTGGCAAATGGCCCAACATCTGGGGATGAACTGATTAACTTATACGGAACATTATTTGTTGGTTAATTTCAGAAGAGATTTATTTGTTGATGTATTTATTTATAATATCAAGAAAGTTACAGGGGTCACGATTTTTGTTAAACGGATGATCAAAACCACAAATAGTCCCATAGACTTTCATTGAGGGGGTCAAGACGTTTGTACAATAAGACTTATAGAGTATTTAAGTTGTCTATCACTAGCAAAGCATAATGACTATCCTAGGACAATTTGCTAAAACATACTAGCAATTCATGCTAGCAATGTGCTAATGCTAGCAATGTGTTAATTCATGCTAACAACATTGTTAAATCATGCTAGCAATGTGCTAATCATGCTAGAAACATGCTAAGATGCTAGTAACATGTTAATTCATGTTAACAATGTGCTAAAACATGCTAGCAATGTGTTACATGTTATCAATGTGTTAAAACATGTTAACAACATGGTAAAACATGTTATAATTCATGCTAGCAACATGCTAATTCATGCTAGCAACATGCTAATTCATATTAACAACATGCTTAAACATGTTAATTCATGTTAGCAATGTGTTATAACATGCTAGCAATTCTTAATCAAGTCTTTATCAATTCAACATAAAGTTTGTCCCAGCAAACTCTACTTTCTAGTTTACTCTTATTACTTTTTGTCCATCCTGAAATGAAAAGTATTTCCACAGCAACTCATACAGACAACTTCTGTGGTCTTGTCAGCATGTTTGTTTGCTTTGGACAAATATGCACAGAACGGTCAAGAGTTCAGACCCCCTGCTTGCAGGTCCGTGCCAGAGAAGGCTTTTCTCTGAGCCCCTTGTGTTGTCCTCTTAATATGAAAGCATTTTACTGTCTCCACTCTTAATAAACACTTGGCTCTGAGTGGAGAATGTCAGAGCCGTCTCTTAATTGCTGTTTAATGTTTTTCCATTTGCGCTGCATTTTATCCATCGTGATCAAGCAGCTTAATGATGAAAGAATAGCTGAACCAATTACCAGTTTGCAGGTTGGTAATGGCATTGTGTTCATCATTCAAGGCAAAGAGTGCTTTCAGAGTTTTTCACCACAGCTGATGGAGAGCTGCTGAATGTTTTTTATTGTAGTTGTTCTTCACGGTGCCGTTGACTTGACAACATAAAGTCCAAATTGACCTTGTTTATTTTCTTAATAAATATTCCTGGTCTTATGGTGAGCAATTCATCTGTGAATTTTAAGAAAAGAAAATGTTTTCATAATGTTTTGACAAAGAGGTGTAACATTGCCATTGAGGAACTTTTATGCTGCATGAACTGTAGAAAATCATATTAACTAATAATATTACAGCTTAAAGGATTAGTTCAGCCAAAAATACATAACATAAATGTTATCAAACATTTAAGTCAAAGATCATATGGTCTTGCTTCCATGCTTAACATATGGATCAGGATGTTGTGATATCAACATAAGCAAGAGGCGGTGTTGAGATTTCTCTCCCATGCATTCCAATCTGTTCATCTCTCCAATGAGTAAACAGTGAAATTACTAACACACACACACACACACAGACGGAATCTTCATATGTCGATACCTACGCAGGGCTGTTAATCATTCTTCCTCCATGTTGTCAGATCATGTCTAGTTTTGCCCAGCCAACACTAAATGATGACTGAGGTGGCAATACAGGTCCTTGTTTATTTTACATTGTGGCAATATTTGCTAGCACATAATTGTTTATCTTTAGTAATTTATATCATTGGATTGTTTCCACTTTCCAGGTCAGTGAATTTTATACTCTTTGTACACAGTTAAAATGTTCATAATTTTTACAGAAAAAAAAACTGTTAAAAACCTGTTAATTAATGAACTGTTAGCTTACCATATTTGGTAAAAACTATTACAGTATGGTGAAAAACAGTAAAAGGCCATTCAAGTCTCTGCATAACACATCACATGATTGTATTTTAGATAAATAATTTTGTTTCTTGTCATTTTTGTTATCATTAGGAAGTTTTATGTTACAGTTTGTTATTTAGTTCATGTTTATTGCTTTATGTAAATGTCAAGTGGATATAAAATCATCGTGTGGCTTTCTATAGTACTATTATGGTGGTTATCGGTACATTTTATGGTAAAAAAAAACAGCTTTTGGTAGTTCAAGTTATAAAATATACTGGCATCCTTTAATACCGGCAGAAACATTGTCAGTATTTTTTTTCTATGAATTTCAGGAAACCTCAGCAGTATAGAAGTATACAGTATAGGAGGCTTTCTTATTCTAATAACCAATTCAGGCTCAGGAAAAGTGCTGTCAGAAATAGAAAAAAGGGTTCCAGATCTTGTTAGTGACGCATCTTTCCAAGTACAAAACCAGCGAGGCAAAGAAGCCTTTCCTTCACTTTGTTTTGAGTTTGACATTATTCAGACTGTGCAAAGAGGAAGACAGTAGGATGAATTTCATAGATCTTGTCTTTCAGGTTGGCTGCGTTCGCTCTCTCATTTGTTTTCCACACAAACACTTGTTCTCTCCTTCCCTCCATCAATTGTGCAGACAGAGATGCAGGCGTGTGATGAATGCCAAGCGTCTGACAGGCTGAGATTCAGCCATCTGGCCGTGCATGACAGAAACATGTGACTGACATAGTGACGCTACTACAGAAGCAGCATCATAGAGACTGGGTGGGCCTTTTGACTTGAGCCATTAAGCAACCTGCTATAGAGGTTGCATTGCAATAATACCACTCAGAAGACCATTACATCCACTTAGCAATGCGTTAAATGCATTCAAATCATCTCTGCATAGCAACACCCTGGCAACCATCCAAAACATACTAGCAACTTATTTAGATCCAAGCAAGCACCAAGAGCTCCTTAACAGCTGCTTAGTAACATGCTAAAAACAAAAAGAACACCTTAGCATTCTAGCACCCTAGCAATGTGTTACTTTAACAGCATAAATACCACTTAGTAAAGCCTTAGCAACCACCCAGAAATTGTTTTTTTTTTTTTTTTTTGATAGATAGATAGAAAGCCTTAAGCAAATTTCTTTCCTGCTGTGCCCATTAAAGGGTTAGTCCACCCCAAAATTCTGTAGTTAATTACTCACCCTCATGTCGTTCCACACCTGTAAGAACTTTGTTCATCTTCAGAACACAAATTAAGATATTTTTGATGAAATCCGAGAGGTATATGACTCGTCCATAAACAGCAATATAATCAACACTTTCAAGATCCAGAAATGTACTAAAGACATCATTAAAATGGTCCACATGACTGTGGTTCAACCTTAATTTTATGAAGCGGCGAGAATACTTTTTGTACGCAAAAACAAAACAAAAATAATCACTTTATTCAACAATAAACTTCCCTGTCATTTTCATCTCTTTAGATCAAGGAGAAGAGCTGATGATGAACACTTTTTTAGTTTCCTACTGTTATTGATTTTTGATCATTTCAAAGCTGTGTTCTTTTGGTGGGTTTGCTTATTCTGGGGAAATCTGATCCTAGAACAGCCCTTGACAGGTTACATGCACATGAATGCAGTTAACACTCTCTTATTCTTTTCTCTCTGTTTCCTTTTAGAGTCACTCACTGACAGGGTGGGCCGGCGGCGCAGCATGCCTGGCGGTACGATGGACAAAACAGTGGTCGCTATGGATGCAGACACGTCAACACCTTTTAAAGTCACGGTACGCATTTATGACAGCAGCACAGATAAAAAAAAAAAAAAATAGTACATTTACAACCATAACCTCTCTGAGCTTGGTGATGTATCTCAAAATGCGTTTCAGTTTGACTATAGATGGGTCATCCCTACTATGCAGTACACTTCATAAAAGTCTTAATGTATTACACAAAATATTTGGTAACACTTTAGTATATGTATTCACTATTAACTATGACTTTTCCATCATTAAACTCCTAATTTACTGCTAATTAATAGTTAGTAAGTTAGTTGTTAAGTTTAGGTATTGGGTAGGATCAAGAATATAGAATAAGGTCATGCAGAATAAGGCATTAATATGTGCTTAATAATTACTAATAAACAGCCAGTATTCTAGTAATATGCATGCTAATAAGCAACTAGTTAAAAGACCCTAAAATAAAGTGTTATCAAATATTTTTAAATAAGTTAAAAAAAAAAAAAAAAAAGCAAATCGTATTAAATTGAATTTTAAATCATTTCACTACTTTGATTTGACCAGATGATGTCGTTCGTGACAATTTCTACAATGAATAAGTGGCAATTTATATATTTATATATATATACACACAGGTGCTGGTCATATAATTAGAATATCATCAAAAAGTTGATTTATTTCACTAATTCCATTAAAAAAGTGAAACCTGTATATTATGTTCATTCATTACACACAGACTGATGTATTTCAGATGTTTATTTCTTTTAATTTTGATGATTATAACTGACAACTAAGGAAAATCCCAAATTCAGTATCTCAGAAAATTGGAATATTACTCAAGACCAATACAAAGAAATCTTGGCCAACTGAAAAGTATGAACATGAAAAGTATGAGCATGTACAGCACTCAATACTTAGTTTGGGCTCCTTTTGCCTGAATTACTGCAGCAATGCGGCGTGGCATGGAGTCGATCAGTCTGAGGCACTGCTCAGGTGTTATAAGAGCCCAGGTTGCTCTGATAGTGGCCTTCAGCTCTTCTGCATTGTTGGGTCTGGCATATCGCATCTTCCTCTTCGCAATACCCCATAGATTTTCTATGGGGTTAAGGTCAGGCGAGTTTGCTGGCCAATTAAGAACAGGGATACCATGGTCCTTAAACCAGGTACTGGTAGCTTTGGCACTGTGTGCAGGTGCCAAGTCCTGTTGGAAAATGAAATCTGCATCTCCATAAAGTTGGTCAGCAGAAGGAAGCATGAAGTGCTCTAAAACTTCCTGGTATACGGCTGCGTTGACCTTGGACCTCAGAAAACACAGTGGACCAACACCAGCAGATGACATGGCACCCCAAACCATCACTGACTGTGAAAACTTTACACTGGACCTCAAGCAACGTGGATTGTGTGCCTCTCCTCTCTTCCTCCAGACTCTGGGACCCTGATTTCCAAAGGAAATGCAAAATTTACTTTCATCAGAGAACATAACTTTGGACCACTCAGCAGCAGTCCAGTCCTTTTTGTTTTTAGCCCAGGCGAGACGCTTCTGACGCTGTCTGTTGTTCAAGAGTGGCTTGACACAAGGAATGCGACAGCTGAAACCCATGTCTTGCATACGTCTGTGCGTAGTGGTTCTTGAAGCACTGACTCCAGCTGCAGTCCACTCTTTGTGAATCTCCCCCACATTTTTGAATGGGTTTTGTTTCACAATCCTCTCCAGGGTGCGGTTATCCCTATTGCTTGTACACTTTTTTCTACCACATCTTTTCCTTCCCTTCGCCTCTCTATTAATGTGCTTGGACACAGAGCTCTGTGACCAGCCAGCCTCTTTTGCAATGACCTTTTGTGTCTTGCCCTCCTTGTGCAAGGTGTCAGTGGTCGTCTTTTGGACAACTGTCAAGTCAGCAGTCTTACCCATGATTGTGTAGCCTACAGAACTGAGAGACCATTTAAAGGCCTTTGCAGGTGTTTTGAGTTAATTAGCTGATTAGAGTGTGGCACCAGGTGTCTTCAATATTAAACCTTTTCACAATATTCTAATTTTCTGAGATACTGAATTTGGGATTTTCCTTAGCTGTCAGTTATAATCATCAAAATTAAAAGAAATAAACATTTGAAATATATCAGTCTGTGTGTAATGAATGAATATAATATACAAGTTTCACTTTTTGAATGGAATTAGTGAAATAAATCAACTTTTTGATGATATTCTAATTATATGACCAGCACCTGTGTGTGTGTGTGTGTGTGTGTGTGTATATATATATATATATATATATATATATACACACACACATTACCAGTCCAAAGTTTAGACATGGTAAGATTTTTAATGTTTTTAAAGGTTTTTCGTCTGCTCACCAAGGCTGCATTTATTTAATTAAAAATACAGTAAAAACTGTAATATTGTGAAATATTATTACAATTTAAAATAACTGTTTTCTGTTTGAATATATTTTATAAAGTAATTTATTCCTGTGATGGTAAAGCTGAATTTTCAGCATCATTACTTCAGTCTTCAGTGTCACATGATCCTTCAGAAATCATTCTAATATGCTGATTTGCTGCTCAAGAAACATTTATGATTATTATCAATGTTGAAAACAGTTGTGTATATAGCCGTAAGTGGGGTCCAAGCATAAATGGCCCATGTGAATGATAGTTAGGGTTTGATAAAACAGGTTAACAAAAGATGCTGGTGTCAAAGGAGACAAAGGAAATCACTTTTCAGCCTTCAAAAATAATTTTAATCATATAATATATTTCTGCCTGTGGTGGGATGGACACCAGCAACACGTTACTGTCATTAATTCAAAATGCTACTGTGACTGCGAGGCTGTGGTGACTATAGAAGTCACCACAGCCTCGCAGTCACAGTAGCATTTTTCTGAATATAACATGCAGGTTACCAGCATGTATCAGGCCCACTGCATGCAATGCTAGTATTGTTTGTTATGATTACAAAGTTATAAAATGGGCAAATGTTTGAACACATTTGTTTGTAAATATTGTCTAAATGTGTGCAGTTATTATGTATTTGATGATAATTATTTATATGGTCACATATGTTTGTTCATACTTGTCACTGAAGCTCGTTTTATTGTATAATTTTTTCTGCAAATGGTTTTCTTTGCTGAGTAATTAGCAAAATTCAGTATTAAGTATCTCCAAAAATCAGAGAAGAAGAGTTTAGCATCATGCCACACAAAACATGAAAGTTTGTTCACACATTTATTCAGCAGTTTCTTGCTGGAAAAAAAATAGAGTGAAAGCTGAGTGTATGTGACAAATATGCATGTCATTTCTGCTTTCATTTGTAGCAACAGACAGTGTGATATACAAAACCACAATAATCACACCATTAGCTCTATAGTGAAGAATTTCATCAACGTTTCCAGCTAAAGATAACACTCGAAAAACAAAGAAAAAAAAACGGCATTTTGCATTTCTTCTATACATAGGAGAAAGGCCATTTACTCTATGCTCTTTATTAGCAAACACCAACATTAACACAGATGGTTCTTGCGTTATCAGTAGTTGAAAGTTCTTCAATCAGAACACCTAGATACTTATTCACAAATATCCTACACATGAATTTTAGGAACCCAATCTCATCACAGACATGTGACAATGCCTGTTTAATGTCATTCTGTAGGAAAAGAAACAAACAGAATTAACATTACTCCACTAGTCTCTATGTATTCTGTTCTTTTTTTGTTATTTGAATAAAGAGTAGCCTATAGCACACCTGAGTTGATGTACTGGAGATTAGGCCTTTCACCTTCCCCATGGCCCACTTGCAAGCCCAGCACAATCCAGGGAGTTGTTGGGCTGGTATCATTTCACCCTTACAAAACAACAGACACAACATACAGCATATTTGAATAAATAGTTTAGATGTGACAGTTAGAACCTAATGTGTAGTTCAAACAGGACATAACTAGGTGTTTGAAAAGCATTGTCAAGCTTCTCTGCATCTGGTCATGGTTTCGGTACGGTTTGGTATGTGCTATGGTATGTGCTAAAAATAAAGAAAATAAGAACAAATAATCAAACTACAAGCAACAGCACAAATAATTACAGTAGAGCAAAGATACAAAGAAATAAAGTGCTTTTCAGGTACAGAAATGGAATAAAGTAGCTAATCAAATATAAAACAACATTGCATATAATCTCCACTGTATAAATTAAATAAAGATTTATCATTATTAATTATTAAGTTACAAAAGTCAAGAGCAATGAGTGATTTCCTTGTCTTTTGTTGTTTGATTAACATTAAAAACACATAGAGACAGCAGGAATATTAGGCTGCTGTCACTGTGATCCAGTACACTGATACTGAACACATGCGTTCCTTCTCGAGTGTTTAAGTTCACTTAAGACATATCCTACTATGTTTGCAGGATACACGCTAAAATGGGCGAGCGCAGAAGTTCTCTTTTGCGTCTTGCGCTGTGCACAGTAAAAAAATATTTTCATGATTTGTTATCACAACATTTTTTTCTTTTGTCAAATCAACTTAAATAATTCATGTGGTTCAGATAACATAATATTTTGAGTTTCTGTTGATTAAACCAATCCCCTTCATTTTATTAACTCAAATTTTTAATTTCAATGAACTCAAAATTTTAAGGCAACCAGGTAACTTACTTTTTTAAGTTAAACCAGCAATTCTTTTTTACAGTGTGAGAAGATTTGTGCATTCATCCGAAGTGCGCTTGCAGAAGGGCGTGAACATCACGCAAATATTGAGTTCTCTTTCACTTCTTGCGCTCGAATGTCTAAATTGGCAAGGCTTAAATGAGTTTTGCTTAAACACAGATAGAAACGCGCTGTTCAGGTCTCACTTGTGCTCGCGCGCTATCAACACCGGGGTGATGAGGGCGTAAATGACTGGTCATATAGAGCATATGGCACTCGCATTGAACAAAGTTTAGTCGAAGCCAGAATGCATATCCATCGACAGAAACATACATTAGCCTGAAAGTTTCTGTCTGTTTTATTTATTTTTAACAAACCATATTATAGATGCGTATGCGTCGACAGATATGAGATGAACCGCGGTGCAAGTGCGTGCCGAACCGTTACACCCCTAGCCTTAGTGTGATGCAGCTGTCCATGACAGACCATGTTGAGGACAACTCACTGAGCTTTCTTCAAGTTCATCTCCAGTAAAGTTTCCTCTGTGCATTTCCTTTTCAAGAGCACAAACTGTGAGGGGAAAAATGCACCATAAATGTAGCACATATTAATCCCAGTTGGCAAAAGAAAACTCCCCTGCTATGAACATTTAACATGAGTTCATTTAAACCATGAGAAAATGAGATTGAAACAGTAAAAGCTAAATACATAAATGTAACCTGGTTTAAACTATAAAAACAGCTTAAATTATTTTAACTGGTTCAGCTAATGGCTTTTTAAATGATTAGATAAAACTGTCTGCTGTTTGGGTATGCTGTTTTAGCATGACCAGCATTGTCCATCTTTATCCGAATAGGACCATCTTCACTGTAGAAAATTATTTTCATGATTTATGACAACTTTTTTTTTTTTTTTTTTTTGTCAAATCAACTTAAATTATTAATGTGCTTCAGATAACATAATATTTAGATTTTCTGTTGATTAAACCAATCGCCTTCATTGTATTAACTTTAATTTAACGTTAATTTAAATGAACTCAAAATTTTAAGGCAACCAGGTAACTTGCTTTAAGTTAAACCAACAATTCTTTTTTTACATTGTTGGAATGGTCCAAACTGGTCTATTTTTTCTGCTTTTTCTTTCTTCCAACTAAACTCGCAAAGAAAAGATAAATAATGCTAAAAAATAATTACCAAATAACCAGTACTAATTTTACCTGAGGATATCAGCAGGGTGGCAAGAAGGACACACCGGAGCATCTTGTTAGTCTGAACACAATGAGACTGAAAACCCTTTGTTGATTTTTTTGGTTTGCTGCAGATCTTTTTGGTCCACTCTGTTAAATACTCATCTGTCTTCAACCAGAAACCACAGACGAGTAGAAATGTGAAGACCATTAACACCCTCAGCATGTAAAGGGCGTACTGTCACTTTATTACTCAGACACAATTTTTTGTCATCTTCCTGTATGTGTGATGTTTAAGATAAATGTGTCAGTACCATTATACACTAGGTGTGTTTACATGGAGCACTGTAATCAGTTTAAAAGGCCAATCCAAATGAAATTGCTCCATATAAACACCTCAATCGGAATAAAAATGCCCAAACCAAATGAAATTGTAATCGGTTTGAGAGGGGTGGGATAATCCTTTCTCTAAACCGAACAAAATAAAAATTCATGTAAACACATTAAACCGATTACTTTGCATCTACGTCATCATGTCAAGAGTTCGGGGGGTCGTCATAACACAAAATGGCGGTGGCAAAATCAAACTGGAGTAAAACTGTAACAAAACATTTATTAAATACACTGAAGGAACTCAGCATCATTACTCCAGTCTTCAGTATCACATGATCCTTCAGAAATCATTCTAATATGCTGATTTGCTGCTCAAGAAACATTTATGATTATTATCAATGTTGAAAACAGTTGTGTAGATGCTGGTGTCAAAGGAGACAAAGGAAATCACTTTTCAGCTTTCAAAAATAATTTTAATCGTATAATATATTTCTGCCTGTGGTGGGATGGACACCAGCAACACGTTACTGTCATTAATTCAAAATGCTACTGTGACTGCGAGGCTGTGGTGACTATAGAAGTCACCACAGCCTCGCAGTCACAGTAGCATTTTTCTGAATATAACCTGCAGGTTACCGGCATGTATCAGGCCCACTGCATGCAATGCTAGTATTGTTTGTTATGATTACAAAGTTATAAAATGGGCAAATGTTTGAACACATTTGTTTGTAAATATTGTCTAAATGTGTGCAGTTATTATGTATTTGATGATAATTATTTATATGGTCACATATGTTTGTTCATACTTGTCACTGAAGCTTGTTCTATTGTATAATTTTTTCTGCAAATGGTTTTCTTTGCTGAGTAATTACAGTATTAAGTATCTCCAAAAATCAGAGAAGAAGAGTTTAGCATCATGCCACACAAAACATTAAAGTTTGTTCACACATTTATTCAGCAGTTTCTTGCTGGAAAAAAAATAGAGTGAAAGCTGAGTGTATGTGACAAATATGCATGTCATTTCTGCTTTCATTTGTAGCAACAGACAGTGTGATATACAAAACCACAATAATCACACCATTAGCTCTATAGTGAAGAATTTCATCAACGTTTCCAGCTAAAGATAACACTCGAAAAACAAAGAAAGAAAAACGGCATTTTGCATTTCTTCTATACATAGGAGAAAGGCCATTTACTCTATGCTCTTTATTAGCAAACACCAACATTAACACAGATGGTTCTTGCGTTATCAGTAGTTGAAAGTACGATTTGGTATGTGCTATGTTCAGGGAAAAAAGGACTACTGAGAAATAAAAATAAAGAAAATAAGAAATAATCAAACTACAAGCAACAGCACAAATAATTACAGTAGAGCAAAGATACAAAAAAATAAAGTGCTTTTCAGGTACAGAAATGGAATAAAGTAGCTAATCAAATATGAAACAACATTGCATATAATCTCCACTGTATAAATTAAATAAAGATTTATCATTATTAATAATTAAGTTACAAAAGTCAAGAGCAATGAGTGATTTCCTTGTCTTTTGTTGTTTGATTAACATTAAAAACACATAGAGACAGCAGGAATATTAGGCTGCTGTCACTGTGATCCAGTACACTGATACTGAACACATGCGTTCCTTCTCGAGTGTTTAAGTTCACTTAAGACATATCCTACTATGTTTGCAGGATACACGCTAAAATGGGAATGTTGACATATTTTTTGTGTGAATTTTTCTGTTCAAGCGCAAGAACTCAATATTTGCGTGCTGTACACGTGCTTCCGTTTGCATGTTTCGGATGAGTGCGCAAATCTTCTCACAGCGAGCGCAGAAGTTCTCTTTTGCGTCTTGCGCTGTGCACAGTAAAAAAATATTTTCATGATTTGAAAACAGTGTATCATTACTACAGACCTTCATCTACACGCTTCTGCTTTTCGGAGGAGGGAGGGGTAGTATTGAGATGCTGCTTAGAGATGCACAGCCACCAAAAAGGTCAGCTTCCTGCGCTCGTCTTTTCCTCATACCTTCCAGCAGTAATATGCTACAAATTCACGCTGTTGCTTGATTAAGAGCAACACTTTACATAAAAATAGCGTGCATAAGAAATAATGCAACTCCATGTTGACAGGAATAAAAGGCGGCAAACAGGACATAGGCTAATGTGCGCATGTCACAAAGTCATTCTGATTGAAAGTGCCGGTACATAAAATCACCATATCGGATTAGATAATGTCTCATGTAAACAGTCCACCGAATCTTTCAATCGGAATGATTTTAATCGGAATGACAAAAACGTGTACATGTAAACATGGCTACTGTTGGTAATCGTAATACCATGGCACTGAAATTGAAGGTGCCATCATAGTCCAAGGTACTTCCATGACTAGTATGGTACTACCATGATACACATCCAAAAAAACATGTATGAATTCAAGTATAATTTATTTGCAGTTCATTTGTGGCAAATATAAGGGAACTTGTCTTGGCTACTGTTATGTTCTAGGCCTTGAATGCAACATAATTACTCTGTGATGTAGCAAATTAGCTCAAAGAGAAATATGTATTAGTATAAAAATATTAATTATAAATATTTAGATCACCTGTAAGAATGAACTTGATGTAGCAGAATTAACGAACCTGTTCATCCAGCGAACACTCAGTGTTATTGTTTATTAATTCTAAGAAATGTAAATTTCTGGGGATGAGAAATAACTTTCGGTTACACTTTATTTTAAGGTGTCTGTGTTACAGTGTAGTACTGAGTAATAATAATTAACTACAGTACTTACTATAGGGTTAGGATTAGGGTGTGCTTTAGGTTAGTTGCATATAATTAAACACAATTTATAGTAACTACATGTAACGTGTAACAAAGACAGTGTAAAATAAAGTGTTAGCTGACTTTTTTACTGCACAGTACTACTGTGCCAAAATCTGCATGATTAAAGACTCCAGTATATGAACCACAAACAGCTTTATGTGTGACACGAACACACTTTATTAACTAATCTAACATACACACACACATGCAGGCATACAGTTTAGCAATGGAAAGCGAGCTGAAGCAGAATACAGGAAAGCAAGAAGTTACAGCATTGTTTGAAATTCAGCAGATCAACAGCCTTGAGCAAACCATCAGTTAGTTCTAATGCACCCTTCTTTAAAAGGCCTTTATAAATTGATAGATATGACATTGTGCAGCGTGAATTCAGAAATGATCGTTTTGAATCAATTTTGTTACGTGCACCTAATAAAGAGCAAACCATGTGTTCTGGTTCTCAGAGAGCTTCTACACCACATAAAGTATTTCCTCATCTCTCAAAACACAGTGTTAGTTTTGCACCCTTGCACAAAGCTGTGTGAAACTCTCTGAACCAAACCACTATACTAATGCAATCCAAAACTAGAATGCTTCCACAAACAGTATTATTTTTAAAGTTTCAGTAAGCAATTTGTGAGAAACACTGTTTGATATTTGAAATCAACCCAAACTCACAGTAGCATTTTTTACTAAATATAACCTGTGCAATATCAAAAATGGTAGGTGGATCCTGTTGTGAAGCAAGAAAATCCACGTCCAGGCACTCGCATAGTCTGAAGGGTAAAAAACAGTTGATTTAAAAAAATAAAGCATAGGGCCTATTCATAAACCCAAATAGGAAATAAAACAGTTATTGAATAAGCATGTGTCCTAGTCTGTGTCCTAAACTCCTGAAACATTGAAGTCTCATATTTTAGAGCAATCAATGCAATTTGGGAAAGAAATCAATTAAACAAATTAATATTATTCAACATATACTAGCTTTTTTTTTTTTACATAAAATATTCAGATCAAACCCCCTTTGTAATTGTTAACATTTTCATAAGTAACTGTAATTTGATTACACATTTTTTCTCAGTAACTGTAATGGATTACAGTTACATTTATTTTGTTATTAAATTACGTAACTCAGTTACATGTAACTAGTTACTCCCCAACACTACCCACAGGTTACCAGCGTGTATCAGGCCCACTGCATGCAATGCTTGTATTGTTTGTTATGATTACAAAGTTATATAATGGGCAAACTTTTGAACACATTTGACTGTAAATATAGTCTTCAGTGGGTCTCTATATATAATTCTGTTTTTAAAAAACAAGCAAATTTATTTCACAAAAATTGTTGATACACACAAGTACCGTTCCACTTTAATTAACATAAACATAAATTATAAGAATATGACTAATGCTGGTGAATAAATAGGCTTATAAGGTAAGGCTATTAAACAACAGTCCCAAACTAACCACAGACGAGTAGAAATGTGAAGACCATTAAAACCCTCAGCATGTAAAGGGCGTACTATCACTTTATCACTCAGACACAATTTTTTGTCATCTTCCTGTATGTGTGATGTTTAAGATAAATGTGGCAGTACCATTATACACTAGGTGTGTTTACATGGAGCACTGTAATCAGTTTAAAAGGCCAATCCGAATGAAATTGCTCCATATAAACACCTCAATCGGAATAAAAGTGCCTAAACCAAATGAAATTGTAATCGGTTTGAGAGGGGTGGGATAATCCTTTCTATAAAACGAACAAAATACAAATTCACGTAAACACATTAAACCGATTACTTTGCATCTACGTCATCACGTCAAAGGTTCGGGGGGTCGTCATAACACAAAATGGTGGTGGCAAAATCAAACTGGAGTAAAACTGAAACAAAACATTTATTAAATACACTGAAGGAACTCAGTGTATCATTACTACAGACCTTCATCTACACGCTTCTGCTTCTGATGAGGAAGTGAGTTCAGGTGTGGAACAGGGGAAACGGAGTCCGGGACAGGCGTGAACTGTAACAGCATGAGCCACCACAGTAATTTAAAAATATACAAAATAACACAAAGTGAGAATAAAATGGCATTTTGGGGTTCCAGAAACAACAGTTAAATATGGTAAATACACATTATACTAACATGAACTATTAATGAAACATGGAAACTGCTGCTGATGAACGTCATGATACCTGCATGCAAATCTTTCCCAGACTTCACACACGACATACCAGTTACGTGATTTATAAGTACTTTACATTTATTTCATGACTTACTAATTGACAACATAACTACGACATTGCATGCTTGTAGTTTCTCTTGCGTTTTATATATTAAGTGATAAACAGTGCGCGCTGCCGCATTTGCGCGTGCAATTGAAGAGCGCACGCTACGAGCACAGTATAACGGCTGACAGAAAAAGTTCGGTTTTCTGAGGTAAGAGACTTTTTATTTCGTAACAAGCTACAAAAATAATGTTAGAATAATGACACTGACATATGGACACATATGCTTGATGATACTCATATCACTCAAGCCCATTTTATTGTATAGTTTGTTCTGCAAATGCTCTTTTTTGCTGAGTAATTACCAAAATTCAAGAAATTATGAGTCTGAAATGGACCAAGAAACAGACCAATAAAATACTATGATTTTAAAAGTATCTCCAAAAATCAGAAAAGAAGAGTTTAGAATCATGCCACACAAAACATGGAAGTTTGTTTACACGTTTATTTAGCAGTTTATTGCAAAGTGTGTTCACTAAGTGAATGTGATAAACATGCAAAAAAAAAATCATTTGCAGTGACAGTGTGATATACAGAACCACGATAATCACACCATCAGCTCTAGTGGAGAAGTTTATTAACTTGAAAAACACACATTTTACTACATTAAGATGACTTACAGGTTCAGTCCCCCTTCGGAGTAACCTATGATTAAGGGCCTTACTAAAGGTGACACTTCATAGATTAACTCTCACAGGTTTTAAGCCTACAACACACCTTATCTTTAGCCACTAGGCCACACTGCACTATACAGCATAGAAAGTGTTTACTGTGGATTACAGTCATAGCGTGGCACACACAGCTTTTATGAATTTCTGTTTGTCGAGATTAGTGGAGCAAAGGGCACTGGATTGCACTTGTCGACTAACTCCTGACTGCAGTTCAGTGGACTCTGTTATAAGGTTAATCTCAGCAGTTGTTGCTAGTCGGATAAAGCAAGTGTCATCACGCACCCTGAGGAGAGACGGCATGTATTTGCTGCTGCGTTGTGCTCTTCCTGCCTAGGGCGAGAAGCACCGGTCCTAATGACTCTCTTCGCATTTAAGTGAGCGAAGCGGCCACAGCTGGCTCTGAGTCCTCCGGTCAGCCTGAGAGGAGAGAAGGATTAGGCACACTGATAGAGTTAAGCCATCGGTTTATAGACCTCAATGGGCATCTAATGGGGAACAGTCCTTGGAGGAGATGCAATCAGTCCTGGTTGATTCATGCTTTAAATGAGACAGATGGGAAGCGAATCTTGCTGCATTTAGCTGCAATGTGGAACTACTGCTCAGCAGCACCAGTACCCACGCTTTCCTGTGCTTGTTGCATGCCCTCTAGAAAAGGGTAATATTTCCCCCTCGTGTCCCTCACAGTGAAGTGGGTTGCAGAGTTGATGAGCTGTTGTGTAAGAACATATTCTTCCTGTACCATTGTTCTGCTAGTGTACAACTTAATTGGGACAGGTTACCATGATGACAGTATAGATCACAAGTGTATTCATGAGTTGATTGAGTTTAGATTTGGGTAGCCGAGCTTTCACTTCATTATAACTTGCAGTCTATGTCGTAATTTAGTCAATTTTAGCAATAGCAATATAATAATTTACAAGTTGATTAAGCAAAATAATTTCTTTAACAATGGCCACTTTTGGCCGTCTTAAAAAACACTCTTTACACTCTCACTAGTTTTTTGGGGGGTTTTTTTGTCCATCCATTAACAACGTCCAACAGTATATAAATGTACATCATTGAATAAGTCATTTTTTTTCTGAAAGTAATACAAATTTTCACCACAATGTAATTTCCATTCCATTCTTTTTTTATTTTTAAATAAAATGGTTAATCATTTTGTTTTTACAGTTAGCATTCTGTTTATCACAATAAAAAAAATAAAAATAAAAAAAGAATCAATATTAACGTTGCACATTTTTTGATGTGGCAGAAATGACACTGGGAAAAGCTGTAATTTTTATTTTTTTAAATATTTAATCAAATTTATTTTTAATATATGCAAATTAGTGCTGTCAAACGATTAATTGCGATTAATCGCATCCAAAATAAAAGTTTGTTTTTACATAATATATGGGTGTACTGTGTATAATATGTATAAAATAATTGTGTATAATATGTATGTTATAATTATGTATATATAAACACATTCATGCATGTATATATTTAAGAAAAATATATACAGATGTTATATTTATATATATTATGTTATATAAATATATGTGTACACATTATATACATGCAAATATTTCTTAAATATATACATGTATGTGTGTGTATTTAAATATACATAATAATTATACACAGTACATACATTATGAAAAACAAACTTTTTTTTGGATGCGATTGATGACGATTAATCGTTTGCTGCACTAATAAAAATATAATAATTCTTTTTTTTTTTTTTTTTTTTTTAGAAATTAATTATTTTTCAGCAAGGATGCATTAAGACTTTTAAATTGTTGCAAAATATTTCTGTTTCAAATAAATGTTGTTCTTTTTAACTTTCTATTTATCAAAAAATCTTGGGGAAAAAAGTATTGTGGTTTCCGCAAAATAACAATGTTTTAAAAAATACATAAAAATCTTATCGCCCCAAAACTTTTAAATGGTAGTGTATATAAAAGACAGTTGAAAAGTAGCAAGAGTAAATGAAGACTGTATGGTAAAAAGTTTCTGCTATAGTCTATGATAGATTGTGATCATTTATTGAGAAATCTGGTCACTGGACATAATTGTGCCTAAAGTTGAAGAAACACTCATGTAAATGCACTTCATTAATTCTCTTTAAGGCCTGTGTATTTATTTTCCAGTGGTACTTGTTGCATTCAAATATTGGCATCAGTCTGCCTCTACAGTTTACCCCCCACCAGAAACCTAAGATAAACAGTTATTCCACTGCTTTCAGCTCACCCATTTTGCTTAATTACAGAGCTAAACTAATGACAGGATCTATTAACTGACGCAAGACAGAATGAGCACTGTGTTTGGAAGCATGCTTGAACGTGAACGCCCCTCGTGCATGCCGATGAGTTGTGTATTTGGCTCCTGTGGGGCCACAAGAGAGTCCCGCTGTCTCAGGCGATACAGAGCCTTTCGTGCGAGTACGCTGAACCGGATCCACGCTAATTGATCAGGATCCCAGGCTTGTCGGAACAGAAGGAGCAAGGGCAAAAGTGCGCCCCCATGCTGTGTGGACCACTTTGAGAACCCTGGGAGAAATTCAATACCTTGCTCTGGTGATATATGCAGACAGGGTCGTTAGGAACCCAGGGTTACAGATTTCCCCACAGGCCCTGGTTCTCATGCAGAGCAGGCAGCTTCAGGCTGTGGACTCCTCTGCATTAAGGCTCAGGCTAGACTGTCTGGCTGCGAACAACAGATAATGACATTAGATGTATTGTTTCAGCAGATGCTCAGACACATTCAGGCTCTTAGCAGAGGCTTGCTGCAGTTGGGAGTCTTGTTTAGTTGTTATCTGAGAGTGTGTTTCTCATGTTTGTTAACGGCTGTTATGCTAAGTGCCTTCATGGAAGACTGAACCCAAAGAACTTGTTTTCACACTGTAAAAAAAAAAAATTAAAATAAAAAAATAAAATGTGATTTTGCTCATTATATCACAAACTAGTGTTGTCATAGAAGATATGGCTTTTCTAAGCTGCACAAGGGGTGAACATTCCAAAAAATATTGTTGATTAGTTGTCTTTGTTGTTTTTTCCAGTTAAAATAACAAAACAAAACAAAAAAAACTTAAATAAAGAACATCTTACTTGAGAAGCAACACTGCATATTTTTATATATATATATATAGATATATATATATATATATATATTATGCACACACATGTTAACAAACTTTTATGTTAGATGCAAAAGTTTGTTTACGTGTGTGTGTGTATATATATATATATATATATATATAATTACATTTTTGTTTATTATATATATATATGTCTGTGTGTATAATATTCATACACACATATATTATGTAAACAAACTTTTATGTTAAATGCAATTAATCGCGATTAATTGATTTGACAGCACTAAAAATACACTTAAATTAAAAATATATATATATGAGAAGAAGTCTTAATATATTTTGCTTTTATGTGTAATTTTATCCTGTTTTAAAGATTTGTAGATGTTTTAACTGGAAATCCAGTCAAAAAGATCTTGTCTTGTAGTGTGTGCTTGGGATAAGGAGACATGTGGAAGACTTGGCATAAGGGGTCTCTCAAAATATTTCATCTTAAATTAGATGTCTTCCAGGAATGTTTATCTTGTAACCTTGGTGCATTGGCACAATAAGATCTCAGTTCTACTGGTTATAACATGACTGGCTTATTACTTGTCGAGACACAATTTCAGACTAGGAATAGGGATTTAACCCATTAAAGGACCTATTAAATAGCTTTAATATAATTCCTACACTGCAAAAATATTTTTAATGAGTTTTTAAACTCTGAAATTGTTTTACTTTTTTCCATGTAAAAAAATATAAAATTATATTTAATTTGAATTTCAATTCACTTTTGTACATTTATCTTATTTCAAGAATCTTTAGATATTTTCCTGGAAAATTAAACAAATACTACACAAAACCTTCGCCAACATTGCAATTTGACTTCAGATGAAACAGTACCTCAAAAGTGAGTGAATAATTTTATTGATACTTTGCAGCTTACCTTTTGGAACGGTCTTCATGTTCAAGATCCCAAGATCTTTTTTTCAGTAGCGCTGGTGTGACTAACGGCCTAACAGTGCCATGTGGGGGTCAGGACAGTGCTTAGCCTTCTGCAGTCTTACAAAGTAAAAACCAGGTTATACAAATCTAAGCAGGGCCTTCAAATCAATGTTTATCGGCCTCAAAATGTTTCACGCCGTGTCTGGGATGCATTCAGATGCAAACAGACAGCCACACAATTAAAGCTGTCAGACACAAACTCACAAGCATGGACACAAGAGGGCAGAGAGAGGCCAAGCATAAAAGATTACAGGAGTAGGGGGAGAAGTGGGGGAGATGAGAGGAGGTTGGGAATGCAGGCTCAGCAGCTAAGCATTACTGGAATTCAGTACATGCACACAATAGACGTAAAAGAATCTGCAGACCTTCAGCCTTTTGACAGCTGACAGAGCTTATTACTGAGACATGATGCCAACATAACCGCATATGTTAGGCCTAGAATTGTGTGTGATCCTGAATGCCAAAAAATTAAATTTAAAAGATAAAATTGACTACTTTCCAAATGCATGTTTTGCCCAAAAGTTTATTTTCATGATCTTTAATCAAAATTCTGGTCACACTTTAGGTTAGGGTCCAATTCTCACTGTTAACTAACTATTAACTATGACTTTTGCTTCAAAAAACTTAGAATTACTGCTTATTAATAGTTGGTAAGATAGTTCTTAAAGTTTAGGTATTGGGTAGGATTAAGGGATGTAGAATATGATCATGCAGAGTAATGCATTAATATGTGCTTTATAAATACTAATAAACAGCCATCATCTTAGTAATATGCATGCTAATAAGCAACTAGTTAATAATATGAAGTGGACCCTAAAGTAAATTGTTACCAAAATTTTCTTTTCCCACAAATGTCAAGGCCTTGCACACTATTAGATAATGTTAACCAACAGGCAAACTGCTATTTAGGCACTTTTTTTTTTTTTTTTTAGCACATTTGCATTTACTCTAGCTCCGTTCAGAATCCAACCAGTTTCTGACAGATTAAAGAGCAGTTAATATCTGGCTTATTAGATGTTTGTGACAATGTCGAGTTTCACACATAAAACAAGTTTTGTAGTAAAGAATTTATCACTCAGTGAAAAACATTTAATTATAAGGAAATGCACGTGATTAAGATATAATTGGCTGTAGATGCGCCTCGGCATATTGTTTAATTGAAAGATGCAGAATCACTACGCGGCTTGAGTTTGTTTCAGGAGTGGAGCTCTGCAGACTGCGTTGTCATTGATCCAGACTGCGGCTGCAGCCTCCAGTCACACGTCTCCTCCAAACAACAACATCATCAAACAGAGCTCTTCCTTCTCCCTGACAGGCTCAATGAATAATTCCATCTGGAAGTTTGGCTACTGACAAATTTCAAGTGAAAATTGCCCCAAAAAAACTGAAAAATTTAAATTCACCTGAGGGTGAAAATATTCTTTGTAGATGTTTTGATAAGATGTCTTAAAGCTGACCTATTGAGAACAGTTGAGTCAGGAGTCAGGACATCTCTTAAAAACAAAAATCTTCACTTACCATATGTCTGTTTCGGCTGATACTTGGCCATCATAAAATTGTCAGCTTCGGTCAATAAGTGAGTGTGAGATTTGTGTAATTTTTCAAAGATCTACTGACAGCCTTCTCACTGGATGGACATGTTTACATTTACATTTCATAATTATAAGTTATAATTTATTATTATAAAATGTATTATAAATTTGGCATTATATAGGATCTATAGATTTCAGCATCAACATTGGCCATTGAATAAATTGGTTGTACACATAGACATCAAGTTGAATGGTAACACAATGCCATTTGGGATAGTTTCACTTGAGTATAAGAAGACACATGGGACTAACCTTTGCCCCAGATCCATTTTGTTGCCTCTGTAGGAATATGATGAGGACCACAAAATTGGTTAAGGGTCATATAGGTAGAATGATTACAGAATTTTTTTAGTTTCAAGCAAATAATCTGATTTCTGCCACAGCATTTCAGATGAGCACTTTAACCAACTATGTATCATAAAGATAGATAAATAGATTCATTCATTCATTCATTCATTCCAGAAATTGCATTAAAAAATGTGACTTTGTTTGTTCCTGTTAGCCCCTTAATCAGTTGTTGAGCAACAACGGGCACTAAGTGGTTTATTAAGATCAATCAGCCATTCATTCATTTCATGCATGAGGCCTTGATTCAGATTTCCTACCCATTAATTGCATCAACATGCCTGAGAAATGCACTTTTTTTTCCCTTCTCAGTGTTTCAAGCACCTCACTCAGACAGACTTTGGTCCTTCAAGAATAACTCAAGTCCTTTTAATCTTGTTCTAATCTGTACAGTCTCTGAAAAGCACCAGCTCAGCTCTCCCCCTATGAACTTGCAGTGCACCAGTATTTTTCCCCCCTTTCCATGCCAGCCAACAGTTTCCATGGTAACAGCGGCTTTGAGGGGAGTATCACATCAGTGAAGCTCCTTCAGCCCAGCGCTGCGAGCAGATGTGTGTGCCGCACCAATCGCGCAGCTATGCACAGCTCAACCAAATGCTACGGATGAGAGGAGAGCGAGGAAAGAACAAATAGAACGGGAAAAGCCGAGCGTCAGTTTTCACATGCAGATGCTCCAGTGGTTAATTAATCTGTGAGTGTAATACAGTCCTTTCCTCTGACTTCCTGTACAGGGCTTTCTGAGCCGCAGACTGAAGGGTTCCATTAAACGCACCAAAAGCCAACCAAAGCTCGACCGCCACAGCAGCTTCAGGAACATCTTACCGGGCTTCAAGAGCACGGAGAATGACAGGTAAGGTGGAACCGTCGATTTTTTTACTTGTAGCTTTGCGTTGCAGTTTAGAATCTTTTATGCCTTCCTGTTGTTGCTTTATTTTTTTGTATTCATCCAACACCATGAATCCACCATCACACTGACAGCAGTCAATACCTCTTTTCTGATGTGCTCTTCACAATTCATGTTGTTTTTTAATCACTCTGTGATTATAATTAACGTTAATATTTTGATTTTGTGCCAACAAGTTGATGAACAAATCTCTTCTTGTCTGATTCAAGCGTAGCGTCTCTATTTGTATCTCCTACAACATTCATCACATTATTCTCCAAACGTTTAGCATCTCTATTCATCTCTATTAGGATTGTTTAGAGTCACTTATTGCAGTGCTAAAATGTCTGAGTCATCTTTCTCCCCCATGAATAGGGATCACAGAGTGAGAAATGAATTGGATTACTCGCAGGATAAATGGTCTGGCCACAGTCTAATTTGCAAGAGATGCTTGTGAAATATTCGGCTCCTTGCGTGTTGTTCAGGTTGTCAAGAGAAGAAATATCAGGCTCCGGGATGCTGGGTCCATATGTTGTTTTGATGTGACTTCAATACAGTGACCTATGCTCAGAAGATTGTTTTCTAGCCTCAGGTCAGTGTACGTTGCTTGTAGCAATGTGCACAGAAGTGAACAGAGTTCATGTCGGATGGTAAAGTCAAAGAGTTTAGATGATATTGCAATTGCGTTTGAGTCTATATGTCATTCAGAAGGAGGACTGGCTACTAACTTTGCCATTGTGGAAAGTGATATCTCTCAACCTTACTTCTTTACAAACCCAAACATTTTTCCTTTGCAATAAGATTAAACGAGCCACAAATGAAGGCTTGCTGAGGTCTCAGTGCTTCTCAGATTATTTTCCTGATTTTTCTTGCATGTTTCCCTTAGTTTGAGATATCATCTGAAATTCTGTTCAGATATACAAAGATACCAAAAGCTACAATCAAAAGTCTGAGATCTTCTTGCGAACTTAAATATTTCACAAATTCTTTCAAGACCAAATTATCTAAACTTTTCCACTGGAACCCCTCAGGTTCAACTCGCCCCGCTCCGAGTGGGACTCAAACTGATGTCTCCGGCATGAGAGGCATGCACACTAACAAGGACGCTAAAGACCACAGCTTCTAGCATCAGTATAATGCGCCTCTTGAGATCGGGGAGTGAGTTTTACCTGCACAGCTTTGACTAGCTGGCCTCCGTTACACTCACCCCCCTAAACCTTACTCCCATCCAAGTCACAGCACTAATATAACCCCTCCAGACCTGTTCGCCCCTTTCTGAGCGGGACTCGAACTGGCGTCTTTAGCATGAGAGGCATGCACACTAACAAGGATGCTAAAGACCACAGCCTCTAGCATCAGTCACTAGTGCACCTCTTGAGATCAGGGGAGTGAGGTTTACCTGCACAGCTTTGACTAGCTGGCCTCCGTTACACTCGCCCCGCTAAACCTCACTCCCATCCAAGTCACGGCACCAACGTAACCCCTCCAGTCTATTCGCCCCGCTCCGTGTGGGACTCAAAACGGCATCTCTGGCACGAGAGGCGGAAGCACTAACAAGGACGCTAAAGACCACAGCCTCTAGCATCAGTCGCTGATGCGCCTCTTGAAATCAGGGGAGTGAGGTTTACCTGCACAGCTCTCACTAATTTGCCTCTGCTATTGTCTCATTCTCATTTTCTTTTTATTCCTCCTATAGGAAACTGTAGAGAACACTGATACTCAAATGAAGCTTATCAGAGATCTATCATATCAGACATTTTCATATGTGACCGGTTAGCAGTTAGCAATGTGAGTTTGAATCTGTCTTCTTGTTGACCCATTACTTCCTGTCATCACCCTGTTGTACCTTTCAACAAATGTGTTGAAAAATTATTTTATTATTTATGCATCCTCATCTCATTCCAAACCGTATGGTGAATATACTGGCTACTCTTTTCCATGTAATAAAAAGTAATGGGCATGTCAAGCTCCAAAGTGACAAAAAAAGCATCAGAAAAGTGTCATTTAAAAAGTCCATATGACTCACACGGCTATATTCCAGGTCTTCTGAAGCCATACAATAGCTCTGTGAAATTTAAGCCTCTATTGCCTGATAATTTTCCACTCAGTTGTTGCTCTCAAATCAGATCTGATGCCATTAGTCATTAGACACTTTTGTGGTATATTTATTGTGCATTTTATGGTTCCATTAACTTTCGTTATAATGAAAAGAGTGAAATATTCTGCAAATATTCTGCAAAATATAATATCAGGTTTGAAATTACATGATGACTGAATGAATGCTCAGTTTTGAGTGTGATATTTATCTGTTTACTACAAAAATGTGCCTTGACTTCATTTATTCTTCATATTGTATATGTGTTGTGTAGGAAAGTATTCTCATTTACCCGAAAGAGAATCTCAAGAGCACAATCTCTTACATGGGAATTTGTTGAGTCACTCTACAGTCCTGTGGATATCATAGCAACCGCGCCAAAGATTTCTCCACAGCTCACTGTCAACCTTGTGCTTCTGTATTGCTGTGGTGTTAGCAGGAAAAAATGGCCTTGCTTGTCCAGAGATTTTATGGCTCATTAGAGCAGCATATTATCCTGGGAGGGAGACCATCAGCTTCATGGCACCAAGGTGTATGAGCTGGATATGACGTGCACATACTGCTTTTCAGATGCTGTGGCAGACTCCATACCTGACTGGGTTCTGCCAGTCACAGTAAGTTAAGGGTCATTTCACACAAACATGTCTGTTCAGCCTGCCTGGACCTGACAGTTGCAAAGCTCAAGCCGATGTTGTGTAGTTCAGACAGTGTCTATCACCTCTATAGTATTTTCCAGCATCTCACAGTCTAATATTTAGTGAAATTGGGTCTGTTTGTTTTTCTTTGCTTTCAAGTTTAGTTTGCTTTCCTGTTTTTTTTTTTTTTGTTTTTTTGTTTTTTGTGCACAAATATCCACATTATTCTAAAGAAGAAAATGTTTGTCTTAATAATTTGTAATCAAAATGTAATGATGTTTTTTAAAATCCCTCCCCTACTCTTCAAGACCCAGTCAGTTCCCGATGGGCTCTCTCTTTTATATGACTAAGATTTTTTGTTTGTGTTGCACACTTTAAAAAAAAAAAAAAAAGTTTTTGTGCCACATTTTTTGTATTTTTATTCCCTCATTAAGTTTGTATAATTTTTCTTTGATATAATACTTTTTCCTGTTTAATGTGCTGTAAATACACATTCTGTAAGTTGATTATAAGCATCAAAGCTGTCATTGCTCTCTTTATTTAACATGCAAACCAATGGCGTGAGTTGAGGGTGGAAAAATCTTTTGGTCTGGCCAATGACAGAGAAGGGCGGATTTCTTAGAATGTTTGGAAAACAGATGTTATTTTCGCAGTTTTTGGTGCCAACTTGATCTGCTTAATGATCTATTTTCACTGCCTTCATAAATTTAGGTTGTTAAAATGCATAATATTGGATTGAATTATTGCATTGGATTTTTAGCATCATTCTGCTTTTAGAGGACATTCTCTTGAAGTGTTGTTATGTTTCGCACTGATGGCCTGCATCAGTATATGTGGAATCTGCGGTTTTATCCTTTATGGACTCTATTATAGTGCATATTTTACCTTTCTACGTTTTAACTCTATAAAAGCTTCCATTTAGATATCTGCTGTCCTTTTAGGTGAAGAATAAGCTTTTAAGCTCTTAACTGGCCACTCCAAAATATTTTTTGATAAAATGCCGACGTGTTATGAAAGGGAGGTTGATTTGCTTTATAGCGGAAGGGTGAAAATGCAAATTTTGTGTAGTTAAATATTTTGGGGGAGCACTTTATAATAATTTCCATTAATTTAAGTTATTAAACAACATTATTTAATGCTACAATAAGGTGAATTTTGTAAATTATGCATCAGTAGTGTCATGTAATGTATGACTTAAAGGTGTCTGTGCTTATTAAGCTCGGAAAGGAGTAAGTTGAAAAATAACATACTTAGACATACTTACCATTCAAAAGTTTTGGGGTCAGTATGTTTTTTTTTTTTTTTTTTTTTAATAACTTTTATTTTAAAAAGCGTACATTAAATGTAACAAAAACTCAATTCCAGATATATGTTCTTTTGAACTTTCTACCAAAGAATCCTGAATAAATAGTTTAAATCAGCATATTAGAATGATTTCTGAAGGATCATGTGACACTGAAGACTGGAGTAATGATGCTGAAAATTCAGCTTTCCCATCATAGGAGTAAATTACATTTTAAAATGTATTTGAATAGAATAATATTTCACTCAATTATTTTTTTACTGTATTGTTGATCAAATAAATGCAGCCTTGGTGAGCATAAGAGACTTTAAAAACAAAAATAAAAACTTACTTACCCCAAACTTTTGAACAGTAGTCTGTACAAGAGAGCAGTACTTGTTTTATATTATGAAAATATACAAATTAAAGTTTGCCATTTCAATACATTATATAATGATATATTATATATTGTAATATTATTTGAAAAAAAAAAAATGTATTTTAAAATATTATATAAAAAAATATTCTAAATTGTCACCTGTATGTCCAAGTGGAGAGATCAAACTGACACTTAAAGACAAAACACATGACATTCAGCCTTAGGAGATCTTTTTACATTACAGCCTTTGAAAAGGACATTGGGCTTTACCTATTGATTTTAACTCTTTTTTTGTTTCCCCAACAACCATTATCTGAACAATGACGGGAGTGAGATCTCTTCATCCTCATGTAATTGAAAGAGAAATAAAGGAGGTGGTGTCGTCTCAGCAGCGTGATCGATAGCGCTATTCAAAGCATGTTTTCATTCAGCAAAGGCCATTTTCTTCACCTCTGGCTTGCACTTCTGTAAATTTATTAAGAGTTATAGCTGCAAATTTCTTTATTTTTAATCTAAAGACATGCTCTTGAAACCAATTATTGAAGCGTCATGTTGTTGTTGTTTTTTTTTAAGGGTCTCTTGCATCATCCGTTTGGACAGAGTGCGGTTTCCAGGTCAGCCTCCCTTCTCGCTGACGGCTGTTTTGCCATGTCCCACTTAATTACAGACCCGGGAGTCTTGTAATAGAGAGAATGCATGGCCTTACTGCACTCCACTAATACCAAGAGACATGCTCGCCCAGGGCGTGCCAGTGTTTTAGTGTGCACCCTACTCCACAGATTACTGTCTTCATTTCTCTCTGGGTTTGTGTGTGTGTGTGTGGTGGTGGTGGTGGTGGTGGGGGGGGTGTCTTTGTCTTTCTTCTGTAGACGAATGGAGTAATCAGAAGCTGTTATGTTATTTTGTTTACTTAGTGACCTGCAAATTCCACCGCAGATCGTCTCATGGTCACAAATTGATGTGTGAAATCTATGATGCCCCAATAAGCATGCATGCTTCCCCAAGATATCTGTGAAAGAACATCATTTGGAAAGCATTGTGTTATATTTTAAGCACCATATTTGTGTACAAACATCTGATAAACATCTTAAACAGGATTTGAGATCAGAAGTGTCACAAAAACATCTGTAAAGCCATTCTGACATCCGTCAGGAAACATTTTAGCAATAGACTGAAGATGCAAACTTTCTAAAAATTGCACATTTTAGATGAAAACTTGAAGACTTTGAATAGATGTATGTGTGCTATCTGTGTATTTGTTGAATCCGCAGAAAACTAAACTAGCAGTCATGTATTTCAATAGCGGAGATCGGGGATAGTTGTCACACTTTTCACTCCAGTGAATATTTCTGAGAAATGAATTATTTGAAAGTCAGTTTCTATATACAGTAGTCACAAACCTAAAGCCTTGTACCATCTAGTAGTCTAGTAGAAACCTAAAGTCTAATATTTCTACCATTGTCGATGAAGAAAAAGATACTGTTCCTTTAAGACATGTTGGCCCAATCCACCTTATTTTTCAAGTAAGAGTGGGCGCAGCCATTTGTAATTTTAATGTGTTTTGCTTCCGGTGTCATTTGCTTCCAGTTATTTTTAGCTGTACAAAACACCTTACTACTACATTGAAAAATAAGGTAGAAAGAGGCCACATTAACAAATTTTAAAATAACCTCCTTCAAAATAACCTATTATTAGTTTTTCAGCTGAATTTTTATACAAAAACTATTATGAAGGAACTGCATTTTGTGGAACTGCAAAATATTTTTGTACAGTTTTGTACAATTTTTTTAAAAATTTTTTACAAAACTATTGTATTTTGCTACAGATAATGAATTCATAATTGTATAAAATTGCAACATATATTAAATATTATCTGGCAGCTTTGCTCCTACCTGACTGTTTATTAAAAAAATTGCCTTGACCAACAGCTTTTGCAAAAATATAATGATGTGAAAATTTTTGTTCATTCTAGCGAAACTTGTGGACCTCTTTATGAAAAGCCAACGTCTTTAATAATACATGCGCAAGTTGTCACTATTGACTCATGTTGATTAAAGGCACACTGGAAACCACTGTCCCTTAGTATGTGGCGTCCCAGGAGATGGGGGAAGGGCACAGCGAGCGGGTGCAGGATGGTGGTTGGGTTTGGTTTGAAGACATGTGTGATGTGAGGGCTGTGGCAGTCTGCCCATAATGGATTAGCCTCATTAACTTCAAACCTGCATTCCACACAGAGAAACACCCACGGCCGAGCTGTACATCCTCGCTTCCTTCGGTCTGTCTATGCCTCTCGTTTTGTCTCTGTCTCACCCTGTCTTCCCCCACGGTACTCCATCTATCTGACAGGCTTTCTATCCCCCCACCTCTGTTTTTATTGTTTTTTGCTGTCTCTAGCCCACTAAAACCTGCACTATATTTCTGCTTTTGACCCTCCAACAACCTCAGATATCAGCTTTGAATATGACTGCCGTGCTCATTCAAAGCATTTCTATGATTGGCCAAGGACTTTCACTACTAGTTATTGAATTGATTGTTATGTTTTTTTTTTCACGTGAGACGGAGGTTTTATCTCTCAAGGTCTGCATTTAATAGCAAACCGAGCAAGCTTTGCGGCTTATTTACCATGGTAATGCTATAGAAAATTGATGCTTAGCACTTCATTTAGCTTTAGTGTGGTCATAAAACCTTTTACACATTCTGCGGCTGTGCATGTTTGTTAATGATAATCTTACCAGTTGCATCACTTTCTTAAGATTTTTTATGCTCACCTCCACAATTGAGCTTCCATTTTCTCTCATACATATACATATATATATATATTGAAATCTCTCATACATATATATATATATATATATATATATATATATATATATATATATAGCAATGTTTAATTAGAGATCAGAAATCCTTCACCCTCATAACATTCTAAACTAGTTTTCTTTTCATTTGTTTACAATTTACATTAGTTAACTACTTTAGTTAACATTAATTAACAGTGAAAAATACTTCTAATGCATGTATTAATCTTAGTGAATGTTAATTTCATAATTATACATTATTAAAATCAAAAGTTGTATCTGTTAATATTATTAATGGACTCGAGCTAAGATGAACTAACAATGGACAGTTGTATTTTTATTAAATAATGCACTCTAAAAATTGCTGGGTTGAAAATGGACAACCCCAGTCATTGGGTTGTTTTGACCCAGCGGTTGGGTTAAATGTTTGAAATTAAAAATCAGACACTTAATTACTATAATAATCAAAACTATAATAATCAAAAGGTGAACATTTATTATTAAGCAATTTAATAAATGTTTATTGTTTAATTATTATTCATTAAACTTATTAATAAATGTTAATTTATTGAACATATTAATAAATGTTAATTTCCAACATATTTGGGTTCATTTTAAGCAAGCAATACAGTAATTGTTAAATGATAGTTGAGTAAAATAAGGCTACCCAGCAGGTTGTGCAAACATTTAACCCAACAGCTGGGTTAAGACAACCCATTCTCTGTGTTTGTCCATTTTCAACCCAACTTGGGTTGTTTTTAACCCAGCATTTTTTAGAGTGTATTAACAAAGACTAATAAATACTGTAACAGATGTTTCCTCATTGTTAGATAATGCATTAACCAACATTAACTAATGGGACCTAAAGTACAATTTTTTTCAAATTTATTGTATTGGTCAATATTGGTGACCTACTTTTACATTTAGATCACCTTTGCCTTTATCTTTCACTAACTTGAAGTTAATATTTAAAAAATGTGAATAATTTAATAACACTGTTAAATGTAATCTCTAGCAAATCTCAAAATAAAAATCCTTTTTCCAAATCAGTGGCATAGCGTCTGGGGATGCAGGGTATGCACGTGCATATGGGCCCAGGCGGATTGGGGGCCCGCTATTACAGGCTTAACCCCAAAGTGTGCTTCAGGCGTCCGCGCACCGTCTGCATCGTGTAATTTTTGTCACCAGGAGGGTTCACAGACGTCCGCACTGACAGTGTGTGTACTGTACAACGGCCAATGCGAGAGTGAATTGAGTGCTTGAAAACAAAAGTCCACTAGACTAGACTGTGCGCAGGGCACACACCGAACGCGTCTTTCTGCAGCCAAATACTTTCAAAGGCATGGACACGTCTGTGCGCGAGACAGAACCCGTGCACATATGTTCAGAAAAATGAAGTATAATAGAAATAATGTTGTCAACTTCCTATATCTTAAATGTAATCCTACTAAAAATCATTAAGAAGCTGAATAAATGGACCATAAAATGGACCATGCAATGATCATTCTGAAATTCCAAAGCCAGAGTCGAATCAGTCGAATTCAAACTTGGACTGTGTTGAAAAGCTGTTTTTTGACATTTTTGAATTAGATCTGCAATGCAAAGTCATAATGATGGAGGAGCGCATATAGGGTACTCTAGTGCTGTTGTTGTCATTCCTAGAAAAGTTTTTACCATTTTTGTCTGCATGGTTTAAAGTGATAATATCTTATTCATATTAAAGTCCTGGGACTCATTCGCGTAAGATGCAAAAATTGCATATGGGCCTGGGGCTGACTTGCTGCGCCACTGTTCCAAATACAGTACATTTAGAGTAAATTAGATTTTAGTTTTTTATAAAAAAAAAAAAAAATAGTATATAATTTAAATATTGTCTATTTATTTGTATCAGCCTGATTTATATCATTGAATATTTTTGACAGGAAAGGCCTTGATACAAAACATGACCATCAATTCAGTGTTACATAAAGCTTTCTCTTTGACCCAGCAGTTCAATGACACTCTTTATTGGCAACATTTCCCTCCTTGTCTTCATTTCCCTCTCATTTTGAATGCTTGACATGGTATATTATATAGATCAGGCCTGTGGATGATGTATAGTAATGCAATTCTTGTAAGCAGGGCTGTGTTTGACATCTTCACGGACAAGGACGGTGACCTCTTTATCCCACAAATCTTTATTCTGAGGAATCACTGAATCTCTTTGTTATGATGTGAAGTAATGCTTGAGCCAAAGGACAGAATAACCTTCTTGATAAAACAACTTCCAGCTGAATGACTACTGAATTTTAATTCAACACAGTATAGCAGGAAGTACTCGGGTATTGTTAAAGGAATTTTCTGGGGTCAACACAAGTTAAGCTTTATGGACAGCCGTCTGTGACATGCTGGTGGTTATCTCAGGAAATAATTTTGACACATCACTAGTATTGCAGAATGAGAAACATTAAAATATATAAAGTTTCAAAAGGATATATTTTTAGTTAACCGTTTACCATATGTCTTGTATTGCAATAATATCATATCGTGAGTTCAGTATCGTGACATGAGGGTATCATTACACCCCTATTAAATGCAATATTGAGTTCCTTTTTTGGTAGCACATACCCAGGAGATAATTTAGAAACTTTACAGCTCAAATGACACACAGTTTTATATGGAAGATTTAATAGAGGAAAATATGAGCTTCATATTTCTGCTTTTAAACTCTCCATCTTGCTTCCTAGACTTTCATTGTCAGCATAGACCTGTCATTTCTACAAGCTAAGGGGCAGAACAAAATAATTTGGTAATTGTGGTAAAGTGGTGATTGACAGCAAATGCTTTCAATAAAGCTTATAGTTTGAACCTGGAATGTTCTTTTAATTATTGTAAAGACATTACATCATCAAACTAAAGCAATGATTTCTTGTACTAATTCATACAAAACAGTTTGCATAAGTCTGATGGGGCAATTGAGGATAAAACTGAATAGATAGATTGCAATTTACATCTTAAAAGATGGCTTAACTTTGCCCTGTCATTTTGACAGCAGAGAATGCTGTTTAGCTCTAGTAATGGGTCTTTTTGCAATGACCATGACCTGAGCAAATTGATTTACTCTAAGAAGAAATGTCTTTCTAATTCACACTCAAATCCAGGAGGATAGCAGAGAGAGGAACGGCTTGAACGCAGCTGTCATTTCTGTCACCTGATTCTTTCTGTGCATTGTACAGTGGTTGAGTTGAGGCTTCAGACACAGCATGAACGTCAGTCATTACTTCGCTGTCACTCACGGCCTGTCAGCATCCCACAGATCCCGCCCCGACAGCCCGTCATCTTCTGGAATTTTCCAACCGCCTGTACCATGCAGATCACTCTTGCTTCATAATTGCCCAGAATATTTTACATGAGGTATGTCAGATATAAAAAACAAACAAATGTGAGGCAGAAATTGCCTGTCAATTTGGTAGGTTTTCTACTGCAATCAAGACTGACAGGGAAGAGGAAAAATTGTTGAATAAAGTCGTTATTTTTGTTTTGTTTTTGCGCACAAAAAGTATTTCTGTCACTTCATAACATTGAGGTTGAACCACTGTAGTCATGTTGACTGTTTTAATGATGTCTTTACTACTTCTCTGGGCCTTGAATGTGGTAATTTCGTTGCTTTCTATGGGAGATAAAAATCCTCTCAGATTTCATCAAAAATATCTTCATTTGTGTTCCAAAGATGAACGAAGGTCTTACAGGTTTGGAACGACATGAGGGTGAGTAATTAATGACAGAAATGTAATTTTTGGGTGAACTAACCCTTTGACAGAAGCACAAAGCACGACGCAAACCTGCAGTTGCAGTTGTGCTGCTTACTAGAGCTGTGTGAAACAGGCCTAAGTGTGTAACTGTGTCTGGCAGATTCACTCGAGTTCAGGGATCAATGACAAATCAAATTATCAGATAAGCCTTTGCTTTAATACGCAGTAATCTTTCAACCAGCAGTTCTGCTTGGCCATTGCAGTCGTTTTTATGTTCTATCTACGCCACTGCACTTTTTTAATGACCACACACACACACAGAGACACCCAAAATTGCCATTTCTTCACAGGGTTTAGTGCGGTTCACTCTTGTTGAGACTCTCAGACAGGTCTCCTTTGTCACAGCCTTCTTTTGAATTTGAAGCAGTATCTTATACCCTTGCGAGTTAGGCTTTCATTTGTGACACTTTGCTATTATACGGTCTTACTGAGATGTGCACCATGGTGTAGACTGTATACACAATTTTGTGTTATCCCTCAAAATATCTTAGCAATAATCATCATTTAATGACAAGGTAATTTGTGTCAACAACTTGCCATAGAGGGAAATTGCAGGCGAAATTGCTCCAGTTATGAAAGCAGTCAGTCGTTGGGTATAAAAGCTAATCTTACCCTCAAGAGTTGCCATAGTAACAAAGATAAATATTAAGTACAATTCAATAAGCCATTCCGCTTTACATGCACATTAATGAATGCACATCATCACTTACTTCGAGTGTGTGTAGCTTTTGTGGGTGGCTACCGCAAGTGCAGCGTTTCAAATGGCTGGATACCGAATGACCCTTTTGCGAGAGCAGGCTTTGTTGCAACTGAATTACACCCTTAACAATGTCAACCTGCACCTCCGTAATTAACACGTTTTGTAGTGATGTTGTCCTAGTGGGATGTTAGCATAGTTACTGGAAAACTAGGTCAATATGATGCGTCATAATTCCAGCCTGTAAGGCAACAAATTGTGAAAAGGGAAATAAGGGGGCGGTTTTATGGTTCTGCATGTGTTCAGTGGTCTGTAGTTGTAGCTAATGGAGCCGGAAGAGACAGGAGGAGAATGTTAACAGCGCTGAGGGGAATTTTAGAGGTCGCAGACTGAGCTAACAGAGAAAAAGGACTTCCTGCGTTCTGCTACAGTCCGAGGTTTGTTAGAGGAATAGTTTAGAAAAATAGAAAATTCATGTTGTTACAAATTCGTTTGACTTTTCATTCTTATGTGGAATGCAACATTAAGTATTGACTACTTTTATATATAATAAAATAGGGGCTTCATGATTAATAAAAAAAATATTTAAAAAAAAACGAAATTGCGATATGGCTTAGAATGATTATCATACCACAAATGCTATTGCATAAATATATGCGCCACATGTTTCATAGTGAGGCTTGGCACTGTTTTTTTTGTTGTTGTTGTTGTTGTTGTTTTGTTTTTTTGACACAAAAGCAGCTCAGGATCCGGTGGTCTAGTGCTGCTTCATCTCTGCGTTTGCTCTGAGTTTGGGTCATGTATAGCATGCATTTGAGAAGACAACATGCATCAACCATCTTCCCAAACTTATAAACCATTTGTTATCATTATTATAAAATCAAAATAATGAACAAAATAAGAAATGTTGCTATTTTATAGTCATATTTATTTATAATCAAGAATTTTTGCCATAATTGTACAGCCTTACAAAACAAGAACAGCTTGGAAATAAATAAATAAATCACAATCAGAAAAATCAGTTAAATATCCGTACTCTTTCTCTGTTGTCCAAGTCTTCTGTAGATAATCAATAGCTTTTTTTGACAAATAGATCCAATATTTGTCACTATTAAGTAGCTATTCACTAAAAATTGTCTGCATCATTTCAAATATGTTGCCTTTAGACGTAATGCATCAGGTTTGGAATATAGCACATGGTTTGTATGGTCTACTTTTATAGTATTATTTGTCATGTTGGACTTCTGCTGGAGAACATTTCTCCTTTTGTGCTCCATAGAAGAAGAAAAAAAACATGGGTTTGGAAAGACATAAGCATTTGATAGCAGGGACGTCATTGGGTATGGCTTGGCTTCCTTGTCAGGTCAATGCAGAGTAATATATTTTTATTGCAGGATTAATTAAGTTATATTAGTATGTGTAACATATAGTGTGTAATTGTTTAATTGTTTAATAAACAATATTGTGTAATTGTTTAATAAAAGAGAAAAGCATGTAAGTTAAAGCAATCCGGTTTTTATATTTGTGTCATTTGAGTTCAACAATGCTGCAAATGTGTCTATTTACAATGTGATTTTGCAGCCTTTTTGTATTGTAGCCAATCACAGACATTTCTGTTGAAAATAGCTGTTTCAGTATCTCTCAAAACGCTGAATGAGTTTAACGCAAGTTTACTACATTCTACATGCGCACAAATTCTCTCATTATAACAAACAAAGTGGAGACATGATGTAAATAAAAGATTCATAGTGCAGTTTAGTCAGATTTATTGATTAAAACGGGAGTTTTCGCAATCATTGAGTTTGCGCTGAACTGACAGCGCTTTTTACCCACTTTCTGTGTAATTTCATTAACAATTTGAAGAAAAGTTTTTGTTTTTCATGAGATTGTGACTTTTCCTACATCAGTACAAAAAGTGAAAAAATATATTTTAAATGTTATAATAGTAATTTGATAATGTCTAAAAATAAATTCAAAAGCAAAATGTATGAAAAAAACAACCATCTGCTGGTTATAGTGGTAATTTAATGTCTTTTTAAATTTTAAAAAGAAGTGTTTGTTTTTCACAGTGTTAGTTTTTTTACATCGCAAAACTTTTAGTTTCACAAACAAGGACAATCTTTGAAGGATGAACAAAAAATGTTTTTGGTCATCGTATTAAAAATAACAATTAAATTGGATAATATTCAGAATTTTGAGTTTTGAAGTGATGGAAAAACTTGAAAAGTTCTTCATTCTTATAACAGTGGTCTATAACTGTCTAATTTGCTGGGTTATGATCAAAGCTACATGTGATTCATCTTTGGACGGACCACACACACATACACATTTGTCGTATTTTAAGTTTAGCGCTGTTGTCAACAGCATTTTGGTCATTTTTCTCTCTGTTATCGCTTTGCATGTATTTCAAGTTCATGCATTTCAGTTTGTCAAATGACGTCAATACCTTGGCTGCCATACCTTGGCTTTTGGTGAATTGACGCCACTGTATAATAAAATTGTAACTTTTCCTTTAAATTGTGTGAGTTTTTAATCATCATCACCAATTTCTATTTGCATAACATGCATTCAGACATTCACCAGATCTCCTTCACCCTTTATAATGATAGCTAACAGAGCATCTACATGACAGAAATGAGAGACAGCTAGCCACATCTGCATCATTGCATTCATGATTATTTTCAGTCTGTTGACAATCCAAGAGGCCAGTGGGGAAGTCAGGCCCTGTTATTGCAATCTTCATTCTGCTTAAATGCTCCTGGGAGATTATATTTGAGGAATCCTTATTGAGGAATATGAATTAATATTAAAAGACTTCCACAACTCCATAAGACAGGTGTGGGACCATTAGGTGAGGCTGCAAGATGACAAGTAATTGCTCTTAGCTTGCTCACACACACCTACACACACATGAAGCGGAGAGAATGACACTGGAAAATGAATCACAGGCTTGCTGTAGGGGAAAGCTGTGCGTGGTGGAGAATGGCGAGAGCATATGTCATTAATTTGTCTGCTGAGTGACTCGATACCTTATGTTAAAGGTTGAGTTTGGAGGATAGGAAATTCCTCTCTCCCGTGCTGCAGGTTCTCTGTTTTAGTGCATGAATATTGTGTTGCCCGATGAATTTTATTCCTGAATGTGTCTATAGCCAGTGACCTACACCCACTCGGCATGGATACCGTCACATCACACTTCTGTCTCCAGTGTGTAACAAAGACATGACCTCATTGTTTCAGGCCTGAAGGACATGGAACCCACTTTGTTTTCTCCACCCAGAAAAGCTTTTTAAATGCCTTAGTGAGAACATAGAAGTACCGTTCAAAGGACTGCTTAAACTCAAGATGTTCAGCTAAAGAGCAGACCTTGAAGTCACAGTAATACAATGCATTGATTGATTTGCATTCATTAACATGTTTAATGGATGCAAACCTTTACATCTGAATGGATGTTCAGATGATAGTCTATTCTACACTGGAGTCAATAGATGATGAAAAAAAGCCTTTTTTCATTACTCCATGGGAAATATGTTAAAAGCCAGATGCTGTGTTATGCAAAGCACACATATGAGGCACAAAGAGTAAGATGTGATATTGTAAACAGTTACATTTTTACTTATAAAAGCAAAATGCTCAATTTGCTTTGTGTTTTATGCAAGTTGTGCATATACTGTATGTAAGTATATAGTGATACCACTATCCAAATTAATTTTTGCATTTTTCTAATTTAATGTAATTAAACTACATTTTATATTATTATTACATTATTAGTAATAATGTAATTAAATATATTTATATTATTGTGTGTATATTAATTACATTTATTTGATTAGTGATCTAAAAATAGTGTAGAATCAGAAATATTTCCTTATATTCTTCTTTTTCAGTTTTAAACATCTTTTGTTTATTGCCAGGTATTAAACAGATTTGAATTGCACATTTTCAATGTGGTCTACTACTTTGCACTGTATATTGCTAATTAATCTTCTTTTTCCTTTTTTTTTTTTTTTTTTTTTTGTTTTGTTTTGTTTGTTTGGATCAGCTATGCCTAAATTTAATCAGTATTGTAAGCTCATAACACTAATAGTTTTAAGTGACATGCTGTGGGCTGTGGCGTGTCAGCCCTCTTCCTCTTCTTGTTGTTCATCAAATTATGGCTTAAACTACATTTTCTTAATAGAGAGTATTAATCACAAAATTTGTGTGGGTTGAGCACTGAGCCTGATGAAATTATCTCATAACTGATTAAAGTAATTAAAACCACAGCATATTCACAACTGATTCACAGATTAATTTCAAACTGTAGCATTTTTTTTTTTAACCAAAACATTTTAAAATTAATGCAAGATACTACAGGCAAAAACATAGTTTTTTTCATTCACTGGTCAGTGTTAAGATTTTGGGCTATTTGGCTTTGCATTTGTGTTGTTTCAGACTAGTGGAAAGAAAACGTCAAAATACACTTTTAAGTGTTAAATTCATTGCACGTTTTCTATTTCTGTGAGATTTTTCTCATTCACTGAGCAAGAAATCTCCACTTCAGTCGCACTTACTGTACATAAATGAAACTTTACAGTTTTACTCCTATCTATATTCTGAAGGTTTTTACAAGGGGTTTGTTCATATACTGCAGTATAATTTGCTTGATTTCATATAGTATTTTAAAAACATGGAGACATTTTTTCATGGTTGTTGACAGTATTTGGGTGATACAAAGAGATATCCAAAACCCCCTCTGTGAAAACCTTTGGCTTTAATAAGTCAACAAAATGAAAAAAGAATTTTGAACCTGGCTTTATTCAATGTTTGCTAAAATGTTTGGGTTTAAAAAATGTTTGCTATTCTTAATGTAATCAATCAGCTGTCGAAGAATGATGATATCTATTATTTTTTGCTGTTGACTTGGGATGTCTTGGGATTTTTAAGGGCACAAAATGTCATTTTCACCGTTAGAGGTTGCTTATTCAAAACAAAGGCATAGCTTGATGACGCCTTGATTTCGTGGAATCATGGGAGGTGTTATCTTCACGTTTACAGCCAGTGGAAATGAATCCGACGGGACTCGGGCAGGAATAATTATCGTGGATGAGCTAATGTATTAAAGATTTATTAACATTACTGTAGTATGAAGCAGGGTGACTGAAGGCTGTGAAGTGGAATGAGGCCGCTGGAGTGATTGCTAATGAGAGACAAGCGCGACACACGACTCGAGAGCAGTGGAGCTTTTATTATGCCACAGTCGACACTTCCGCTTCTTCCGGTCAAACATATGTGGGGTAAAGCAGCGCTGTTTATCATATTAGATACATCTGTGTGTTGAAAGTTGTTATAGTGCAACTCTGCGTTCGCTCGGCAGCTACTATGAGACACTTGTTGCACACTGCAGTAAGCTAGATCGATATTAGGCATGGTAAAACATGGTACTCGCGGTAAATCAAGAAAACGAGATATAAACAATAAGACTTGCTGTGTTGAACATGATTAGTTTTCTGTTGATGAATGTATCCAAACAGTTGCTCACCTGTCTAATAAAACACATAATGTATTAAAGTGTCTTTGGTGTTTCCATGGTTTCTACAAAATGATACCGGAAATCGAGGTTAACGCGGGTATGATGTCATTGATATGCGACTCACAGACATGGTTCGTGCTTATTTCTCTCGATTTAAACATTCTTGAAAACATTTGTGATAATGTAAGTACACAAGTCAACAAAATCTATTACATTGTTCTAGGGGTTTATATAGTCCAAAAATCGCTATATAGTATATAGTTAAAAAGTCTTTAACTTGATGGTGTATAAACAAGACCGAGTTGAATAATGAAACTGACTAAATAGTGAAATATATTGTTGTTCGTTCGTGCATAATTTGCCTATGAAATCCAAAAGTGTAGCTTAGTTCTGTTATGTGGGTGTGGGGTCACCACAATTTTGAAACCTTAAAAATGGCTTGTGGAAAAAAAAAAAAAAAAAAAAAAACCTGAAAACCCCTGCCCTAACCCTAAGAATGAGCAATAGCACTGCCTGCCTGAAAGAAGGCTGTAATTGTTTTTGAGCATACGCTACTCAGGTCAAGGTTTACTGAGCATACATACACCCACCCACGCTCCCAAACAGACATTTACCTCCAGCAAGCATGCATTCTGCATGGAGATATTGTCTTTACTTTTGGATGTGGATTTTCCCAGTTCAGGGAAGAGGCCAGTATATCACAAAAAGCCACAGGACAAAGGCCGCACACACACACACACACACACACACACACACACTCACAGAGGGAAGGGGGCAGGGCCAGCTCACACTGTTCAGCCTGCTTCCGTTGCACACAGCAGCAGTCCAGCCGACACAACGAGAGAGAGGGATCGGCGCAGCCCACAGTCTGTCAAAAGATCTGTGGCCCACTTTAAATATGAGTGGGGGGTTTACAGCAGCTCCTCTATGAGAGTGTGACAGTTAAAACAAGGAGGCCAGAGCGAGAGGAGAGAGAGAGGCGGGGCCGTGAGATTGTGTGTGAGCCGGCTGCGAGTGTCCGCTGTTCCCAGTGGCTCCGAGCCGCAGCAGAGGTAGCAAAATGGAGCTGTGAGCAGCCTTCCTCATCCTCGTCTTCGTCGCCAGGGGACCGGGGATCTTGACGGCATGCCCGGTGAGTATTCCTTACTAAATCCCTGTGGTTCTGACAGGCACGCTGTAGATCCAGATCTTGGCGGATGGAGTGTGTTACGGGAGCGCTGCATTGTGCTTGAATGGCATCTCATTACAGAGCTTCCATGCTGAAAGAATGAAAGAGGGCGAAAGAGAGACGAGGGACGAGTCACAGCGCTCCCTCAGCTTTTGTCAGCATTATCAGGGCAGTAATCGATGGTAAACAGCACACTGCTGCGGTCAGCAGGGATTGTGGCCAGTAACTGAGGTGTTCAGTCCCTATGAACGGATCATGGGCTGTTAACTCCGCGCAGCTTCCCCGTTCTGTCCTTTGTGTGGGAGCAGATGTACAAAAACACAAGCTGGGTGAGGAATACACACCGTGCCCTGTGGTCAGGTGGACTGTAGAGGTGCTTTTAGTAATGTTTCTTCATTTAATGGCATTGTCAGGTTGGGTATTGATATAATGAGATCCATTATTCCACCCTGTTACTGGGTGGCGGCGACACGTGCTCTTTGACATCCCAGCATTCTCTGTATTGGACGGGCAGATATGATGATGTATGTTTGTAGAGATGCTAAGATATTTGCAGTTTATGCTTTAGTCTGTATATTTGATTTAGTGCATTGGTGTGTATTTACGAGAGTGTGTCATTGTGAAACTTCTTGGTGAAGACTGAGAATATGTCATGAAATTGTGTAGTATTTATTATAATAATGAGAGTATTGCTTTATGTTATTGCAGTGATTAATCTAAACATTTATTGGCAAACAAAATGAATTAATTCACTCTATAAACATGTTGTCATTCTATATGCTGCTGGACAAATCATCACATATAAGTCTTTTTCTCATGTGATACAGTATGTACTGTAAGTATATATTTACATATAGGAATTTGGCATAAAACATTCCGTCTCGTTTATTTCATGAAACTGTATTAGATGTGTTTGTGATCACAAATTAACTAATTTAAAGATGCTTGAAAAGTTAAAAAGCATTGCAACAGTATTTATGGTATGCATAGTACGTGTATCACACCCTGGAATACTTGATTCTGATTGGTCAATTGCAGTGTTTGACTGCATTCTGAAGTCAAATGATTTTGTGTAATGACCACTAAACTGTATAACTGACTGTTATTCCAGGCAAAATTTGCTTTATAGCTATGATACTAGCGTCATGTGTCTCGTATCACTCCGCAGTCTTTCTTTTTTAGTAAAAGAATGATAAAGGATAAAAAGTATTTTTAATTTATTAGTTTCAGATAAACAGTTGCAAATAATTTAACTTGGTATAGATGTTATCCACTCAGAATCGCCCTTTTACTGCCACATTTGCTGCTCTAAACCAAAAAGAGGCACTATAAATGTAGATTTTGCGCATTAATATAGAATGTGAGCTCATAGGTTTGTCTGCATTTTATAATGGCTCATCCAATTAAGAGTCAAAACTAACAATTTTTACGATTTCCTGTACAATTTCCTATAAATTTAACTTTTTAAAAATAATTTTGGTCCCACTTTATATTAGGTGGCCTTAACTACTATGTACTTACATTTAAATTAATCATTCATCATGTACTTATATTTTAAAATATACCTGCATGTAATTACAACTGTAATTAATTTCTGTAATTACATAATTACACTGTTGACCCATCCCTTACACCTTAACTAACCCTTAAACCTACCCATACCACCAAACCTGTAAATAACCTTACTCGTATCCACCTCAGTAGCAGCAAAAGTGTTTTGCAATACAATATGAACACAATAAGTACATTGTAGTTATTGTTTGATGTAAGTATACAGTAGTTAAAGCCAACTAATATAAAGCGGGACCGTTATTTTTCTTGTATAACCATTATTCACTAGAAAAACGTGTTATTCACAATGCTTTTTTCATCAGGCAGGTGCAGTGTGAATGTGCAATGCTGAGAACGAAATGAATAATCATGTTCTATTTTATTTTGTAGGTGTCTGTTAATGACTTCGTTTGGCACTTGCATGAATTCTTGCATCTGATTCATTCTGTCCAAGCCAATCTAAGCCATTATCAGAAGTTGTGTGAAGGATTTTTAATGGCCCTCAAAATTCATGACCATTTCAAAAACCTTGTTACATAGCAGATTAATGCATACCAAGGTTAGTGCAGAAATATCGTTCCATTTTAATTGCCTCCCTCTACACAACCATTTTAGAGCTTCAGTAATTTCTGCCTGTTCAAAAACCTTGTTGGTTGTGGGTTGGTAAAATTGGGTAGAAATGTAGTAGTTGTCAAGCAGTGACGTGACAGCAGTGTGACATGCTATATTTCATCCAAAACTATTTTAATTGGTGTAATAATTTTATATTTGTATACATGCATTTTTATGGGCTAAATTCCTGGTGTTGACTTGTGTTATTTGGTCAAGTTAAAGGATTAGTTTGCTTCAGAATTCAAATTTCCTGTTAATTTACTCACCCCCATGTCAGTTGAAAAGAAATGATGGTTTTTAAAAAAAACATTCCAGGATTTTTCTTCATATAGTGGACTTCAACAATTACCAACAGGTTGATGGTCCAAATTGCAGCTTCAAAGGGCTCTACATGATCCCTACACGATTCTAAAGAAAAATTGAAATTTATATACTTTTTAACCACAAATGCTCTTGCACTGCTCTGCGATGCGCCGCGCCGCGCATAACATAATCACGTTGGAAAGGTCATGCATGACGTAGGCGGAAATACCGCGGTATTATATGGAGAAAAATCCTGGAATGTTTTCCTCAAAAACCTTAATTTCTTCTCGACTAAAGAAAAAAAAGACATAAACATCTTGGGTGACATGGGGGTGAGTAAATTATCAGGAAATCTGGAGTCCACTCCACAACTAACAATAATGACATGGAGAAACTATATGGTTTAAAATAAATGTCCAGGACATTTGCTTTGTTTATCCCCAACTTTCTCCAAAAAAACCCCTCAAAAAAACAAAAAAACAAGTAATTTGTTTTCCATGCCCCAAGAATCACCCAAATAAGCTTCTTTGAAAAGAGGCTTGTGGGTTTTAGGAGTGACCCCATCAATAGTGCTGAGATTACGTAACTTTTCATCTGTGAACACAAAACACAGCTGTTGAAATGCAGTAATATGCTGTGTACCAGGGTATTATGGGATGCTAAATAATTACATTGTTCATTGAGCTCCCAAATGTTATTCTGATTATAAAATGAAAGGTTTAATGGGATTTTTTTTTTACATGAGCTGGCTGATCTAGTTCATGCTAAGGCTATTTTATTACTCTGTTTTAATGTGTATCTTGTGTACTTATATTGCGCTAATGGGATATGGATAATATGAATATTTTGTCATTTTGTTTTCCAATTATGCAGCCAAAAACATATTTTAGTGTAAGTAAAAGTTTCCACATTTAATTGGGCTTCAGTATGTAAAACAAATAAATAAATCAAATGCATTTTAGCTTTCGAAATCTTGGTTGGTAAAAAATTCTCATTAATGTAACATTCATAATTTAAGCCTCAAAAATAAGGCTATTAGACACAGCAAATTATATATACACACACACATACAGTTTCAAAAGTTTGGGACCAGTAAGATTTTTTAATGTTTTTGAAAGAAGTCTCTTATGCTCACCATGATTTATTTGATTGAAAATACAGTAAAAACAGTATTGTGAAATATTTTAAAATAAATGTTTTCTAAATGTGATCTATTCTTGTGATAAAACAATTGATTTTTCAGCATCATTACTCCAGTCTTCAGTGTCACATCACTCTTCAGAAATCATTTTAATATGCTGATTTGCTGATATTTTTGTGGAAACCGTGATACAGGATTTTTTTCAGAATTCTTTAATGAATAGAAAGTTCAAAAGAACAGCATTTATTTGAAACATTACATTATAATTCTCTTTACTGTCACTTTTGATAAATTTAAAGCATCCTTGCTGAATGAAAGTATTAATTTTTTCAAAGGAAAAACCTTACTGACCCCAAATTTTTGAAAAGTAGTGCATTTAATGTGTGACAATGAAATTGTATTCAGTTTAAAAAGTACTCTAGTTAAGCACAACTTCTTCAAAATAATTCTTAAGAACTAATGCAGTACAGTTTCTCAAATACTTTACTCCTTTGTAAAACATCACTGTAGTTGTATGTATTTCCCCGTTGCACTACAGGCCAACTTTGAATTTCCATTAAACAGCACTGAATGCCAGGTTAACTGAGCCATTGTCATTCTCCTAAAAATCTTGCTTGTATTGCTGGTTTCCTTGGCAGTCATTTCCTATTTGGAGCAGAGATCTCGAGGGAGGGCTGCTTCCTGTCGGGGAGTGTGGGAACCTTCAGAGGCGGAGTACACAGTACGCAGTCAGCCACAGATATAGGACACAATCTAAGACCAGACGGCAGGCTGCACTCCACAACATGAATTTAATTACAGCATGCGAGGTCTGCGGAGTCCACAATCTGCTGCTGTCTATCCTTCCCTCCTTATTATTATCTCATAAAGACGTACTTAAAAAGAAACCTATTTGGAAGTGCTTTTTTTAATAATTGGCTGTTTAGTGTCATCATTTTATAAGGCTTTGTAGTGCAGTGATACAGTGGAGACTTTCAATTGCTGATTGCTTATGGTTTTATGTCCTTTAATTATGTAATTCATATGATAATTATGATCCTTTCTATCTTTTTAAAGCATAACATTTCATGTAAACCCAACAAGAACTGCTGTAACGATTCATAAATCCTTGCTCTGAAAGCGAGAGCAGCATTTTTTAAATAGAAATCCTTGAAAATGGATTTGGGTGTGTTCAAGATGCAACAGATTGTTCCCTAGGGTGCTTGGAGACCAAGGCACTCCCTCTCTCTAAATGCTTTAAGCAGAGCGCTGTACAGTGAACACGACTTCCAAGCCCTGGCGTCTGATATCTTGCAGAAAAATCAAGGATAATCACTGCACTGGCTCACTTCTCTTGCAGCCTCTGGACTTGTTTTGTTTTGCTCTGGGACCATGCTGAATCAGAATAGTAAAAAGTAAGTTTAAGAAATGTTGCTTCTTCCTGTTTTTCTAATCTTGATGGCTGCGGTTCTAGTGAAAAGTCTTGTTACTGACTCTGGGTTTGCTGGGATTAATAGATTAGCTGGAATGTTTGACTGTTTTTCGGTAACTGGCAATAGAGATTGTTGTTTCTGTTTCATGCAGTGCCAAAATGTTTTCTTTATTTTGTAATGGGTACCCGGAACGGAGCTTTATTTGTATGAATACCTTAGCGGCTATTTTGGTTTTTGATCATGATGTAGATGGAAAGATGAATAAGCAATACAACAACAGTTCCAAAAACAGTTCCACATTTAGTGCAGTTCAAAACTGAGGTTCTATATATATGTGTTTGTGTTCTTGTATATGGTTTATGAGGACATTTCATGAGTCCTCATATTTAAAATAGCTTTAAAAACATACTAAACAATGTTTTATTAAAAATGTAAAAATGCAGAATGTTTTCTGTGATGGGTAGGTTTAGGGGTAGGGGTAATGTAGGGGGATAGAATATACAGTTTGTACAGTATAAAAACCATTACGCCTATGGAATGTCCTCACTTTGATAGCAAAACAAACCTGTGTGTGTGTGTGTGTGTGTCTGTGTGTGTGTGTGTGTGGTTCAGGTATTCCCTACATTGTGAGGGCAATATATCCCCACAAGGATGGCAATACAAGAAATCTGTAAAAGTGCAGAATGTTTTCTGTGAAGGTTGTGTTTAGGGGTAGGGTTAGGGGTAGTTATTTCCTAGTTTAAATTAGTTTTTGAATCCCAGATTTTTATTGTGCAAATACAAACGTCCTTTTGATAACGTCCAAAAAAAATAATAATAAGTGCAAACAACCCAAGATGCGAAAAGATAATTAAACAAAGATTTTTAGTATAATGAAACCAGCGCCACAGGTCACTTCCCATGAGTCATCACCAGCCTTCTTTGATCCCATGCATGCACAAATAGAACAAGTTTGTGCCCATGGAGCTGTCTACCTGACCTTTGCATTATTTAATGTGTGAATGCCTACTAATAGGAGATTTTCAGCGATTATTGTTTCAGAAAGAACGTTTGGATAACAATTCTACCTTCTTGTTCAGAGCTGTGGCTTAGCAGTTTACACAAGTGCATGCATTTGAGCGTGCTGCTCATGTAGATGATGCAAGTTCAAGGCATATATAGAACCTGGATAGAGGGTTTACATGTATGTAAGCAAGAAGGTACGAGTGGCTGTGCTGTATCGTGAATAAGTCACAGCTGAAGGGCTTTGTTAGGCATGACGGGAAGCTGAGTGCCTGCAACCCCGTCAGCCGTGACTTATTCATGATACAGCGCTAGCCTCGAGTACCTTTTTGCTTTTATAAAATTATTACCACGCAATACAAATATTAAATCCAAAAATATGTACCATTGCAACTTTCATGATGTAAACTTTCACTAAAAGCCTTCCTTCCGCCGGAAAAAATAGACTCTGTCCGGGAACAAGACGCAACTGACAAATGCTTTGACTAGTGACTGTCAGTCACGGGAAAACCCCTTAACTGTTAAAAGGACAAGATAATACATCAGACATTTAAACAGATTTTTTATTATGAACATAGGACTGACCTGAAGGAAAATGCTAAATCTGAATGCAGGTAATGAACTCGCTCACTCGATCTCTTTCTCACAGTACTCTTCTACATAAAACAGTAAGCTTCAATGAACAATATCAATTGAGAACATACAGTTTACGTTGCTAAGAGTGGTTGCTAAGGGTGTTGTGTAGTGATACACAGAATTGTTGGGTGAAGTGGTCATAGCCGTGAATAAAACACAGCTATTGACCAATCCGAATCAAGGACAGGAACTAACCATTTTATATGTGTATATATATATATATATATATATTATACACACACACACACACATATGTATAAGTGACTATAGCACAGGAAAAAATGGAGGGACGGATTTCTAAATGTTGCATATTTTTACTTGTTCAATTATTTCCTGTGCTATAGTCACTTAAAATAGAAATTTCTCTCATTATGAAACACATCTTTTTCCAGCCTGGTTGCACTTATCAGTCATTCTGTCAATGCATAAAATAAGTTTCCTTGTCATTTTAGTCAATGTTTGGAGCAAACATATGTTCGCCTCCGGTCATTTGTGGATTTGCTGACACCACTGGCAGAGTCGCTGGAGGGACGTTACATTTACATGAGTTTTAATATCAGCCTACAGTTCGCAGTGTGTCATTCGTCAAACTTTTAAACACACACAGGACCAGAGAAGCACTTGCTTGACTTATCTATTACATGTCAGGAAAAATGAACAGATGAACAGGAAGGTAATCTGGTCATCTTCCTGTAAGATTTGACTGAGATGAGGGTTTTTTTTTATAGTCCATTCTTCAGAAAGAAATATCTGTATTTCTTGTTATTTTCCACCCCATGCTGACTGTAATGGACCAGGATATCTAAATGTGCCTTTTTGGAGATTTTTGCTTGTTGCACATTTTCATGACTCATAATTTGATCTGCCATTTTTGTTTTCTGTTAGCAGCATTGTCTCTGAGGCTGTGCAATTCCATCATCTGCTAAGTACAAATATGGAAGAAAAAAAAATCTATTCGGTAGCACATTTTCCTCCTTTCTGGACTGTACAGTACCATAATTGGCAGGACTGGCAGGATGAGATTTGTGGTTGTTATAACTTTGTGATGTACAGCACAAACTTGTCTCTATAATAGATAAAGTCTACTACTTTTCAGGCCTGTAGGAAAGAGCAGTCCTGATTTATTTAATACTATTGATATTATATACTATGTCAGTTATAAGCCAGTATTGGACTTTTTTTTTTCTCTGTATCATATCAATTAATATTCATATTTAAGTGTTCATGCTCATTTTCCTTATTTTACATTTGTATTATCTTTTTTAAAAAATAAAAAAAAAAGCTAATAATTTAATAAATGTAATCTTAACAAATCTCAGAATAAATATCCATTTTTCATACTGTGCATTTAAAAAGTTGTGATGTCTAAGTTAACTTTAAAATAATTTTTAGTGTATATATGCTCAGTTTATTCTTTCATACCTCAGTTATGTTACATTTAAGTATTAGCTTTATCTCTGACATTTGTCCTAATATTTCTTAGGACAAATAAATAAAAAAAGACACTGACACAAAGCAGACCACAGTCTGAGGCGTTGAGGTAAAGACATATAGACATATTTAGATTTCTTGGGTCTTTTTCTCAGGACTTTATTTGCTCCATTTGCCCTCTCTCTCCTAATCTCATTATTGTCTAGGAGAAACAAGAAAGAATTGAACAACATTTTCTTTCCTAAGGAAACTTGGAGTCACACTTCTAGTAAACACTTCCTTTTCACCTTTTGAGTTGTGTATGTGTGTTAGTTCCTTTTTCATTTTTGTGACAGTACTAGTCAACTCAACATCCCCTCGGTGATATCCTTCAAACAGTCCCATCTGAGTAAAGGTCAACCACCTGGAGGGCAAACTTTGTTTTCCACTTCCTATGTGACAGACACCTCACTTCCAATTAAGCAAGTCTGCTTTTTGATGGCTCATTACAACTTGTTGAAAACACCTCATGGCCTCATCATTTCCCAGGCTGCGGCCCCTCTGATCTTCGTCAGATACTGTATGTCATGATGAGGCCTGGAAGCATTGTCTTTTGTGTGCAGTGCAGCAGATCCGCTGAGCAGTGAGAAGTCAGCAGCTCGTGCTGTGCTCACTAGTTTCAGTTCACATCGCATAAACTACAAATGCCTGTTTGACTCTATTGGATGCTTGTAAGAAACCTAACCCTGATGCATGTGTTTCGCTCCAGTAGATCCCATCTGATGCCGAGGCTGAAGGAATCACGGTCTCACGAGTCGTTGCTCAGCCCTAGCAGTGCAGTAGAAGCTCTAGATCTTAGTATGGAGGAGGAAGTACTCATCAAACCTGTGCACAGCAGCATCCTGGGACAGGATTTCTGCTTTGAGGTGAGTCGGCTGAACTCACTGCCCTGTTGAAGCCACAGCTCTGTATTAATTGCAAAAAGGACTTTTAATGTCCGACAAGTCTCGAAAATAGCACACGGCAAAGGCCTATTAAAACTTCATCAGGGCCATTAGCTGAGATCAAATAGTTAGCTGAAAATAGCGGCGCTATCTAGCCGTTCTGCAGTTAAATCATTGAGGGGCCACGGGTCATGTTACTGGATGATTTTCGCGTGCTACAGGGAAGGCTCACTTAAACCAGATGGTTACATAATTACAAGGTCAAAGGGTGCAGACAAAGAAAACTACGATCGGGCGTCTGCATTCAGGTTTCCTTAAAGGAATAGTAACGCACTTCAAAATAAATAAATAAATTGTAATGTTTATTTTTTATATAATATTGCAAATATTTAAAATAAAATAATATTTTTACTTGTATATTTTTTTAATTTTGTAATATATATATTTTTTTATATTAGGAATAGTTACTCACCCTCATGCACTTCCAAACCTGCATAGTGTCTTCTGTGGAACACAAAAGGAGGGATTTTAATGGATGTTCCTGCTTCTCCGTGGACTTTCAAGCTCCAAAAAGCACAAAAAACACCATCAAAAGCAGTGTTGGGAAGCTACTTTGAAACAGCTACTTTGAAACTACAAGCTAATCATAATTTGAAGTAGTTAAACTACAATCGTGCTATTGTAGATTAAAAATAGTGTTTTTGAATAAAAATAATGTAACTATAATTTATTTAAAGGTGTATTTTTGCTGGCACAAAAACAATTATTTTTTAGGGTTTAGGGTTTTTGAACGAATCTCAATTAGGATGTCATGTTGTATAATATGCAGGAGACGCCCCCCCTCCCCCTCCCCCTACTTTTAATAAAATGTAAATTCATCCCCCTCACTTTTTTTTCGGGCAAGTGTGTTCATGTAGAGGTTTTCAGGGGCCAATGTGAATAAATCTAGATTTATATTCAAAGAGACAAGATTGTCTATGCATGACTTGACGTTGTATTCTTATCCAAAATTAGGCGATGTAAATATTATGGAGTGCTAAACATTCTCATGCAGTGTATGTTTTATTCATACTGGAAGCCAGAGGGCGCTCTCTCACAGAAAGTCCAAAACAGACTCATAGAAGTAACTTATGACATTCCAGGAAATTCCTTATATGGACAAGGCATCCAGCTATTGCTGTAGCTGAATAAAAAGCAGAAACATTTTGACTGATGAAACCTGAAAACGACACACGATTGCGACAATATATGGTTTATGTGTGTTTTTTGTATTAAAGGGTTAGTTCACCCAAAAATGAAAATTCTGTCATTAATTACTCACCCTCATGTTGTTCCACACCTGTAAGACCTTCGTTCATCTTCGGAACACAAATTAAGATATTTTTGATAAAATCTGATGGCTCAGTGAGGCCTGCATCACCAGCAATAACACTCCCTTTTTCAGTGCCCAGAAAGCTACTAAAAACATATTTAAAAGTTCATGTGACTACAGTGGTTCAAGCTTAATATTATAAAGTGACGAGAATACTTTTTGTGCGCCAAAAATAAGAAAATAGCGACTTTATTCAACAATATCTAGTGATAGGCGATTTCAAAACACTGCTTCATGAAGCTTCAAAGCTTTACAAATTTTTTGTTTCGAATCAGTGGTTCACTGATCACATGATTTCAGTAAAAGAGGCTTCATTATGTCATAAATGTTGTGAAACTTTAATGGTTCACGTGACTCTGGCAGTTTAATACGCGCTCCGAACCACTGATTCGAAACAAATGATTCGTAAAGCTTCGAAGCTTCATAAAATCTCCTCTCATTCTCTCTCTGCTCACTAGAGGTGAGTTTCGAGAGGCCAGTTCACATGGAGTCGATGACTGTTACACTGCACCAGATGCCAGCTGGAAAGAATGAGACACTCACAGTTAGTAGGAGTTCTGCAGGGGTCAGCCAGAGGTCCATTATGGACTATGCTCTGTTTGCTCTATTTATTCCTTAATTTTTCATATAAAATAGAATTATAACAATCAAAATATGTATTGAATTGGATTACATTCAAAACGGTACACTTTTATTATGAATGTCCATGGTGGAATTCACTAAGAATGAGGTGACTTTATAAAATAAGCCTACTTTACATAAGTTTTTTTTTTAATTTATATTATTTTACAATTTAGTTTACAATTACTTATTTAAAAATATAATAGATATTACTTAATTTTGCAAATACTTAATTTTATTTTTATTTATTTGTATTACATTTTGCAATTATTTATTTCAAATATAATTTAAATTCAAATTTAAATGTTACTTAATTTTATAATTACTTAATTTGTATGTTTTTATTATTATATTGTATAATTACTTTTTTATTTCTAGTATAATTTAAATTAACATATTTGTTGTCACCTGGATTGTGCGACTGAACAGATGGTCTTTTCAGGATATGAAAAGAATATTTGTAAAAGGCCTCTGCTTGTATATCTTTTCTCTGATATCGCATGTGATCCTGCTAATACATTTGATTTAAGTGCATTCTGTCGGATTAGGCTATTTGAGAGTTTTATTCTTTCTTCAGATGTAATTGTTCTCCACTCTTGGGAAACGCTTCATTGATTGAGTGCTGTAGATCTCTGCTCATGTCCACCATCTCCCTGATCTGCATTACATTCCTTTCTAGCTCCTTTCGTGCACTTATCTGCAAATTTGATAACTGTAATCTGTAACTGCAGGTAACTACTTCAACAGGAAGCAAATGCTTCTCATGTCGGTCGGCGGCCGAGAGAGACAAATGGATGGAGAATTTGAGACGTGCTGTGCATCCCAACAAGGTAAACTGGACGATTCATCTGAATCCTGTGTAATTCTAGACGAGATGAGATTTAAGCCAGTCAGCATGTTACTTTTTCATATATCCTGTCTCACATATTGACCGTTTCTGATCGACTTCTCTGCATTAACCTGGCTTAACTTTTTAAAGTACACATGGGGGTTATCTAATTCCTTTCCGCAGCTTGCAGAGGTCACTGTAACATGCAGTGCTTTCTTTTTTATATGCCACAGGATAACACCCGTCGGGTGGAGAACATGCTGAAATGTTGGATTATCGAAGCCAAGGACTTGCCTGCAAAGAAAAAATACTTCTGTGAACTTTGTTTGGATGACACATTATATGCACGGACTACCTGCAAACTCAAAACGGACAATGTTTTCTGGGGCGAACACTTTGAGTTCAACAACCTGCCCTCGGTCAAGAGTATCACCGTGCATCTTTACAAGGAAACAGACAAAAAGAAAAAGAAGGACAAAAATAATTATGTGGGCCTGGTCAATATCCCCATAGCGGCGGTCACCGGGCGGCAGTTGGTGGAAAAATGGTATTCCGTGAGCACGCCGAATCCCAACAAAGGAAAGAGTCCAGGACCCATGGTCCGAATGAAATCCCGATATCAGAGCATGAGCATCCTTCCCATGGAGCTGTACAAGGAGTTTGCAGAGTATATTACCAACAATTATATGTTAATGTGCTCGGTGCTGGAGCCAGCTCTAAGTGTGAAGAACAAGGAAGAGATGGCTTGTGCACTTGTCCATATCTTACAAAGCACAGGCAAGGCCAAGGTAAGATAATTGCGTTGTATGCCCTTATGCCTCTTTAAAGTCAACTTGAAATTAAATTGACCCCCATTTACTTTATGAATGCACATTCCCACTTTAATTGTGATTCATCAGTACAGATTATTTTAAAGAAACCTTGATCCGCCTCTGACACAACTTTTTTTTAACTGAGCAAGTTACTAGTTAAGTGTGTGTGTATTTTATATGTACTATCATCCTTTCATTAACCATCTATACACTCGCATCCAGTTTTTGCTAAACCCAAGATCATTTCCAGATGGCTTAAAGGGGACCTATTTTAGATCATTTATATAGATTGTTAAAATTGCCACTTTTTGGGGGTGTGCAAAAATGTGCCATTTCTGTGTGTGTCCCTCTAAATACAAATGAGCTGGTGCTGCTGGCCCACTTTCAAGAAGAGTGCGAAGCTTCAAGAGCTCATGGTCGGCATACCGGCAACAACAAAACAGGACAATCTCACGCAAATGTCAGTGTTCGGCCTTGTATGTTTCAAAATCAACCTTTGTGAAAATCCTTCATAGAAAAGACCCTTGTTTGTGAAGCAGTCTGGTGCAAAATGATTGGCGCAAACGTATAGGACTTTACCAATTTTCTTTGGGACATTTCCTTTGAAAATGAAACTTAACCACAATGTCCTCAGTGACTCTTATGTGCATTGGTACATCCAAGGGCGTAGATTTGGTTTGAACATTGGGGGGGTTAAATGTTGGTATGCTGCCTGTTATTTATTTATTTATTTATTTTAAATAAAAAAAAATAATAATAATCTATCTATAAGCATTTGTGATCTCATAACTTTATGAAATTTATGTATAATCATTCATCAAATTCTAACATAACTGAGAGATTCTAAAAAGAAAGAAATTATGTTAAGCGATTTTTAATGAGTGAGCCACTTAAATCGTTCATTCAGCCAATTCGTTCAGATTAATCTAGGAAGAAAAACACCGATGTGAATAATTTTGTGATTGATAATTACAGACACTATTGAAAAATGAATTAACATAACAGACGGCTGTTTTGGTAACTTGTTATACTGATAGTTATGGCTAAATTGCAATGGATTAGCTAGCTAAAACAAATGTGGAGTTTACTTAGCTATTACACAATATTCTCATACCTCCTCCTCAGTACATGTTTTATTCTTTTTAACGTCCCTCTTTGACCAGCAGTTAACTATAGTCGCCTGGGCAGCGCTTCTCTTCATTTTTGGTGCTACCCGTGCTCTCCCATTCAAAGAGCAGTTGCAAAGCACTACTCACGTTGTGCTGGTGAAAGTGCGACGTATTGGTTGGGCGTTACCAATCGGTTCAATGGAGGGGGAGTATTTTTTGTATGATTTATTATGGCAAACTCATATTTGATTAGGAACAAAATTATTGTTACCAAAAAGATGAATTCTACATATTTTTCATTTGATCTACTATGATTTGTCATGTTGAAAAATTGGGGGGGGTTGTAACTGATGGATTTGAATATTGGGGTGGTTAACTCCCCCCATCCCCCCCACAAACTGCGCCCCTGGGTACATCCCAAAACACACTTGTAATGCGTTTTTGGCACAGACATTGTACAACTCCAGCTGCTACAGCGAGGATACAGAAATTATGGACTCTGTGCTTCTCACTCAGGGCTGTGTCTCTGCGGCAGATCGTCACCAGCTATGGGCGGGGCTTCTCCCTACAATGATGTCATCGTGGGGGAATCTGAATCAGAGCATTTAAAGAGACTGCTTTTGATTTATGGGAGTTATAAAAAAAATAGTGAGTGAATTGTTGCCATTATAGGCTGGTTGTTCTCGCACACTGCGGACACACATCTGTGTTCAAACAACTTATAAAAATGAATTTTGCATAATAGGTCCCCTTTAAATCAAGTCGCCACTCGTAAATGCGTCACATACCAGAATTACAATGGGGTGCAAAGGCATTTTCATGTTGACTTCAAAAGTAAATGTGTTGCTTGACTGTATTCTATGGAGATTATTAAATCATAGACTCTCAGCTGTTTGCTGGCAAGCGAACGACAGGGTGACATGACGTAATTGTACATTGTCGAGATAAAAGACTCATCATGCTACTTTGAGTTCAATAGTCGTATGTTATCTTAGTATAAAAGAGCTGACTAACAGTGACAGAAGAGTTTTTTTTTTTTTCTAAACTGAAGCATTTGAAGAGCTGTGAGTGTTACTAAAGAAAAACAGCACAGGATGTTCTATGCTTTACTCTAAACGCCACGAAATGTCCAACTGCGAAAAACATCATTGATAGAGAAGAATAATAGAGACGTGGCCTGCTTTCCCTCATTTAATCACGGGAGTGCTGAGTGCTATGATTGCCCTCATTAACTTGAGCATGAACAGCTCTGATACTCACCATAAATCAGCTCAGAATCAGATGACATCACACACAAAAGCCCGCCGTCTGACGCTTTGTCACTCATCTGTCATTATTGATCAACTGCTGTTAGAGAAGAGTTGTTTTGTGATTGCTTTTTTGCTGCAGCACTCTGACGCCATTCCAAGGCATTGTTGCATCATAATGGACAATGTGCCGCCCATTTCTCTAGAATATGCATTAATGTTGAGTGCCACTCTGGGCTTATATAGGATTTGAGTCTGTGCAATGCAATTATACAACCCCGAAGCACAATAGGTGTTATGTTTAGACATGCTTGAACGAGGTGCTCTGCTTTTTGGTGTTTATGTTTCAGCTTGTGTTGAATGAAAAATTGATTCTGTCCTTTTCAGCAGCCCTCAGCTGTTACTTTTTCAACATATTGCCATCAAAGCGTACAATTCGAGCTCTTTAGTGCCAGTTTTACGTATTATGTAATTTTTCAGACAATCAACAAAGTGGCTGGTCTGTCATTACAGCAGAACTGTAAGTCAATAAGGCCACAGTCTTTCATTACGAAGCAGCTAATTGGTCAGGTACTGCATTGTCTTTTATTATACAAGGCCAGAGCTGGTCAGCCAGTGCATTGTTTTTTATTAGCTGAAGCCTGGTTACTGTAAATAAAAGTGCATTGACTTATTCCCTGCATTCCTCAGCTTCCTGTCTTTGTCTGCAGGTCTGCATGAATTCAATAATGAAAACTAATTAGCTTGATTATGTACTGATAGCAGATGATTGAAATAATATCTGCCTGTATGGGGCATCTCATTTTAAAATTGTCTTCAAATTGAATTGTAGAATGATAAGCCATAATGTGTAGTCACATAATATGACATTTACCTTTATTGATCTAATAAGCAGCCATCAAATTTGTAGTTTTGAAAAGCCGTGCATTTGAGTTTTTTGTTAATGTATCAAACGTCTTTTGATGCTCTTAACTGAAAACGGTAAATATTTAAATGTACATGTACAGTATGTATTCAGTATATAATGTATACAGTATAGTGTGTCTGTGTTATATACTGAATATATACTTTATATAGACATTTAAATTAATTATATAATTTTGCGTTTTTATATTTTTTTTTATCAATTCTAGAAAAAGCTTCTTAATAGGTGTTATTTACATTTTAGATAGATAGATAGATAGATAGACAGATCGATCGATCGTTTTTTTACTCCAAAACTTAAACTTAATTAAATCCGAGTTTTGCCTACAGATCCAGTGTATTGGTGCAGGAAGTATTGATCATACTGTGTGAGGTTGTTAGAGGGGGGAGATTCACGATTCTAACCCCACATAAAGTGTCTGCTCAGGGTTAGTCCCGAGGGAAATTCCAACTGCCAGGCCTCATGCTAATCAGCTTTTATTAATTCAGCCATTGGTTTAAGGGCCAAACAGGTTCATGTGATCACACACAGTGAAGAATTGAGCTGTAATGTGCAAGTCTAAAAGATTATTTATCAGCAGGGCTGTGCACTGGGGAGGCGGGGCCTGTGGGACAGGGGTCATTAGTGGATCGCCCCGAGGATGAACGGACTCTCAAGAGCACACATTGGCATTTTAACAAGCCACTGCTTACTTATTCATGCCTGCCTCAAACCGCTGTAAGCATGAAGCTTAAACAGAACATTAACAACCCTTCCGCAGGCTATTGGACAGCAGAAAATGTGTGAGACATGGATAAGTATCATAATGACTGTATGGCCTATGAAAGCAATTTGAATACACAGCATTTTAAGATGGTCACAGATTTCATTTTTATTGGTTGTGTATGATGAAAAAATAAACATGCAACAAAAACGAACAGGTTGTGACAGATTTTACAACAAACTGGGGTTTACATCATTCCATTTTTGATAAGCCGATTTTTGTTTATTGTTTTGCGCCTACACACGAGTTTAACGAGTCTCTGTGATATCCCTTAGGGGGGCTGTATGTAAGTTTTTGACTGTACTAAAGCATAAAAATACCATAATATATTTGCAGATATTTAGGAAACATGCTGAGTTCACATACTCGTTTCTCTGAAAACCAATGCTACAGCCAGTTATTTTACTTTGAAATGTGAGTTCCGTGTCGGAATGTCTGTTTTTGTTTTGGTCTGTGCAAGACCGCATGTTGCCAATTTACCCAATAGTATTCCGCCACCCCGGGTTGCCAGAAAACACATGCAGCGAATTGCAGCCATGGAAGCCAGCGAACAAACTGGGTCAGAGATCACAGATTCTACCCGACCTAAAAAGCCTCAGCATCTATCTAAAAATCTCTATGAACGGGAGCATATTAAAACACGATATCAACTCATCATAAATCAATAAATCAACTTAGAGTTTTTTAAGCCTCCTCGCCTTCCAATGTCAATTGAGTTTGCTGAGTTTATTGGTAACCTGCGTGAGCGTCAAGTCTGAGGAGGAGGGGGCGGGGCAAACAATATTTTGAGTACCCATTTCAACCACTAGCTGTCATTCTTACATACTGCACCTTTTTTTTTTCCACCAGGCGACAACTACATGTTTACTTAGAAGAGTGAAAGCACAATGGGTTACGTGACAGATTAATACATGACCGAATCCTTGGCCTTAAGTATGAGCAATATTTAATACTGATGTTTGCACATTAAATTCAAGAGTGATGTACAGTTCTCTGGCATTCATGTATCTACACTACAGTTTAAAATGTAATTTTTGTGTGTGTGTGTGTGTGTGTGCTGTTGTTTGTTTGCTTTTTTGGAAAGAAAGAAATCAATACATTTATTCATCAAGGACACATTAAATTGATCAAAAGTGACAGTAAAGACATTAATAATGTTACAAAAATTTATATTTCAAATAAATGCTGTTCTTTTGAACTTTATATTCAAAGAATCCTGAAAAAATAGCACAGTTTCCACAAAAATATTAAGCAGCACAACTGTTTTTAATATTGATAATAATAATAAATGTGTCTTGAGCACCAAATTAGCATATTAGAATTGATTTCTGAAGGATCATTTAATTTCATTGAGACTTCTTTCAAAAACATTTAAAAATCTTACTAACACCAGACTTTTGAATGGTAGTTTATACTTTGCACAGTATGCAAATGTACATAGAAAAACTGCATGACTTAATATTTTCCTAAACATTCAATACAAAGATAGCGAATCACACTATGTACCCTGCAATGCAGTGTGAAGCATGAACTCGTCTCATTATTTGATCATACTGCCAAAAACATTTTTAAACAAAATTGGGCTCCAAATGCCCATATTTCTGACTCTTTAACTGGGCACCACTCATGCACCCTAATCAGGACATGTGAAAACAATACTACCTTGAGCATTTATAGCTGCATACTGTTTCACATGCATTATTTGCTTAAAAATAATACACATTACACAGTATATTCTGCTTAGTGTGCAGTAAAACCTGCACTAGTACTCTATATTCCATAGAACCCCATAGTTTTTTTGCAGATCTGTGCTGATCATGGTGCAGGCATGGCATGATGGGATGTGACAGGCGAGCCGGGGAAGATGCACTGCACTCGATGGCGTCTGATTAGTGGTGAGACTATGGATAAGTCTCATCAGTGAGCGGGCGCTGAGTGCTGCTCACTGCGTTAAGCTCTTGTGTCCTAATTGAATACCGAGTGCTGTGACTGCTGCCAAAGACGCAGAGCTTTTCGAGAAACTGGGTCTCATTTGATCCTCTCAGTGTCATAACCACAATGTACCTCTGCCTGACTGGGAAGAACCGCTCAGATATGCCCTTATCACCTGATCCCACCGGGGATGGTTTAGAGAGCTTTGTGCGCTACAGAAAATTGTCTTGTTCTTGTTTTATATAAGGAGTAATGTGTCAGCAACTGTTTAGATTGTTATGGACACCTGCTTAGGAGACTAAATCCTCAGAAGGGCGCTTGTAGAAACGTGCAGTAATGACTCTATCTCTCAAATGACTCTATCTCTCAAAACACACACATGCATCTGTTGCGGATCATTGATCACATGCCAGAGCATCAGCAGAAATCACGGCCAGCTGTAAACACACACGCCCATGTCCTTTACAGAGATTTTGTTGACAGCAGTAGCACAGCACCACCCACATTGATGTAGGATGTCACCAGATTGTGTTTTTGATGCTGGTGGATCGTATGTTCTGCTAGTAAATAGCATGGCTATGCTGGTCCACAAGTCCTAAACCAGCACTAACCAGCATGGAGTAGCATGGGGACTCCTACTGGTGGTCTCTTAAAGGCACAATATGTACATTTTCGCCACCAGAGGTTGCTTATTCAAAACAAAGGCATAGCTTGATGATGCCTTGATTTCATGGGAGTTGTTGTCTTCACGTCTACAGCTGGTGGAAAAGAATCGGGATGGGACTCAGGCAGAAATCATGTTCATTAATGAGATTATTAATGTTAGTATGAAGCAGAGCAAGGCCGAGTGCTGTGCGAGCAGAAACAAGGCCGCTGGAGCAATTGCTAATGAGAGACAAGCTCGACACCTCTTGAGAGCAGTGGAAGCAGCGCTGTTTTATCATATTAGATACATTTGTGTGTTGAAAGTTGTTATAATGCACACTGCGCACAGCAGTAAGCTAGATTGATATTAGGCATGGTAAAACATGGTACATGTAAATCAAGAAAACAAGATTTCAAGGGTAACACGGGTATGATGTCATTGATAGGCGACATTGATAGGTCTGTGTCCTGGTTAAAATTGCTTATTTCTCTGGATTTAAACATTCTTGGAAACATTTGGGATAATTTGGGATAATCAATAAATCTTACATATTGTGCCTTTAAACCATGCTAAGAACATGATCTTCTTCTTATACAGTTCAGAAGCAACTTGATGCTTCTTTAATAACAAAGTTTAACTAATATCTGATTGCATCAGTGTAATACTACCTTATCATGTTTTATAATCATTCATTGGAGACAAAAAGTGAAGAAAAATTCCATTATTAAACATTATGAATATATAATCATATTATAACTGGCTGAATGCTTTTAAAAATTTTAATTTTAGCATGTTTTTTTTATTTTATTTTCAGCATCATTCTGAAATTAATCAAATGCTTTTTAAATTGGTAAATTTTAGTTGAATTTGAATCGCGGTTGAATTTTGAATTTGAACAGGAACTAGAAGTGAAATTCAAAGGAATTGGAATTCAAATTAATTTAAACTCAAAGAAATTTATAACCCCAATAACTAATTTTAACAAGAAAGGGAAAATTTGTCAAGAATTTGAAAAAAAAAATCTGATTGAAAAATAGTTTTTACAGACAGCCAGCTTTATGGATAATGGCGAAAGAACTTAATTTCCCACAGTGCCATTACATAATGATTTCTTAGAATTGCAATTCAGTAAATTACACTTCCTGTCATTACATTCCAAACGGTTTTTGTTTGTGTGTGTGTGTGTGTGTGTGTGGTCCTGGAAATTTAAATGTCCCCACAAAGATGGCAATACCAGTAATTTTTGACCTTGTAGGGATTTTTTTTTTTTTGGTCCCCATGAGGAAACAAGCTTATAAATCATACAGAATATTTTTTGAAAATCTAAAATAGCAGAAAGTTTTCTGTGATGGGTAGGTTTAGAAGTAGGGTTAGTGTAGGGGGATAGAATATACAGTTTACACAGTATAAAAACCATTACGACTATGAAATGTCCCCATAAAACATGGAAACCCAATATATGTGTGTGTGTGCGCGCAAAAGAAAAATTGCATCGATGCCGTTGTTATTCATTTGAGGTCTTTCCTTCTGGCATAGCTCTGAAATCTTATTTAAACTGGGCAAGCACAAAACACTTGACATGTTTGAAATCATTGATATTAACAGCTATATCAGAGGAGAAGATTTTCAACTAATTAAAATGATTTCCAAAATACTGTATGGCTTTATGAGACTTGAAGTGTCATTCAGGAGTCTTCTTAACTGCTTTTATGGTGCTTTTTGTCATTTTTGGAGCCCTGAGTGTACGATAAATAAAGCTTATAGAGTATAAAGGACCTCTCACACAGGGGCCACATGAGGGCAAATCATTAGCATGTTTACTCTAAGCTTCTGAGGTTCTGGATGAGCTCAGCTGAAACTGATTACAGAGGCGGTGAAGGCGGAGCTGAGACATGGGATACGCATCATGAGAGCGGAAAAACAGGAAGTTAGGGAAAGAATATTGCAACGAGACCCAGGGTAAATTTCATTGAACTATACAACGTCCATTATCCCAAAATCAATACACTATCACCGAGTATGAGTCATCTCCCCAGCTGGATATCCATAACCGTCTCAATCTGTTACACGTTCTGACTGAAGCTACTGTGTGTCTTCAGTCAATAGTGACGCTCCTAGACTCCAAATAAAAAGCCACTTCGTCTGGCCCATCAGATGCTTTTGCTGTTTTTCAGGTCATCTAATCAGACACCCTGTTCTGGATGCATCAAAATCAAACGTGGGAGTGATCAAAGATGGGGAAATAAAGGAGGAAAGCAAGCAGCAGACCAGTAGCAGCACAGCAGACACAAAAACAACCTTTCATTTTGTGTATAAAAAAGCCTGTGTGATTTGTGTCTTTTTTTATCAGTTTTATATACAAAGACAACTATAAATAAGGTTGATAAAGCATCCTGACCAGCCCGATACAGCAGGAAAAAAATGCTCAACCAATGAGATTGGTTTGTCTGACTAATGAGAGTGAGGGGGTTTGTCCAGGAAAACCATTTGCATCTTAAACCCAAGGTTTCAGTCAGGGTTCATTTTCAAACAGTTTGTCTACATATGTTGCACATCAGTAAAGACATCTTAATGTTTTGTCCCCTCAGGACTTTCTGACAGATCTGATGATGTCTGAGGTGGATCGTTGCGGAGACAACGAGCATCTTATATTCCGCGAGAACACACTGGCCACTAAAGCTATAGAGGAGTACCTGAAACTTGTGGGACAGAAGTACCTTCAGGATGCTTTAGGTAAAAACACTGACTTTGTGTACATGTCTCTGTAAAATGTATATTTAATTGTCCAATGCTTTCCTCACAATTCCTGCAGTGATTTTAGACCATCAAATATGCTTGTGAGAATTAAGAATCAATAATTTACTGCTTTTTTGTGTAGTCTGTGTTTTTGAAGTTCTGCTCAATTATTTAAGATGTCACATCTAATATGAGCACAAAATCGGGAAAGCTTTAGGCTCGGTTTCCCTCAAAAGTGCTTGTTTGATGCTGAGAAACTACTTTTAAAAGTAGTCTGTGAGAAAGTGTCAAAGCTTACATAAACATAGCATACTGTAGTTTCATTCAGATTACTTGGTTATGAATTTAAACCAAATCATTGTTTGATTCATTTATCTTATTAGAAAATGAGTCAATTATTAATTTTCAGTTTATTCAAGTGATGTAATGTTATTCAAGTACATTATTTTAAATAGTTTAAATAGTACTATTCATTTCTAATGATGAAGCTTTGTTACTTTAGCATTAACTTTAACATTTACAGAAGGGCAGTACTGCAGCTGTCTGTGCTAAATGACGTTTTTCCGCATTGTTTACTTTCTTTGTCCCAGGTGAGTTCATCAAAGCTCTGTATGAGTCAGATGAGAACTGTGAGGTGGATCCATCTAAGTGCTCCTCCAGCGACCTGCATGAGCACCAGAGCAACCTCAAGATGTGCTGTGAGCTGGCTTTCTGCAAGATCATCAACTCTTACTGGTAATGCCATCAAATTCTCCTCTCATATCAGCATCTGCACACAGCTCATTATGGGAATTCTTTCAATTGGAAACATCCTTCATTTAATGTTTTAAAATGGGTAGTTCCAATATTGGATACTGATTGGTCAATTATGGAGTTCTAATTATGCTTAAATACACAACATAGTTCACCAGCTTCTGTGCTTTATAACACTGCACCATTACGGGGTGGTCATATTACATTTATATTCCATTCTTATGGATGAGAGAGAGTATACATCATTTTATATGTTAATACATTTAAATTTTGTAGTATTAATTTTATATACAAATATAAATGTATTCATATAGTAAGATGATTATAGTAATCATAGTGATTACTGAATCCTTTAAATATATCATAAACTATTACATTAAAATAGTATATATATATATATATATATATATATATATATATTCATATAGTAAAGTGATTATAGGAGTCATAGTGATGATATTAACTAATTTAAATGTCAAACTATTACATTAAAATAGTATTTTATATATATATAGGGGGACAGAATATACTATTTTTATGAAATATATTAAAATTAGGTTTCATTTATATACAAATATAAATCTGTTCATATATTAAAAATGATTACTCCATTTCAAGATATGTAATAAAAATATTAAATATATAATATTTTTTTAATTTTATTTAAAAATTAAGGTATTTGAATTTTATATACTGTATACACACAGTACTGTGCAAAAGTCTTAGGCCACCACCAGTTTTGTTGTTTTAGCAATGCTTTAATGACCATCCATATTTATTTTTCAGTCTCTTTATTACGATACAAACAGAAAATACAGGAAATATGTACACAAAATGTAAGAAAAAATCGGAAACAAAATTGTTTCTTTAAGCAAAAATCAGTATTTAGTGTGACCTCCTGTTGTTACGGTTGGTTGCAGGAAGGAGCACAGACGAGGAGAATAAATCCAAATACTAATTTAATGACGTTATCCACAGGGTAACAGGCATGGAGATACAACACAACTTGCTTAAACGGTGAACGGACCAAGACTGAGTGAACAGGGGTAAACTAAATAGCAAACATAACAAGGATGATTAATAAGACACAGGTGATACTAATGAACTAATAATGAAGGCGGGAAACAGAACATGTGATCATGGAAAACAAACAGAAAGTCCATAAACTGAAACTGAAACTAAACAGACTGTGACACCTGTGACATGTCTCCTGGACTTCCATTTTCTCAAAGAAGAAACTCTTAAAAAGTTCTCATCAGATTTTGAAAGTTTTCTTTGCCTTCCAGTCCTTTTCCTCTCCATTCAGGTTTGAGAGCCAGTTCCTGCTATTGCTCAAGGGAGGTCACTAAATACTTGCCACTTTAGCCTAAAAAAATTTTCTTCTGTTTTTTAATACTGCATACAAATTTACTGTATTTTCTGGTTATGTTCTAAAAAAGAGACTGAGAAATAATTATATATGTTCATTATATCATTGCTAAAACAACATCTAATGGTGGCCTAAGACAGTATATATATATATATATATAATAGTATTATTAATGCATGAACTGCCAATGCATGAACTGATGAAATATATAGACCTTGAATGCAATGTCAGGCACTTTGAATTATAAGCATACCAAATAGATTAATATAAATGCCGAATAAAAACATGCAAGAATTTTAAGACTTATGGAGGTCTTATGAATTTAAGACTTAATTCTAGGCAGATCCTGTCATTTCTCCAAAAAGCCCAGGATGCCTGGCATAGTAAGACTAATAAGAAGTGAGAGGTCTCCATCTGTCCTCATAGAGACTGTGCTATTCCTCAATCATCACCTACGTTTCTGCAAAACCATGCTGAGAAATGAAATTAGTCCCTCTTGCATCAGCCTGGTGTAAGATATTCCATCAGGGGAATGTAATTTTCCTGCCTTTGAGGAGTATCTTAGACTGAATCTTGATAAGTTATGTCTAACTGTGCTATAGTTTTGTTGTCCGCCATCTTTTATGTCTCGCTGTCTTAAAAAGAGCAACTTGAACAGCAGATTGTGGTGAGCTAGAGTCCGCAGCAGGGGACGTCCTTACGGCGAGGATGTGAAAATTGAAGGAGGGTGTAATGGTTAAAGGGGGTAGCAGTGAAAGTGTTGTGGGAGAAGATGCCGTCCCGCGTTGTTAACACTTAACTAAATGCACACAGTGACTGTGATGCAATGTGGGAATGCAGAACTGTGTGGGAGTTTTGTTTTTTTGGGACTGTTTGTTACTAAACAGTCACTCAGCAGTGCTAGACTCATATTTCAACTCACTAATGCTGGTTTAAAGTCATTTACTCACCCTCATGTTGTTCCAAACCAGTATGCTGGTATTTTTAGCTGTGAACCGTTGAAGATTCAGCTATATGAATAGTTAATTACAACATGTCCAATTTTGGTGAACTACCCATTTAACGTTTTTTTAAACACACTCTTTTATTTTCTAATCAAATCACTTATTTGTCTTTTCACTCCAGCGTGTTTCCTCGGGAGCTGAAAGAAGTGTTTGCGTCCTGGAGGCAGGAATGCAGTAGCCGAGGACGGCCAGACATCAGCGAACGCCTGATCAGCGCGTCTCTCTTCCTGCGCTTCCTGTGTCCTGCTATCATGTCGCCCTCACTCTTCAGCCTCATGCAAGAATACCCAGACGACCGCACTGCCCGCACACTCACACTCATTGCCAAAGTGACGCAAAACCTCGCCAACTTCACCAAGTAAGTGAATGTGTGCTTAAAACTCAAAGATAGAACGTTTTTTTTTACCAAACTGGACTTTGTGAGGGAACTGTGAGTTGATGAAAAAATAATAATGAATTAAATCATTAACAATTAAAAATTAACATAAATTATTTTTAAGATAAAAATAAAATACAGCACTTACTAAAAAAGTTGAAATAATGTATTTACCTGCCTGTCCTGTGACCTATAACTGACATCAGTAAAATGATCCCATGATGGGAACCCCTAAAAGGTTCTATATATGAAACAGAGAACCCTTTAAGGTTCTATATGGAACATTTTCTTATAAGAGTGTTATAAAAAAAATATAACGTATTACTTACTATACATATTACTAGTTATGTTACTTGATACTGAAATGACAATGAAATTGATGTTTTAATGCATCATACTCTGAACTGTGGTTAAATCAGAATAATAATGTACAATATTATTCCTGTGGTTGCAATTAGTTATGTGAACATACTGATAAAGTGTACATTTTCAAACTGTATTTATTGTGTTTTTTGTCATAGGTTTGGCAGTAAGGAGGAGTACATGTCCTTCATGAATCAGTTCTTGGAGCATGAATGGACCAACATGCAGCGTTTCCTGCTGGAGATCTCCAACCCAGAGACCATCTCAAACACAGCAGGCTTCGAGGGTTATGTTGACTTGGGCCGTGAACTCTCCACTCTTCATTCTCTTCTGTCAGAAGCTGTCTCACAGCTTGATCAGGTGAACACATATCATTTTTGATGGGAAAATATATATATAACGCTGAGTTTTCTCACAGACGATCATATAACTCAGTGAAAAAGGATGTTTGACTTTCTTTATCATTGTAATTTGAGATCAAAAATAGTAGAATCTGATGAATTGCAAAGAGCTTAGTTTAGTTTATTAGATGATTATCAGAAGTGAATAGATTTTCATTTAAGATAAAATACAGACAGTACTGGCTCTAAAATCTGATTGGATGAGCCACAATCAAAGCTAGTGATCTAAAATGTGAAATAGCAGACATATGCACACCAAAGCGCACAAAAGGTCTGCAAAGTTACAAAGCACAAAGTCCCTCCAAAGGGAGTTATTCTCTTTATCAGTAAGCACTGTTTCTGAACTCCCTGAAACACCTTGATTGCAGTCTTGAATTTTCTTCAGGGAACAAACACATCACAATATTCCTCATTTAAATAATACCCACCCAAGGCATACACAAAAAAAGGGTTGTGCCGAGGCCTGGTTAAGTTGCGCTAGTAGTGTGTTAAATCTTGCTATTACGGTAAGGGGTTTGACATTTCCGAAATGCCCAATTGGTCGGCTAGACTAATTAAAGCACAAGAGGGGCTTAATAGTGACCCAAACTAAACAGTGTTACTGACAGACTGGAAAGTGAGGTGCTGCAACACAACAACACCTATTCTAGTAGGCCACAAAAACAAAACCATGACTTTGTAAAAAGGGCATAATTTGGCCTCTTTAATATTTAGGCACTATGTCGCTAGAAACCATAAAACAGTTACAGTATTAAAATTCATCTTTCTATCAGGCTAAATTGAGCATTGTCAATAGAAACATCCAGATTAACACCAGCAATTGACTATTAAGATTCACATTCCACTTGTGTTGAACCTAACAACACCCACTGAACTGTAAAATCACTGTAATGCACAACCTCTCTCGTCTTACTGCTTCAAACTGTGCTGAATAACATACTAAACTTTATTTTAAGTTGTTTTTCTGTGGTGATATATTGTCTTTTACCCACCAGAGATAGTTCAACGCTCCATCAAGTTTGAGTCCAGTCAGTCACAATTCATTCTCCATTGTATTGTAGAGTACTATCACTAAGCTGGGTCCTCTAGCACGGATCCTGCGGGACGTGAATTCAGCCCTGACGAACCCCACCGGAGTCCCTGTGTCGTCTCCCACCGAGCGCGTGGGCTCCCCCAGTCTACCCAGCAGCAGCCTGTCTACCGGTCTGCAGAAAATGGTCATGGACAGTGAGATCACAGGGTAAGTCAAGCCAAAAGTAGTCGCACAGAGCCAGACTTTTCAATTTCAGCCTAGTTTAGATTAAGATCTAAAGATCTAGTAAAGATTTTTGTGCAAGCTATTATTTTATCGTGTAATACGGTAAAAATGAAGGTGTAACATTTACCGAGCAAGGTTCTTATAACACATCTTCTCTTGCTGCTTGACTGATCACACAGTGCTTTCAAAGAAGATTAATTGGATCTGATAATGACTTATGAATAATTTGTTTTCAGATCTATTACAAATCTACATATGCATTAATATTCTCAACTGAAAGAGCACAGTACAAGCCATACCAAGGTCATGGGTTCAGTTTTTTGGGAACACAAATAGTACTGATAAAGTGTATGAATGCACAGTCAGGCATTTTGAATAAAACCATCTACCGAATGCATAAATGTACACTACCATTCAAAGGTTTTTTATATATATATTTTTTTTTGAAAGAAATCTCTTATGCTCACCAAGGCTGCATTAATTTATTTGATAAAATAAAAACAGTAATATTTTGAAATAATACAAATTAAAACTGTTTTCTATTTGAATATATTTTAAAATGTTATTTATTCCTGTGACAGCAAAGCTGAATTTTTTCAGTCTTCAGTGTCACATGATCCTTTAGAAATCATTCTAATATGCTGATTTGGTGCTCAATAATTATTTATTATTGAAAATATTTTTGTGGAAACCGTGATAGATTTTTTTCAGGATTTTTTGATGAATAGAAAGTTCAAAATAACAGCATTTATTTGAAACATAAATCTTTTGTAACATTATAAATGTCTTTACTGTCACTTTTGATTTAATCCTTCCTTGCTAAATAAAAGTATTAATTTCTTTAAAAAAAAATTATTGTACCCTAAACTTTTGAACATGTTAATGTAGAAAGTGGCAATATAATGCATGCAGTTAACATGGCCAGACTTATCCTGATTTGTTTAGACTGGAGAGAACCATGCAAGACATTGTTTATACTTTCCTTTTCTTCATGTGCCAAAAAAAAAAAAAAAACTTCAGGGTGGCTTAAGTGTGGTTTATCCTCCTGCACAGAAAGGCATATTTTTTTAATGTAGTCTTGAATCAAAGCTATGAGACACTATGAGTCTTAGTGTGCAGCAATATTTTGCAAAAGTACAGTGTTTGGACTGTGATCTGTCATATCAGTACATACATTCATTAGCCATGCAAATGAGCTAGAGTGGCAAATAATGAGTTTGATTTGAATTAAAGAACAGCTGTGATCTTCAATTTTGTCCTGTTGCCACTTGGACAGGTTGGTGGATTTCACTCGGCTGCCCTCGCCGACCCCTGAAAACAAGGATCTGTTTTTCGTAACGAGGAATTCTGTGATTCAGCCATCACCCGCCCGCAGCTCCAGTTACTCAGAGGCCAACGAGCCAGATGTTCAGATCCCCAACGGCAGCAAGAGCTTGTCAATGGTGGACCTGCAGGACAGCCGCTCTCTTGAGAGCGCTCCCAACACCTCCTTCAGCGACCCCATCAATGACAGCCAGACCTCCGTCGGCCAGGGCACGGGAGTGTGGACTACCCGCACAGCTAAGGGCAACACACCCAGCGGCCCGACCCTGAGGAGGGCAGCTCAGACCCCCACGACACCAAGCACAGAGACCGGCCCGGGAAGGTCCCAGCTGCTGGCCCCACTCTCATTTCAGAACCCCGTGTACCAGATGGCCGCCGGATTGGCTGTGTCGCCCCGTGCGGTGGCCGATTCGGGATCTGAATGCCAGAGTTCCATCAGCTCCCAGAGTAACGCAGAGGAAGCAGCTACTGCGGGGTCAAAGCACCCTTTCCTGAGCCAATCCAGCACGGGGGCCAGTGGTGGAGGGGGCAGCAGCGGAGATGAGTTCCTTCGCCGTTCTGGAGAGTTCACCCGCAGACAGCTTTCCCTCACCGAGACCCAACACCAGACCAATGTACCGCGGCAGAACAGCGCAGGGCCACAGCGCCGGATAGACCAGCCGCCTCCGACCGTCACAAGAGGCCGCACTCCACCCAACATGCTCAACACTGCACCCTACCCCCGCCCCTCCAGTGGAAGCATGATGTCATCATCTCCTGATTGGCCAAGCAGCGGCACCAGACTAAGGCAGCAGTCGTCATCCTCCAAAGGAGACAGTCCAGAATCCAAGCAGCGGACCCTGCACAAACAAGTGAGTTAATTGTGACAACATTTTTAGTTTTTGTCCTTTTGATGAAAGTATCTTTTAATTTTAGTAAAAAATTTGTCACATAGTTGAATTTTAGAAATGTAATTTTACTAAAACAAAAAAAAAAAACGTTGACTAAAACCGATTTTATTAAGCAATTCATGATTCATTTATTTTACTTGATACAGCGCCAATATACTCAAATGTCCTAATAACTTTTAACAGTTACTTTTGTATGTTTAAAATCAAATGTTGTCAAAAATTTAGATGTAAAACCAGCGGCTGTAATGGGACCAGATTTGGTAATTGAGATGCTATTCTAGTTTTTAATTTTATTTTTTTTTGTTGAAGTTTTAGTCATTTTGTTGTGTTTTTTAAAATGTCTATATAGTTTTTTTTAGTAATTTTGTTTTCAGTTTTTGTTATTTTAGTAACATTATAAAGAGAAAAGGTACCTTGAAATTAGAATCTTAAACCTAAAATAAGTTTAGTTTTTTTATATATATTTTATTTTATTTCAGTTACAGTAAAGTTTATTTTATTTCAAGTAACGGAAATGTTTTTTTATGGTTTATTTTTAGTTAACTATTATAACCCTGAATGGGATAGTGCTTCTTGTAGGTGCTATTCATCTTTTTGACCACTAGATTTACACTATTTTGAATAGCTTTTTCTTAAAACATAAGTAACCCCTCCTGTTTGAACCGCCCGCTCTAACCGGGACTTGAACCACAAATTAAGAATTTGTTACCTCAATTTAGTGGCCTCAATTTAACTAAAACATGGGAAGTAATTAATAAAATGTGGCCACGGATTAATAGATCGTGGGAAAAAATTGGGTCTTTGCCACAATGTCTATTTTTTTCCCACGTCATGTGTGAGGCTCCATATGCCATCAAAAATATTGCTTTTATTTAAGGCAATTGAACTTATGATTTTTCTCTAGACATTAAACGTTTTTAAAAAATACAAAGGACTTATATTGAAGATGAGACCCGAGTCATATCTGGAGATCAGAATATCACAGAGAATTGATGGGTTGTGCTAGTGAGTAACCCAACAAAAAACACCAGCAACCACATAGCAACATGCTAACAACTAGCATTGTGGCAACAAGTTTTGCAGGGCTAGCGCTCATATTTTTTTTCAGAAATGTTATAAACCTAATCATTGTTATTGTTGCTACAATCAAGGAAAAGACTTTTCAAAGTTTCAAGTTTTCTATAGCATTTTAAAACTGATCACATCTTTTCTGTCTCTTTATGTTGCTACATTCCCATAGCTAATTTTGATACCACTAAATTAGCTCCCACTCGGCTGATATCCTTAAAACAACTTGGCCCTCAGATCTCTCTGGGGATAATGAGCCTTTTGGTGCATCGCTACAATCAAACAAGGCTCTTAGGTTGAGATGAACACGCAGCCCTCTCGCTGTCAGAGGCGAAAGGAACGGAGCAGACAAGCAGAATTAATTGCTGGAGCGCAGACGCTGCGCTAGTGATTAAATGACTGCTCGCGTTGTCCAAACTGTTCCTTTGATGTCTGCTGAATGAATCTTCATTAAAAAATGATCAAGTGTTTTTTTTCCAGCGAGCACAAGTGTTGTTGTCACCTTGAAAAGTTTTGAGGTGCTTGTTTGTGTGTGTATGTTTGTGTATAATTTGATAGCAGCTGTCTCATTTTGATGTTAGCATGGCCATATTATGATACAATAATGTATTTGTGTGTGTTTGTTCAAATTAACTTAAATTATTAGGCTCCATCCCCTGTGAATCCCAATGCGTTGGACCGCACTGCTGCATGGCTGCTGAATATGAATGTGCAATATTTGGAGCAGGAGGGAATTGACCCAGATTCGAAACACCGGGAGGACTTTCCAAACAAGGAGGATCTCACACCAACTGAAAAGGTAATAATGAGACCTCATTCTGCGCTACAGCAGCATAAAAACAGCAGAAATACAGCAGGCTTACTGTTTGTGTGTTTAAAATTAACCTCCCATGGGCACACAGATAGGTGCTTGCAGACGGTGATGATCTCTTATAAAATACATTAGCTGCTTTCTCTATTTATCATCTGGAACATGATGGGCTTTCTGTGACGTCACAACGTGTTTATGAATATTATTTAGCCCATGCTGACATTGCTAGGTAACCTTCCTGGAATGACCAATCATGTAAACCTAATTAATATTTATTAGCTAAGCAATTGTTTTTTGTTGTTGTTGTTGTTGTTGTTGTTGTTGTTGAAAAAAAATAATTATTCAGCAAGGAATCATTAAAGCAGCACATTAAGCAGCAGCTTTTTCAACATTGCTAATAAGAAATGTTTCTTGAGCACCAAATTAGTATATTAGAATGATTTCTTAAAGATCATGTGACACTGAAGACTGGAGTAACGATGCAGAAAATTCAGCTTTGCTGTCACAGAAATAAATTACATTTTAATATACTTTAAAATAGAAAATAGTTACTTTAAATTGTAATCATTTTTTTACTGTATTTTTTATCAAATAAATGCAGCCTTGGTGAGCATAACAGACGTCTTTCAAAAACAGTAAAAAATCTTACCAACCCCAAACTTTTGAACTGTAGTGCAAATTGCTAACATTTTAAACCGGTTTCCTTCTCTAAACTAAAGAAAAACAGAACTATCCAAAGTTTTTTTTTTTTTCCCAAGCGCCAAGACGTGAGGATATTTTAAGCTCAGATCTAGTTGCTTAGTCACTGCATCTTGTCATAAACTGATATGAGGACGGTGGATGTCAAACTGCAGACAGGTTGCTCGAAGAGTAGATGTGCAGTTCTAAAGGACTTTAGATCTCTCTAGTGTTGTAATTTAGGCAAACAGGCTCAAATCACTACACTGCAACAGTAGAGAGCACGCGCCTGGTTCGGGCTCGTCTGCCGTCTCTTTCCCCTGCTCTTTAATGAATAATGAACCCGGCGGAGTGCAGAGAGTGTGTACACCCACATACTCAATCCTCTCCCTCAGCAAAACCCCACTGCATCCGTGCTGTTTGAAGCTGTTAATGTAAGTGATGCTGTGAAGATTGGTTGAATCCTCTAAAGGGAACGGAGCTTATTGCACAATAACGTTTTAGTCTAGATGCAAAACAACAAGATGAAAAAACAATCCAAAACCAGGCTTACTATTTCATGTCTTTGCATATTTATAAAGGAGTCAGTTTCTGTATCTATAAGCCCTTGACCAAGCAGAATCTCAAGATGGAGACTATCGGCAGTGAATTCTTAAAAACTTTCTCCTTAGAACAACTGCATAAAACATTTCATACCACTCTTTCTCAGTTTCTGAATAGCCTGAAGCAAAAACACAGCAAAAATAATTTAAAAAATATATTAAAAATATGTAAACATCCCTAAAGCAAGATAAATTTACTTGAAAGCAAAGTTTGTAATATATTAAGACTAGATTTTGTATGCAAGATTCTTTTTGCCTTTGAGTAAAAATTCTGACATTTCCAGTAAATGCAACTTTATATCTCACATTATGACTATTTCTTCTTTTAAACTTAATATGACAATTACCAGTTTTTGTTTGTTTTATTTATTTATTGTTTTACTTTTACTTTTTTTGTTACTTTTTTCCATCAGATTCATCAAACATCAGTTTTTATTATCCCATTGGAAAATATTTTTTTTAAAAGTAAATCAAACATTTTTTGTAAGGTTTATACTATAAACAAGAAAAAGAAAAAAAACTATTTCCCAATGAAAAATAACCTTATTTCAACATAAGACTTGGAAGTAAAAATGTAAACTAATGTACACTTGTGCATGTAGCAGACACTTTTATCCAACGCAATCTAACTGTTATTATTTCATGCATTCCCTGAGAATTAAACCCATGACATTGGCTTTGTTAGCACCATGCTTTACTGTTTGAGCTACAGGTTTGCCCCAAACGCATGAAAAAATAATCTTTGAAACATTCAGTAGCACCTACTATGTATATTTCATACAGCTTTGCTGGATTTCCCAGGCTTAGCAGACAGATACGAGATGATTAGCAGGGCTATATTCGTGTAATATGCATTTCAAACCACAGCCGTGCACATCTGAGAACTCCCTCTTTACACAGCTTTTGTTGTTCTATAATCCTGCTATTAGACTTCTTCATTCTCTCTTTCCTTCCTCAGTATCAGCAGGAGATAGCTGTCCTGCAGGAGAAGCTGCGTATTTCTGCTAAAAAGCTGGAAGAGTATGAATCTCGCATGAAAAGCCAGGACGACCAAACCCAGAAGATGCTCCTGGAGTACCAGGCCCGGCTGGAGGACACGGAGGAGCGATTACGCAAGCAGCAAGATGACAAAGAGCTCCAGATGAAGAGCATCATCACCAGGTAAATATCTGCTCTGAAAGCGGGTGGTGTGGCCTTGTGATTAAAGATCCAGTCTAAACTAAAACTTTGTAGTTTCAAACACCATAAAAGGTGATCCATTAGATATTACTAGGGTCTAAAATTAACTGTTTTAAATTTTAGGAATCCTAGATAATCATCTGATGGTAAATTAAGTATTCTGTGCTCAGTAACTATAGACCAATCTCTAATCTTCCATAATTGAAAAAATTGTGTCCACACAGCTCAATAACTACAGTATTTCAATGGCAATGACCTTAATGAGACATTTCAGTCTAGCATCCGTGCAAACCACAGCACAGAAACAGCCTTGCTTAAGTTATTTGGAACTTTTGGATCTGAGTGCTGCTTTTGACACTGTTGATCATGAGATTCTACCCGACCACATGCAGAACTGGGTCGGTCTATCAGGTCCTGTCTTAGACTGGTTCAGATCCAACTTAAGCAGCAGGAAATACTATGTTACACTGGGTACCCACACCTCCAGGCATTGCGTCATATCTTGTGGCTCAATCTATTATTTAACCTTTACATGCTTCCTTTAGCTGGTGTAATTAATCAGTACAATATTTCCTTCACCAGTATGTAGATGACACACAACTCTATCTTTCACTTGCCCCAGATGCCCATAATTCAATTTTCCTATTTACTTACTTACTATGAGGTATTTTAAGTATTATGCTACAGTTCAGTTAAGCACGCAAGTAGCATATGCAGCTTAAAGATGTATGTGGAAATGTTATTTTCCAGGTTGATGTCAGTCGAAGAGGAGCTCAAGAAAGATCACGCAGACATGCAGGCCATCGTAGACTCCAAACAGAAAATCATCGAAGCCCAGGTACATCCAAAATCACCTTTATGTCTTTATTCATTGTAAAGACAAGTCAAGGATTATTGTAATCAAATAGTTTTTTATGATGTCTTTCAGCTGGTTCTTTTGTATCCAGAAACTTGATTTAATATTTGGATTGACATACTATACTAATATCTAAAACAGCATTTTTCTCATTTTGGTTTAATTAGCTTTATGGAATATATTTAGGAATGCTAAAAAAAAAAATAACAACCATAAATGTTTCTTGAGCATATTAGAATGATTTCTGAAGGATCATGTGATACTGAAGACTGGAGTAATGATGCTGAAAATTCAGCTTTGCATCACAGAAATAAATTACATTTTGAAATACATTAAAATAGAGAACAGTTATTTTAAATTGTAATAATATTTTAATGTATTTTGATTAAATAAATGCATCCTTGGTTAAAACAATTTAAAAAAACATTAACATAAAAAATGACAAAATGATAAAGATTCTGCACAATTCTAATCAAATAAACAGATTTGTGGCATTGATTATTCTTGTACAAAAGAATTTTCTTGCTTCCACTGAAGCATAAGATGCTTTTTGGATCATTCTCAAATCAGGCTGTAGAACATGATCATCAGTCCACGTCAGCTCGAGTGCTGCTGTCATTAAAGAAATAGGGGTGCATACTAAATACTTAAAAATCAATGTTAACTTTTCACTCAAGTTTTTATGCTGATAATATAATTTAATGAATCATTTTCTATTAAATAAGAAAAAGAAAAAAAAGAAGTTTTCACTAATGGTCTTGGATGTTTGTATTAATTTTTAGCTACACATTTGCAGGGTCATAGCGCCCTCTTGTGTTCTGTTTAGATTTCAGCATGATGTGATGAGTTTGTCTCTAAGGTTTAATGTGTTAATGTTGTTGAAAGTTTAATGATAAACGCCCATGTCCTCCGGGGACAATCAGCGTCTCTCACAAACAGTTTGATGAGCATAAAAACCATCCACTGTGGATTCACTTTAGCACTCATCAAAATCATTAAAGACTTTGTTTACATCATAGATTTATTTTATAAAGACAAGGAGAGATTACTACTGTCGCCGCATGAATTTTAATTTAAACTCTGTGAATTAATTTTATGGGTTTTAGACTCTAATTAGTCTGTAATGTTCCAGACCAAAGAGTGCCAGTCACCTTGTGTCTGTTGCGGAGTAGAAAGACTTTAATTAAACATTAAATATCATGCACTGTTAATCACCTTCTTCTATCTGACCTCCATGAATGGTCACTCCCCACAGGAGAAGAGAATCGCATCCCTGGACGCCGCGAACGCCCGGCTAATGAGCGCTCTGTCTCAGCTGAAGGATCGGTACAGCATGCAAACGAGGAACGGCATCTCTCCCACCAACCCTACGAAGCTGCAGATCACGGAAAATGGAGAATTCCGGAACAGCAGCAACTGCTAGCATGGATACAAACACACACAGGCCTATGCGCTGGACAAGGGCTATGGGTAACTTTCTTACAATACGGAAAAAAAACGGCGCTCCAGCAGGTTTAAATTTACTTCACAAAGTCCTGAGTACTAGGTCAGAATAACTCCTTTGGGAACAAAATCGGATAGAATGTTTAAGAGTTGCACAATGTCACACAGTACACTAATGTGTCTTTTTGAATTCTTTTAGATTATTAGCCACACAAAGATGTCTAATGGAATATTCCCATGATGCTTCATTCATAGCCTTTATCATGAGAGCCACTCGGTCACAGATGTTAGCCGTGTATCATCTCTAGATTTGAACTGTGCATATACGCCTTTTGATTGGAGTTAGCATGATAATAATAATGATCATGAGTATGTAATTATTTGTTGAAACAC